>OZ038511.1:4761741-4841741 GCA_964036315.1 Acanthosepion esculentum
ACAAAAATGTCAGACTACAATTAGATTCCGGATCAGATTTAATAATTATTAACTTACAGACGTGGAGGAAATTAAACAAACCGACCATGTTGAGAACCGATAAAATAGCTAGGTCGGTAACAGGTAAAAAATATAAGTTGAGGGAAAAGTTATTACAAATGTGATATTCAACGGAAGGAAAAAAAAACTAAAAATGTACGTTCTTAAAAATACGTAAAATTTATTTGGAACTGACTGGATGCAAAAATTTGACCTCTGGGATTTACCGATAAATACGTTCTGCCAAAAAGTAGAAAGTTTATTGAACGAGGTAGATAAATTAAAGGAGAAATTAAAAGAGAGTTTCACCGAAGTATTTTCAGCCGGCCTCGGGAGATGTAAAAAAGTATGGCAGAAAAAATAGAACTAAAAGAAAATGTACAACCCATTTTCAAGAAGAAAAGGAATGTACCTTTTGCATCACTAGAAAAAATAGACCAAGAGTTGGATAGACTCGTGAAAACCGGTATATTGACAAAGGTGGAATATAGTCAATAGGCCGCACCTACGGTTTACGTGAAAAAGAAATCGGGTGAGATACGAGTATGCGCTGATTTCTCGACGGGATTGAATGCAGCGATTAAAGATTATCACTAGCCTCTCACTAGTCCAGAGGAAGTTTTCACAAAATTGAACGGAGGAAAATTTTTTTCTCAAAGATATACTTGAGCGAAGCATACCTACAAATACCAGTAGATGAGGAAAGGTTGAGGTTGTTGTGCATAAACACACATAAAGTTTTATATAAGTTCCAGAGATTACCATTCGGGATCAATGTCGCGACGGCAATATTTCAGCAAATGATGGATACTATGCTAGGAGGACTGGATTTCACGATCGCATACCTTGAAGACATTCTGATAAATAGCAAAAATATTGAACAACACTGGGAACACGTTCAAGAGGTTTTCAGGAGAATACAAAACTACGGGTTTTAGGTAAAAATAAATAAATGTGACTTCTTCATGAAGGAAATAAATATCTGGGCCATATTATTGACGAAGGAAGACGACCAGACCCAGAAAGGGCAACGGCAATTTAAAAAAATGCCGGCTCCAAAAACATTAGCAGAATTACGAAGCTTCTTGGGCTTAGTAAATTATTACCAAGAATTTATTCCTAACATGCACAAATTACGCGCACCCCAAAACGAACTGTTGAAGAAAGAAAAAGTTTGGAGGTGGACAGAGGAATGTCAGAAAACGTTCGACAAAATCATTAAGACGCTAACAGCAGATTTATTTTTAGCGCATTATGACCCAAAATTGGAAATAATAGTCGCGAGTGACGCGAGTGCCTATGGTGTTGGGGCATGTATACTTCATAAAATGGCGAATGGGACACTAAAACCCATCCCGTATGCTTCAAGAACATTGCTACCAGCTGAACAAAATTACTCGCAAATCGAAAAAGAAGCACTGGTGATTATTTTTGCGGTTACAAGATTCCACAGATATATTTACGGTAGATTATTCACCTTACAGACGGACCACAAGCCGTTATTGACAATATTTGGATCAAAGAAAGGTCTACCTGTCTACACTGCGAATAGATTGCTAAGATGGGGTACTATTTTATTGAAGTACTACTTTAAATTGGAGTATCTTCCATCAAACAAAATCGGGCTTTCGAGACTAATACCAAAGAAAACGGAGCCATTAGAAGATTCCGTAATTGCAGCTCTACGACATGAGGAAGATATTAAAACATCATTATGTAGTACAATTCGAAACCTCTCCGTCACATTACAGGAAATAAGAAACGAAGCAATGAATGACGAATTTATTAAGGAAATGAAAACAAAAATTGCAGGAAAAAATAAGAATATATCAGACAGTTTTTCGTTATGTGATAATGTTCTACTATATAATGAAAGGGTAATAATCCCGAAAACGCTACAAAAATGAATCCTCGAGGATTTTCACATGGGCCACCCAGGAAAGAACAGAATGAAATCCTTAATGCGAAGTTATATATATTGGCCAAACATGGATCAAGATATCACATATATGGAGGAAAAATGCAAGGGTTGTTCCTTAGCAGCCAAAGCACCGCCGATCATCCATAAGCCATGGCCGGAGACAGATCGACCGTGGTCGAGAATACATGTAGATTTCGCAGGTCCATTAGATGGGTTTTACTATTTGATTGTAGTAGACAGTTACAGCAAATGGCCAGAAGTATTTCGTTGCAGAAAACCTACTTCTGAGACTACCATAAATTGCCTTCACGAGCTGTTTGCTTGTTTCGGAGTGGTTGATTGTCTAGTCACCGACAATGGGACATAATTCACATCTGCGGATTTTCAAGAATTTTGTGAAACTTATCAGGTTAAACACAGCAAATCCCCGCCATATCATCCAAGATCAAACGGGCAAGCGGAGAGATTTGTAGATACACTAAAAAGAGCACTAAGGAGCGCTTATGACGTGCCAACAGAAAAGGCTTCGCAGCAATTCTTACAAGTATATAGAATTACAACAAACAGTACTACGCCATCGGCATTATCTCCCGCGGAAGTGATGTTCGCGCGAAAAATTAGATCGGTATTCGACAAATTACTACCAAAACAAACAAAGCAAACACCAACGTCGTGCGTACCAAAAAGAAAATTTAACCCAGGAGAGAAAGTTTTTTTTAAAGTGTACAAAAACAATACATCATACTGGGAGCAAGGTAAATTAGAAAAACGAATCGGGAACGTCGTTTACATAATTCAGGGTCCGAAGTTCTCGCATAAAACGCACTTAAATCAAATCAGAAAGAGGCTGTTAGAGGATGCTAACAGCCCACCTCAGGCAGAGGAAGAAGTGATGGACACGATATTCGACACATTCGATATGCAACTTCCAACATGTTTACGACAGGCATCCTGTTAGCCATGGCAAAAATAGACGAAAAGGCTTGAAGCCCTTCAAAACAAATGAGAACCACGGAGTTGTACGTCTTCCCACGATGAAACCAGTTAGTACACTGATGCCTGAGGGTTGACTCAAGTGGTCTCTAGCGGTGGAAACCTGAAATACTAAGGGCTTGTCACAGAGAAAACGATTCCGGTTACTTCTGGGTACCCCCTCGTATTATATATAGTAAGATTAGTTGAAAGATATTTGCATGAATAAAATACAAACAGTTTGTGGTTCGTGGCAATCATTGTTTCGTTTTTCTTTTGTTCTTTGTCGAAATATCAGAATTTTGAGCGTTCATCTGAATACATTTTAACTGTGAAATGACATATTGCTTTTTCTCCGTTTGTTGAATCTGTCATCCATATTACTTACATTCATCTTTCTGAAACTGTTTAGAATCGTAATATTTCCTTTTCATAAAAGACATTTTTCCAAAGAAATAAATAAATCTACATATCCGTTTTAATTTTCTTTCGTATTGTTTTGGCTTCCCCCCAATTTTTGTTTTGCATATTCTTCACTTGGCCAAAGCAAGCATGGCTGATTAGTACATCGAAACTCAAAAGCAGTTTCCAATCTCTCCTGATCTCATCAATTCTTTGTCAGATGTTTTAGACAGCCCGGACAAATCAATGCATTTTAATCATTTTGAAGAACAGATACATCAAATCCGAATGTTACTTGTTATATATTAGCCACACTCTACCCAAGCCAGATAATCCAAAAATGTTCCAAAGCATTTTCTTCAATTTTCTCTATTTTGAAATTAAAATAAAACAAAAACGAGAAAGAAATAATTCATGGACGTGCAATAGTGTTCCAACTCAGATGTTAATTTTTTGAATTTCCTTCTGTGGCCAACTCAAGAGACGTTCTAGATGTGTGTTCGGAGATAAATTCAACAATCAATTCATGGCTATATGGGGAAGAGGCTCACCACCGAATCCAAAGTTAAAGATCAAACGAAGAAAAACCACTCGAGTTGACAAAAATAGTGTGTGTGTGTGTGTGTGTGTGTGTGTGTGTGTGTGTGTGTGTGTGTGTGTGTGTGTGTGTGTGTGTGTGCAGGGTTCAGAGTGGGTACAAATAATGCAAGACGCAGTCGTATGTAATTTTTCAAACACACTGTTGGTTCATTCCCAACTTCACAATACTGCGGACTTTTATTTACCCCCCCCAAAAAAAACCCCAAAAAAACCTAATACACACACACAAGAAGAAAATTATAAGAACATAAGAAAAATTAAATAAAAATCTTAACTACAGAAACTTGTCAGTCCTTTTTAATGAACCTTGTATATATATATATATATATATATATATATATATATATATATATATATATATATATATATATATATATATATAGTTTAATTCCCAGATCAATTCTGTGGACCAGACAAATTGGTATAAAATGACAATTGGAAAAAAATCTAAGATTTTGCCGAAGCGTTTCGTCTTCCAACTTTTTCAAGGCAAAAATGAAATCAAAATGTCTTTGTTGTTATAGTTACATTAAAAAATCCAAATTTAAAAAGATTTTTAAATGTAACTATAACAACAAAGACATTCCTATTTAATTTTTGCCTTGAAAAAGTCGGAAGACGAAACGCCTCGGCAAAATCTAAGATTTTTTCCAGTTGTCATTTTATACCAATTTGTCTTGTCCACAGAATTGATCTGGGAATTTAATTGTATTGTCGACATGGAAAAAAAATCTCTTAGTATAAAGGAAATTTACATTAACCAAAAAAAGGCTTAGACAGAAGCGTCTATCTTTTTAAATTTGGATTTTTTTCATGTAACTATAACAACAAAGACGTTTCGATGTCATTTTTGCCTTGAAAAAGTCGGAAGACGAAATGCGTCGGCAAAATCTAAGATTTTTTTCCAATTGTCATTTTATACCATATATATATATTTTCTATAATTCTGCTACACGGGTTTCTGATCTTGCGACTTTCTTCAAGCAAAGAGTAGATATTTCCACATATTATAAAAATGAATTTTTTGCGTAGTAGTGATTCAAATAATGTCTTTCTTGGATTGGTGATAAGAGTTTATATATGTATTACATATAATTCTCTTGTTAATATATATGCATATATAGCCACCTGCACTAATGCAAAGCTCTTCAGTAAAATGAATGGAGCACTTTGGCTGATTGGCATTTGTTTACATTTGTAAAAACAATACGCTTGATTTAGTTGTGTAACTCTACCGAGTGAAGATAGCTCTGGCTGACACCAAATTAGTTGTGTTTCAATCCTGGCTTGAGGCATTCGGAAGTCTAGTCGCACTGGGGAGCTGTGATACAGCGAAACAGTACTGTCTGTGAATGACATACGCCAATTCAGTCGGGTTTCGATCCTAGCTAGAGGCAACCGGACGTCTGGCCACACTGATGAACTGTGAAACAGCGAAACAGTCTGTCTATGGATGACAAAAATATTGGCTCCTGAAAAATTAATTTCGGTTGAGCTCTTTGGTTTGAGGTGTGAGTTTGTAAACAGTGACTATTTAAGCTAATATAGCATGACTCTTCGGCAGAATTGAGTCACTGTCAGTCACTGTGTGTTTATCTAAATCTAAAAAAATAAACACGCTAAAATTCACCTTCATCCCTGCCGTGAGCCGATGGTTTAGTGGTAGAAGTTCCGACTGACGCCAATTCAGTCGGGTTTCGATCCTAGCTAAAGGCAACCGGACGTCTAGCCACACTGATGAGCTGCGAAACAGTCAGTCTGTGGATGACAAATATAAGTATATATGAATAAAGACTTGTACCCACAGAACCTCAGAATAGATTTAAACAACAGGGACGCCATTTTATTAATCAAACAATTTTTTTAATTTTTTTTTATTATAGACATGAGCACCTGAGATATCTTTCGGCCAACACTTATTCATAGGTAACGCGTTGGCACATTATTTATTAGTATTAACGGGGCACATATATTGAAATATTTACTAAAATGGAAGAAAAATCCGAGCTCGTTTAAAATTAAATGTATTGAAAAGATAATTAAAACGTAAGGGGGGGGGGGGTAAATGTCAGCCCAGAAAGAGTTAATAAAAGGGGAAAAATTTTAACTCACAATCCTTCCAAGAGTTTTAATGATCTTGTGAAATGGTCTTTCTGCCTGCATACATCTGGGCGATGTAATTTTAAATATACAGCTTCCAAAACACGTAAATGAAATTCGGTTTGGACGCTGTGCAGGACAGAAAACCAAGTGTCCTGATAAGTAGAGGCACAGTCCTGGTTGTCCATCAAATGTTGGCCAATAGCCGACTCTTGGACCGACTGAGAAACTCTATTCCTGTATTCGGGATTATGTAGATGTGAGGGAACATGCTGAGAAACGCGCGTATAATTACTTTTACTACACCATATATATAATTCCTTTATTTACACCTTATATATAAATATGCGTAGACGAAAAATTCCGTTATTTAAACCCTCTTTATATTCGCGAAAATTAACGAGGTATTTTACATACGGACCAGCACCCCTACCGAGCGTAAGTGTGTTCTGCCAAACATAATATTTTAAGTTCAGTTTGCCCTGCATCTCAAACAGGGCGTGTCATATTTTACCCCCAGGTCGGTCGTTCGAATCAGAGTAGAATTTCAAATTATTTGTTCTTGTGTAACTCTATATTAGATAGATAGATAAATAGATAGATAGATAGATAGATAGATAGATAGATCGTAAGGAAACAAGAAATAGAAAGAAATAAAGAAACAGACTGAGATAGATAGATAGATAGATAGATAGATAGAGAGATAGATAGATAGATAGATAGATAGATAGATAGATTGAATAAGATAGATAAACTGAATCAGATAGATAGATAGATAGATAGATAGATAGATAGATATCATAATTAATTTTTAAATAAATAAAAAATATTTAAATTGTAATTTTCTTTTAATTTTTCTGAACATCGTCAGACGTTTCCAAAAAATTTCTAAAATTTAAAAATATTAAAACCTCGTCACTTCAAAAGATTTTGGTTCACTTTAGAATTTTACTTTCTTAGCAGATCTTGAAACAAACTTCAAAGATATTTAAAGTTAGCTTTAATTGTACTTCTATTAATCCCCGGTCTATTTTGTAATAAAGTGTGAAAATTTTATGAATAGAAAATGAAAGAAAAATAGAAATAAAATATGAAAATAATTTGCATAAAACATTAAGATCCGTAATCTAATAAATCCTTTATTTAGGAGAAAAAAGCTTATATATAAAACTATGTAATTATATATTTGCCAAATAAAGATATCATTATCTTATGAAAAATTTTAGTAATATTTTCATTTGATTTTCCTCTTTCAATATTGATATCATTTTCCGTCAAGATTTTGTGGCAAGCACAAACAGGCAAACAAACATTTCAACATTATTGAAGTGAGTACAATGCAAACTTCACATTTATATTATTGTTGTAGCATACCTACGGACAATAATGGGTATGTCTCCATTCACATAAATACAGTAGTAAATACTGTATGTTGGTCTGCAGTTGAAGATTTGTCTCCACCTGTGCTGGTCAAACTCTCCGCCTCCGAGTAGAGAGCTACTTGACCCCGTTTTATACAGGGTCTACGGGAAATATTTGTCCGAGCCTACGGGTTCGGATACCCCACATTAAATTCGGCCTTGTGCCATATCTGACCTCGTGGGACGGTTGATAAATATCCTGCAGTTGGAGATTCGTCTCCAGCTGTGCTGGTCAAACTCTCTGCCTCCGGGTAAAGATGATCCACATACGAGGATTTGTCAAAGAGCAGAGTCTCATCACGGGAAACAGCTACCCGACCCCGTTTTATACGGGGTCTACAGGGAATTTTTGGCCGAGCCTACGGGCTCGGATACTCTACATTAAATTCGGCCTTGTTCCATATCTGACCGTGTGGAACGCTTGGTAGATATCCTGCAGTTGGATATTCATTGTGGAATTCACTTGACTCACTTCTAGCAGTTAAATACTACTTCTACGCGCCGCTGGCGAATCTTATATGTGTTGTTCTTATCCTAAGTATTATCGTTCATTAGTAACCTTCGTGTGATAATTCTATTCAGTAACCTTCCCTAGGTTACAACATTTTTAGACGAAGATTAGCGAAAATTACATCAATTTTCAAATTAAACCAGAAATATCTTAATTTTTGAGGTAAAGCATTTTAAAGGTATTTTACTTGCGAAATCACGGTACAATGTGCCGTTGTTTTCTGTGTTACACTAACAAACATACTCATAATCCGAATCATTATAATAAAGAAATAATTCTGTGACGTGGAAATCTCAGTATGCCGCTAATAAGATAAAAAGCTAAAAAATAAATAAAAGACTTTTTATTCAGACTACCATTCAGTATAAATTCAGTTGTCGAATTTGATATTATTTTCGATAACTTGTGGTTGAATCTTTCTGAGATCTGCCACAGCGAGTAGGGCGTAACAGTTGGTACCCAATGTCGGATTTCACAAGTGATTGCTATGTTAATTAATTGCTTAAATTTGATTGCCAGTTGGCCCGGAAGATACCTACAGAAAACTTGATACATTCATTAGAATTTCTATATTTATTGACATTGCCCAAGAGATGCGAAAACATATGACGTCATTCCCTTTTCTACTTATTTGCGGTCGGCCAAGCTGGCAGTTACCGATGAAATCATTTCTGGACCCTTTGCCAACTAAAATGATAGTCTGCATTGACATTTATGATTTTCAGATCTCGTAAAGTATGGAATTGCTTTTCTCAAATTATTACTTATACACTGCCATTTTCTTGTAGACGATAACGAAAATTAATGTGAGACACGGGCAATTTGAAGTCATAAACACAAGTTTTTTTTTCTTACGTGGTAAATGTTTGAGCAACTAATTTGAAATGAAATACGCTGTTTTAATTGTAATATTTAATTAATCGTAATCTTTTTTATACAAACAAACATATTCTAAATAAATAAAAAAACTTTCTTTTCTAAAACCCATTAAATCTAATTCATGCTGTTTTATACCGTGTATACTTTGTTATGGGCCGAGTGGTTAGAATATACGCATTCTGACCATAGACCCAGGTTCGAATCTAGCCATGGTCGATTTGTCAGGAAGGAAACTTCCTGATGTTATCGGACTGTAGGGGTCGATCCCAGCGTGCGGCACCTTTGCAAAGCACCTACTATTGGTTGACCCAAGCCTTGTCGGTAAAATTGGGTAGACGGAACACTTGGGGGCCGTCGATAGCTGTGCTAGCACGAAGTCACAAGTCATCTTGACCGAGGGATTGAGCGTGCTGGTTTTCTTCAAATTGTTGATCACGCTAGATAACATAATCTTTCCCAGAAACTGTAATTAAGGTCTGCTTATATAGTAGCAGTATAAACCACAGGTGGGCTCTGAATAAACACAAATGCGACCGCGCAAGCGTCTGCAATAGGGATTGGCTAGCCTGTCTAGTAGACGGGTATCCTCGAATAAAACTGGCCAGCTATACATACTTTGTTAAGTTTTATTTGCTTTATGTATCAAGAAAGAAGTACCATTTTGAGTGCCCAATTCAGAAGATATTAAGGAACTTAAGGCACGGATGTCTTCTAAATTTGACTTATTCAACTTTTACAGTGTGGCATTCCTTGGAGAACTAGAAGTCCTATCAAGATGCATTATTGACAGCCACGATCATAGCAACATTAAATATTCTGATGACACAATGTTGATAGCGAAATGTAGTAAGGGAAAGCGAGAAGAAAGGATCATCAATTCTAGGAAGACAGAATGTATGACTGTCAGCAAAATAAACATCCCAAGATGTAAATTGCAAATTGTAGATCCCAAAATGAAACAAGATCAAACATTTAAATATCTGAGAAGCGTTTTAAGAAAGGACAGAAAATGCGAAACCGAAATTCGAAGACTCATTGGAATTGTAAAGGGTGCTTTCCAAAAACTAAGCAAAGTATTACGAAGGTGGAAAATTTCATTAGAAACAAAGAAACGAGTACTGAAATCTTATGTAATATCGGCCCTTTTATATGACTGTGAATGCTGGACAATCTCCTCACAGATAAAGAAGAGAGGCAACAGAATGCGGTCCTACAGAAGGATGCTGAGAACATGTGAACAACGACGAAGTTTTAGAGAAAATGGATACAAAAACGATATTTATAAGGCATATATTGAGGAAAGTGAGTTTGGAAAATTTAGCACTCACAGGACATATTAAAGGCAGGAGGAACAGAGGAAAGCTGTGACTTTGTGCAAATGGTCGCCAGAAGAGGGATTAGACGATATAGCAAAGAGAAAAACTTTAATAATAGCTACAAATAATAGGAAGTTGTAGAGAGCATTACAATACAGCCGAATCAATTGCGTTAGTATGATAAAAAAAAATAATGTGTCTACATAATGAGAGTGTTACGTATTTACATTGTTTTATGAATACATATAATTTTCTAGTAGTCAGCAGGTTAGAAGGCGAACTACAACTAAAATATTGTTTACATAACTCTGCTCGTTTGTTTTAAGTCTCCTTAATTTACTTTTAAATCGCGAAGCATATGAAAAAAGATACTCGATAAATATATCAAATGTTGAGGAATTAATTATACGAAAGGTGTGAGAATTCAGCTTGTCCACAACAACGAACCATGGACAAAGGTTTACGGAAAACAAACTAACTTAATACCAGGAATATTTATAAAAAAATAGATGAAGCTAAAAATTAGCTTACTAAACTCAGAAGCTTATTGGTTAATATTTTTCCCTATTTTTAAATATCTGTTTTTTAGGAGGGAAATATTGTTGATCATTTTTTGAAGTGATACCTCAAATTTCATAGCAGACAACAGACATGGTTGTTTGGTTTTTACAAAGGTTTTAACGCTAATTAATTAATAAATGCGATTGTGAAAATTCAAATATGGCAACTATATTTTGCACAAAAATGAGTTAACTTGATTGTCTGAGTTTTGGATATGTCGAAAACGGTGTGAATTCAACAGAGGGCTGCAAGAATTTTGAAGCGACGATACGTTTTTCTCACTCAGGCTGGAAGGACTGACCAAGCCCACCCGCGAAGGGACGCTAAGCCAACGTACAACATACGTTCTCGTAACCTCATTCCCACTGCCTCTTGAAAACCAAGCTGCCACGTCTGTCCACACTTTTAGTAAAAACGAAGAAGCAAATGAAATCGACCCTTTTCGCTGATGCCATTTTATGTAGTAGCGTGAAGATCCAAAGAAGATACAGAACCTAACACATTGATCTTAGAAAACTATTGCATGCGTGGCTGATAGTTTAGTCATTTCTGAAGTAAGATGTCACGCGTGACATTTATATAAGAATTTAGATCCCCTGAGCTATTTAAGAACGTGACTTACCTATACATCTGGTTGATTTTGTTTAACGGCATATCAACCAATAAGGATTAGTCAATAATCTAAATAATTTGAACACAATTTTATGACTTCAACTAAATATATTTTGAACGCAATTGTATGCTTTCAACTACAGATGTATTGTTTATCATTTTATTATATGTACTTTTGGTTATTTTAATATAAAAAGTCATTGCTGTTATTTTTACTATAAAAATGAATTTTTATACTTTCATATTGGGTTGGTGCATAATTATCAGGCGTTTTTGTAGGCGAGTTTTTTGTTAATAAAAGTGGCTGTTTTGTTTACTTTTTTAATAAAATTATTATTTTATTTTCAGGTTATAAAAATGCGTGTCAATAATCATACTCATTTCAAAATTTGAATTGTTGAATTGCTGTTTGTTTTTTATAATAAATATTGTTTAAAAGATGCCTGATAATTATGCACCAACCGAATAGTATTTCTTTTTGTTTATTATCCATTATTTTATTTTATTTATCCATTACTCGCCGTGACTATATATATATATATATATATATATATATATATATATATATATATATTGTCGTTCACAGACAGACTGTTTCGCTGTTTCACAGCTCATCAGTGTGGCTAGACGTCCGGTTGCCTCTAGCTAGGATCGAAACCTGACTGAATTTGCGTCAGTCGGAACTTCTACCACTAAGCCGTCGGCGCACGGCAGTGATGGAGGTGAATTTTAGCGTGTTTATTTTTAGATTCGTATAAACACACAGTGACTGACAGTGACTCAATTCTGCCGAAGAGTCATGCAATATTAGTTTAAATAGTCACTGTTTACAAATTCACACCTCAAACCAGAGGGCTCAACCGAAATTAATTTTTCAGGAGCTAATATATATATATATATATATATATATATATATATATATATATATATATATATATATGGAAAGTATGATAGAGAGTTCTGCTGAGGCTACTAGAGAAAAAGGACACGCGAATAAATCCCAGTAGTAATTGTAAGACTGGATCACCAGATTATTAACCTTAGCCTTTGAAAAATAGAACTACAGTCGTATGTATGTGTTGTGCGGTTCTCCCTTTTACACAAGATGGACTCGTCTAAAGTATACTTATTCTGACAGAGTTGGAGATACGTGGAGATACGTTGAGACAAGGTTGAGATACGTAGAGTCCAGAGAGAGAGAGAGATAATTACGGCTTCACTTACAGAGACTTGTACATATACTTTCTACTAACCCGCATTGCTGAACTACTAATCTTCATTTCAAGTTTGTATTCTTACGTTCAGTACACTTATTTTCCTATTTCAATTACTGGCGTTATTTATTTATTTGTGCAGGATTCCATTCCCGGGATACACAACAGTATGTTCTCATTCTTCTATCGTAATCAGAGTTGTGAATTAGTAATTCGAAATTCTGACCCCTGTGTACTGATGAAACATTAGCATTTGGCTAATTAAACGGCTAATTTGAAACGCCTAAGTGAACAACATCTAAAATAAATTACGTTTTCTTAAAATGTTCTCAAGGTATTCCAAGCTTTGTCATTAAGCCAAGTCTTCGACCAATCTCAGGGATCCGTCAGATTTATGTTTGCGTGACATCTGGCTAGCTCAAGCTTTTGACGCTTCAACCCTGAACTTAGTACTTTTTTTTTACATCTTTTATGAAAGTCTGTCATATCCAGAATGACGCCAACTCAGTCAGTTATGTGCCATGCGTGACGAGGCAGATTTTTTCCTGCAGTAGGTTGCCATTTCTTTCTGCGCTAGACCAGTTGCCATCCAAGGCTATAAAACCTAGTCTGTCCTGCCATTTACCCATAGCTGGAGGGAGAAGAAGAGGATTCATACCTTTCCCAAGGGTATTAGTACGTAAATGAACGTAATGGATTCGACTGGAAATTGAACTCGGCACTCCGATTCCTCAATCCGAACCGATATTCATTACTCCACCGTGCCGAGTCAGTAATCGGAAAAACATGCTTTGACTACCAACAGAGTTTCTCCGCACGTATAACGAAGATCTAACGTATCTGAGCGGATGAAGAGCAGTAAGTTTTTAAATTCCTCAACTGCAACACTGATGTACTGTCTTTGAAGTTTTCTACTCCAAGCATCAAGTAATTAGCCTTTAATGTTCTGTACACAAATTTCTCGCACTGAGAACATAGATTTACTTGGACAGCTTTGTAGCGATGCCTTCTTGTTTTTAATGTACTACTGGGAAGGAATTATACTCTTGTTATGTTTTCACATGTCTCGTCTCGTCGTTTCCTGCTCTGGGCCTAAAATTTAGTCAACACGGTAAAGATCTCTTTTCATCAAAGCAAAGAGCACCGGACACTTGATGGGCATGTAATATAAATATCGAGGAATTCTTTCTGAAGTGCTACTTATTTTCTTCTCCGCTAGGTGCAGTTGTAACGCTTGTTTTCTTTTTTTTTTAGTCGGGTGGGAATGTGAAATACTTATGAAAGGCAATTATATTGGCGTCCTAAAACTCACACTGAAATTTATTACTTATATTGTTCGGACTGTTGTCTTCATATTTATTGCCATATCCACGACGTTTCGGCCGGTGTACGCTCCAGCCTTCTTCAGGTGATTAGAATTTCGAACTGAACCCTTTATTTCGTCCACCGGGGTAGATATTTCTATTATTTTCATTGGGTAATGTTGGTGTGGTCAACAAGCAATTTCCTTAAACGAACCTTCCTTTATGAATTTTATCTCAACATCAAGAAACTGATTAGACAACTGGAAAGATGCACATATATATATATATATATATATATATATATATATATATATATATATATATATATATATATATATGTGTGTGTGTGTGTGTGTGTGTGTGAAAATTTCTCAAATTTAACTTTTAGAGAAGAAAATATTTGTAAATAAATGACAATAAGAAAACAGTAAAAAATTACTGCTCTCACAAACAAATGTACACAAAAACATATTAAAATCAAAAGAAAATGGTTGAATCCATCAACAAAGATTAATGAAATATTCTCCACACGTGACATTAACTGACGTCATTTTCAGTTAACAATACGAAAATAGCGTTTCCTACATTCCCGTTGCTAAGAACACTCTGTTTTTTGTTTTTATTAATTTTCTTTGTTTGATTAAAATCATTTCATTTCGTTACTTGCTTTGAAAAAGTCCGCATTAGGACGAAACGCGTCAGCAATTACTGTTTTCTTATTGTCATTTATTTACATATATATATATATATATATATATATATATATATATATATATTGTGTATATTTAGGCAACAATTTTTACTTGATGCATGTTTCATTAAATAATATAGACAAGTGTCGTCTATTTATTTTAAGTAAGTTCCTTTCATATTGTCTGATAAGCTTAATCACATTATCATTGAAAGACGACAGGAAATCACCATATTGATACATGTTTAAATCCAATCTAAGCTTTCGGCTTACATAAGCCATTATCAAAGATGACAATTACTTTTCAATATATCAGGCAATATATCAAACAATACACGGACAAAACAATAATGATAGTCTGTTTTTGTTTCAGGAAAAATTTAAAAGCAACGACAAACTCATGTATACGAGACGCGGAAGCGAAAATCGCGTCGCAGCTCGTGACGTCACACATGACCACGCGAGAATGAAAATGAGAAGTATTAAGTATGGAAAGCCGTTGGTATAAACCAATGGCATTTAAGAATATTTGTGGAGATTTCGTAGTTTATTTTGTTCAGTTTAGGTTTCAACTGTTTTATGTATATAGCTTCAAGAATTTTTATTTTTTGTTTCCATGTTTAAGTATAGTTGTGTTTTCAACAAGGATTTTCCGGAATTGTGTACGTGGCCAGGCCTAAATCTTAGATTGGATTTAATCATGTATCAATATGGTGATTTCCTTTCGTCTTTCAATGATAATGTTATTTAGCTTATCAGACAATATGAAAGGAACTTACTTAAAATAAATAGACAAATCTTGTCTATATTATTTAATGAATATATATATATATATATATATATATATATATATATATATATATATATATATATATATATAAAGAGAGAGAGAAAGGGAGCGAGAGTGAGAAGAAAGAGAGGGGGAAGTTTATCGATGAAATAAACATTTCAGATATCAATTGTCTTCTTTGTATAACATTGCATCTCTGATGAAGAAAAAGAATGAAATTACGTTTCAATGATAGCTGTAGATTATCGAATATTAACTGAATTCAGCCTAGTCTGGCACAAGGACACAGCACTGACACATTGTTTGAATGTAAAGTGTCTAAGAATTCTGGAAAATCTCCTCACGGCATTCTTAGACACTTTAGATGCTAAATTTAACCTGTTGGTGAATATATGACGTCATCTTACACATCGAGATTATAATTAAACATAATTTTGCACTGAATATAGCCGACCCATCTGGTACTTCTGTTATGTATCTAAAATTTAAAGAACTTGCAATATTATTGGTCTTTACCTGGCATTTCGACATCAGCCACGTCGTGACTTTTCTGTGCACTTTCTATAAATATTTTTATGATAATTGTTTTGATTGGTTCATACCTAGACTTTACGAATTTAAGCGCAGTACTAAATCAACAGCAAGGTGTCATTTTACAGTTGAAATGGTTAGACGTAACCGTAAATTCTATGCTAATAGTTTATTCTCTCGTACTTTTCCCTCGTGGAACTCTCTTCTGACGTTTTACTTTCTAGTCAACTTTCATCTTCAAAAATTTAAATGCAATATCAATCGTTATCTTCTGTCTTCTCTCTTGTTAATAATGTTTTTTTCTTTTTCTCATTATCTCACACTCAGTAACCCTTGCATGTTAGTGGCTTTATTGCCTTGCTTGGGGAGAAACGATTAAAAATAATTAATGTAACATTTTATCAGCTTTCAAGCGCTTCTCAGAGCTTCATAAAAATGTATTTTGTTTTCTTTTTTCGACTTGAGAAGCAGTCAGAAATCGTTAGAAAAAATCCACTTTGTTCTTACTTGCTTAGTGTTAAGGGGTCTCACCTTTTTACACAAATGGACTCACCCGAGGTATACATATACAACTACCAGTGAATACCCAGGGTCTGTAATAGAGGAGGGTAGCACAAGAGTCACCGCCACGAGCACCTACACTCATTAAGGAGTCATACCGCGATACTTTAATACCAAGACTGTATATATATTATTGCTACTAACCCGCGTTCCTGAATCTACTAACCCGTATTACCAGTTTGTATTATTACGTTAATACATTTATTTTACTTATCCATTCCTGCTGTTTGTTATTCATTGATATCGGATTCATCCCGGAATCCACAACACTTAGTGTTCTTAATGGCAATTGGAAAAGGGGGGTGGTAAAATATCAGAAGTTATTGAGAGCAACAGATGATGGAAAGCAAAAGGGAGCCATGATTGGCCATATCTTGAAAGGATATGGGTCGTAGAAGAAAAAAGAAAGGGTCTAAATCACCAAGTTTCTCTCCTATCGCAGCTAGGAAACCAATGGGCAATTAACTGAAACTTGGTGAATGAAAATTCGTTCTCTATACAGTAACTCCTCATTGCATTAAGAATAACAGGGGCAATAGCAAGCTTCCTGTCTGCAGCAATTGCTAAGGGAACGGAGAAATGCCTGAATAAACCACAGTTATATGATTAAACTACCCAGAGCTGATATTCAACAATGTTGTGGTTTGTTACAAGATATATTTTTTGTTGTGAGCGTGTGTCGTTCTAAGAGACCAACAATAAAAGTTACTTATAAAAGGCTCAAGTCTTCTTTCTACCTTTTTTTAAGATATCTTTGTTGTACTTTTTTGATGAAGAGAAAGACGAAAGAAAATTGCAGAGAAAATACACAGGTTATAAAAAGAACATCTGTCTATATTTCTGAGATGAGCTATTGTAATTATTTACACTATTTACATTGTTCGGACTGTTACGACTCATCCCTTCAAGCTTGGCACCACATCTTCCCGTCAATTCAAGGAGAGCCCATTTGGTTGTAGAAAAAGCGGGACACGCCCTTGTCCGAGAAAGAATTCAGTACAAGCGTTGGATAAAACAGAAACAGCAATCTGATATCTGCCAGAGGCTTGAGGCCTTCTTCAAGAGAATTACCGACGAAGAAGACGAAAAGAGGATACAGCATGATGTGGATAAGTGTTTGAGACAAAAATTCGATGCTATCAAGGCCCGCCAAGTAAAAAATTAAACAGATTGAAAGATAAGGAGGTGACGAACAAGGACAAGGCCAGATGAGTGCCTTTGAGGAGTCAGTACTTGACTACATCGAATTCGGGAATAATTAGAGAAAGAATATCTTCAACAATAAAAATATTTAATAACGTAACTATTTATGAGAACTGAACGAAGCGATGATATATTTATGAAGCATTTGAACATAAAACAACAGAGAACAAAGATTACATCATCACAAATCTACTCCCAAAGACATATAATAATATGAATAAGACATATAAAAATATGAATAAGACATAATATGAATAAGACATATAATAATATAAATAAGACAAATAATAATATAAATAAGACATATAATAATATAAATAAGACATAATATGAATAAGACATAATAATATAAGACATGAAAATATAAATAAGACATATAAAAATATGAATAAGACATATAATAATATGAATAAGATATATAATAATATGAATAAGACATATAATAATATGAATAAGGCATATAATAATATTAATAAGACATAATAATATGAATTAGACGTATAATAATATAAAACATATAATAATATGAATAAGGCATAATAATATGAATAAGACATAATAATATAAATAAGATATATAATAATATGAATACGACATAATAATATAAATAAGACAGGTAATAATATGAGTAAGACATATAATAATATAAATAACACATATAATATGAATAAGACATATAATAATATAAATAAGACATATAATAATATGAATAAGACATAATAATATGAATAAGACATATAATAATATGAATAAGACATGTAATAATATGAATAAGACAAATAATAATATAAATAAGACATATAATAATATGAATAAGACATATAATAATATGAATAAGACATATAATAATATGAATAAGATATATAATAATATGAATAAGACATATAATAATATGGATAAGACATATAATAATATGAATAAGACATATAATAATATAAATATGAATATTATGAATAAGGCATATAATAATATAAATAAGACATATAATAATATGAATAAGACATATAATAATATAAATAAGACATATAATAATATGAATAAGACATATAATAATATAAATAAGACATATAATAATAAGATTAAGACTTATAATAATATAAATAAGATATATAATAATATGAATAAGACATAATAATATGAATAAGACATATAATAATATAAATAAGACATGTAATAATATGAATAAGACATATAATAATATAAATAAGACATATAATAATATGAATAAGACATATAATAATATGAATAAGACATATAATAATATGAATAAGACATAATACAGCAGTACCGGCCTGTTAATCCGAAACTGACATACTGAAAATGTCTGACTAAAAATATATTTTGCCATAATATAAAATATGTTAATCTATACTTTAAGATTTTACAAATATTAAGTCTGCTTATTTTTAGCATAATCCGTTCATATTCACGGATATTTTTCCGTGTATTAGTTGTCAAGTGTTTTTGCTGATTGGTTTTTATATGGCGAGGTAGTAAATGTGTTATTACAATCGCCATCTTCTATATTCTTGAATCCCGGTCATCTTTTGTCATTTTCTCATTCCTCCCTATACTCAGTTTTTTCTTTCACTTTCACTTTCACTTTCACTCCCTGCTTACTGGTAGCATTCCTGCCTTACTTGGAGTGAAATGATTAAAATAAATGTATGTGTGTTTGTTACAAAAGCCAAAAGAAATTAATTTTCATGTCGTAATTGATTAACACAATGATCAATAATTGCTGCAAAACCAAAAGATTAAAACTTAAAAACTCGAGGCATGTTTTTAAATAGCCTCATCAGATCAAGATTTTCCATGCATGGTACCAAACCGGTTGAGAAATATCTAAACCGTCAGCTGTATACAACTGCTTTCTCAGATTAATGGTTAAAATGGCTTTGAACGAGCAAAATCTGTGGTTCTTAATGAAGACAATTCTTTTCCTAATTTTGTGAACTGGTGTAACAGAATCACAAACAAGGAATGATACCAAATAAAAGAAACCACATTATTTGAGGACTTTCGGCAACAGTAACAGCTAAAATGGATGTCGCATCTAATTCCAAGAGAAAATAATAACATAATCAAGATATTGATGTTCCACTCTACTTCGAACAAAATGCTAGGAAGGAAACTGCCCCATTAATACTGGGAAAAGCAATAACAGCTGCTGGACTTGAAAAAACTATTTTCCCAAAAAATTGTTTTCAGAGAAAGATTTCAACTGACAGTAGGCTGCTCGGCCAATGAATGACACGTTTCCTTATGAAAAAGCTAAGATTACCATTACCCTAAAGTAATGATACTTTTACTTTTTAAAATATGAAATTTATTGCATATTTTTATATATAAATGAAATCAATTTACTAATTGTATGCATTATTAATTCATGGGTATCTTGATTTTATGCAAAAATAATTCATCGTTTTCTTATTTTTATCATGAACTTTTTCATATTTTATTAAAAAAAAATTTAAATTTTAGAATGTTTTGAATGGCCTTTCAACCACCTGATGAATATTCATGAAAGTTCTCAAATTTAAAAGCCTTGATAAACCAATGATATCCTTGCACTTGTATATAAACACGTGTATCAAAATAAATCCTACATTTGCCTCGATAAAATCCCTAATAGGACGAAACGCGTCGGATTTTTATTAATTCATATATATATATATATATATATATATATATATATATATATATATATATATATATATATACATATATATATATATATATATTTCTAAGATGAGGTATTATGTACACTATTTACATTATTCGGACTATTGCCCTCATATTTGTAGCCATATTTATTACAACGTTTCGGCCGTTGTGCGCTCCGGCCTTCTTCCCCTCTCCAAGTTTTCCACTGTCAAGGACACATGGCACAGTGGATAAAGGCGTTGGTTAGATTCAGTGACAGGACCCAAGGAGTGTGAGTTCACTACCCGGTTAAGGCAGTAGAGAACTTGGAGAGGGGAATTAACAGGAGATAACTGATAACTGACATCCATTAAACATGGAACGTGGAACTAGAACACTCTACCCCATTGAGTGAAATAAAGGGCTCAGTTCGACATTCCAACATCCTGAAGAAGGCCGGGGCGTACAACGGCCGAAACGTTGTAATAAATATGGCGACAAAGATGACAACAACAGTCCGAATAATGTAAATAGTGTGTGTATATATATATATATATATATATATATATATATATATATATATATATATATATATATATATAGTTTTAAAACTGAATTGTGTGCTACGGAATCTGTGATCATCCCTCCTCCTGTTTTATTGTTACGGAATTTACCTCCAACCACTCCAAAATCATATCTAAGATTAAGGAGACGAAATTTACTTAAGAATGACCCTCTCCGAAAATATATGGTTTGAATTTGAATTTTTCTCCTCCTCCTCGACTATTTGCCAGTCAAGGCAAAAGAGTATGCATCCTATGCAACCCATTACTTTTCTAGGCGCATTAGCGAGAAGTCGACAAATTAGAATCGACCGGAAATTGAACTCGGCTAATCACGTTTAGCACCGATAACTGTTATTTACCAGTATTTATCGGGTTACATATATGGTTGCATATAATTTTATATGACTACTTATTTATATGGTTATATATTTTACTTATATGGTTACACATCATTTCATATGGTTACATATCTTATTTATTTGGTTACATATTTTATTTATATGGTTACATAATTTATATTATTACGTTGAATATTTTATGGAGATTATTATAATATTATAAGGTGAGTTCTATAGCACAGGAATTACAAAGAAGAAATGATAAATGACAGAAGACGTTTGATAGCTTAGCAGGTTAAGGCATTGACTCAAAATAATGACCTTCACAGGTTGGGGTCAATTCGAAGTTAAATTTGATTTTGATTTTTACTGTGAAAGCCAAAGATCGGATTTTGATAAAACGCAACATAATTGAATGAAGATAAATTGTTAAAATGTTTGTAGCAATAAAAAAGTAAACAACTTTAGTGAAAATGAAATCAAATTTAAGAAGCACTAACGATAAAATCTTCCCGTCATTTTAAAAATGATTCTATTTTTTCTTTCCGTCATTAAAGATGCTATTTCGTCGTGACGATACACGTTGTACGAATTTCACGCCGCGGCCATTAAAAGTAAAACGAAGGACAAATCAATTTATATATATATATATATATATATATATATATATATATATATATATATATATGAATAAAAAGCCGACGCGTTTAGAATTTAATTACAACAATTGTGCATTTGAAGCAAAATGTCTAAAAGTTGGACTGTTTTCAAAGAACATATGCTTTCGTTTAAGAATTCATTGCAAAGTACGGAAATTCTAAGCAAATAAGTTTTGTAAATGATCTTCTCCCTGTGTTTCATATTAGGGTGTATCAAAAGAATTTTCATTTTTTACAGACCTTTACTCCAGACCTCATTTTATGTACACATCTAAAGACTATCTATGACTCCACATTATTATTATTATTATTATTATTATTATTATTATTATTATTATTATTATTATTTCCTTTGATATCTGGCGTTTACACATTTCTTTCCGGGTCCCGCCCAGGGACCTAAGGTTGGAAATGGAATCATGACTCTTTCCACTGCAAAAATAAAATAAAATAAAATAAAATAGAATAAAATAAAAAAATAATTACATAGATAAAGCCCTTCGTAAAGTGTGGGCTGTACTTGTCAGAACAATGTTTTGTATCTCTTTGAGGCATGGACTTCCAGGGATCCCTTCAATTAATCTACTGGAATCTTTTCCAACCAATCCAAGGGCTCCAACTACAACAGGGATTGTTGATGTTCCCATGTGCCACATTTTTGAGATTTCTATTTCAAGGTCCTTGTATTTTGACAGTTTTTCGAATATCTTCAAAGATACATTGCAGTCTGCAAGGACTGCCATATCAATAAGGAGGCACTTATTTTGTTTGTGGTCATTAATAACAATGTCTGGGCGGTTGGCTTTGATTGTTCTGTCAGTGTGTATTGTGTAGTCCCATAGAACTGTAACAGGTCCTATCTCCGTAACCGGGTCTGGGTGGTGTTCGTACCAGTTTCCTTACCATAGGAGTTGCAAATTTATTATTATTATTATTATTACTAGTATTATTATTATTATTACTAGTAGTAGTGAAATTTTCATGGATTTGCTATTCGAATTTTCTCATGAACCATATTTAATGATTGAATAAGCTCTTTGCAAGTTTTACGACAATAAGATGCCCGTGGAAATTTCCCCCTATTGCATCGGTAAATATTTGATCTTAGCAACTTCGAAAAACATATTGCAATAACAAGCATAAGTATGAATACAGGACATTATTTAAAGAAGTAAGAGGGTACAAATTAAAAGATTCAGCATTGACAATTTTTCCATTTCACTGAAGCAGGCATGAAACACATGAAAATGTTATCGCCTCCTCTATAGTTTTTTTCTTTCTTTCACTGAAATCAAACAGTGTCTTTGATATGTCTTTTCTGTGTTTCCTCGCGATCAAATAGTCCATTATTTATGAGGTATTGGCAGGGCGTAACGGTTGTGCGAACTAACTAGCTGAAGAACGAAGGAAGAAGCAGGATTATAATCCGATTATTATTCAGCTGTGACATTTTGGTTCAGATATTATAATGGCGGTCATACAAATAGTAAAATCCTGGTACTTTTGAGGATTTTTTAAAGAGATCGTCAAAACCGCTGAAGTTGCCAGCTATCTCCAGAAAAAATTGTTTTACGAATGATGAGTTACCTGCATAAAGTCTGTAAAAAGAATTCTAGAAGTAGATGAACATCACTTGTCAATTACGATTCTTTAAAACCCAGGGTGGCGTCCAATCCTATCAGAACTAATCGATAAAGACCAGAAAAGCTAGAACACAATGCCAGAGTCTATAAGTCAAGGTTTTCCCAATAAAATTGGTATTCACCAATCAACGTTGGCATAAATTTCAGAATATACTTATATTTTGAGGAGAAATGTATCCGGGGCTTGACATCAGTTTACCTTTCCTTATTAAAACATATTTTCTGAGTTTCATATTTGATTAAGCAAAGTCATTTTTTATTTATAAATAAATCCAAAAGATATAAGCCATAGAAACATATATTTGATTAGCTAATGATGTGTTCGAATATTTTATTAATTGATTATCGGTAACATAGATTCTTTTCGTTCTGGAATCTTCAGTCTTTTAGATTTTCAAAGACAGCGGAAGCTTAACAAAGATGATGAAGAATGTAGGTTAGACCATAAAACGGTTCGTAATGTTGAAGTAAATAAGTTATTATTTATTTTACTTTTCTTCTTTCTTCCAATCATTTACCAAATCTTTTACATGAGACCGAAATGAAGGACAAGTATCTATTACCAAATCTGCATATTTGGAGAATTTATTAAATTCTTTTGCTAAAGTATGTTATCAGATGGTATGATCATATCGAAACTATTATTATTATTATTATTATTACAGTTAAGAGAATAACATAATTTAAGAAAAGATAAAAAAAGACAAAACACAGTGTTTGACAATGTTAACAATATTTCAACAGAATATCTGTCTTCTTCAAGTTATATTTAAACAAATATTTTCAAGTATAAAAAAGCATTCAACAAAGTTTTTGAGAAACAAAATAACAAAACCATTCCGTCAAACTTTATTTGTAGACTTATACGTTTCGTCTTGGAAAGCAAAACGATGAAGTTTGGAAAAAAGGTTTTTTTCCACCAAATCAAAGGTTGTGTAATGGGGACCCCCATGGCCACTAACTTTGCGAATATCGTTCGAAGAAGAACTACTTGAAGCTTTCAAATAACAGCACGGCCATGAACTAGAACTTTGTTATTTATTGATGATATTTTCGTCATCTGGGAAGGTATGCAGGAAAGTTTGCTAAAATTTCTACAATTTTGGGATACTTTTGCACAAAAGAATACTTTTCGATCACATATAAAATTTACATCTAGTTCTTCCAAAGCTAGTGTTGAATTTTAGACATTAGAGTAAAGTTCTCTAGAAATATTTTGTAAACCTACGTCATCACACATTTATCTACAGCGCCGTTCTGATCATCCTCATCACACGATAAAATCAAACCCGAAGTGCCAAGTTTTATGCATAAAGCCAATTTGCACGGAGATAAAAGATTATTGGAAACATGCTAATGGTTTCATTTGGCATTATGTTAAGCGCGACTATCAAGAGTCGCGACTGAAACAAATTAGATTGAAAAATGAAATAAAAGATTTCAATGGACACAGGTATGACGTCAGACGCAATAATGCGACAGCAACAGAGCTTGCTGAACATTTGATTACAAACGACTGTAATTTCGACAAGCATCTCAAGGTGCACATTCTGAAAAAATATTCTATCGCCCTTTCGACCCTTAAAACGAATGTGGATTGTTATTTAAACAAATTACTAACTTCCCAGCCCAGTGTAATGAATAGAATGACAGGAGAGTTCCATAACATTTATACTAAGCTGTTTGATTAATTCCACTTAGTAACTAATCAACTGATGGAAAACCTCAAGATGAACAAGATCACCATCATATTAAGCAAGTTTTAGTTTCATGCCTCCGTGCTGGCGGCGCTTCATTTGCTTTGACATGTACATTACCAGTGCAACCATATTTTTCATTACAAGACAAGCCACGTTTGTACAAGGAATTATTATCATTTTTTATAGATTTACATATTTTTAGACTTGAAAAAATTGTTTTAAAAATTGTTTCAATATAACTTGAAGAAGACATTCTGTTGAAATATTGTTTAATAATGTTTAATATTGTTTAATATTGTCAAACATTGTGTTTTTTCTTTTCTTTATCTTTTCTTAAATTGCGTTCTTCTCTTAAGTGTTGAAAAATATTGGAAGACTTACGTCAATCATTTTGTTTATTATTATTATTATTATTATTATTATTATTATTATTATTATTATTATTATTATTTCCTTCGAATCCTGTGGTATACAGATATCCTCCCGGGTCCCAACCAGAGACCTAAGGAATTTCTTCAATGCGTCTATCGGAACCTTTTCTAATCAATCTGAGGGCTCCAACTACAATTGAAATTATCGATGCGCTCATATGTTACATTTTTTTAACTTTTCACTGAAGATCCATGTATTCTGAAGATCTACATAAGTACATTACAATCTGCAGTGGTTGTCATGTCAATAAGAAAGCACATTCTGTTTTTTGGGTCTTTAATCAATATGTTTAGGCGATCAGCTTTGATTTTTCTGTCTGTGTGTATTGTAAAGTCCTTCATTATTATTAGTAGTAATAATAGTATGATAAAAAACTTCAAAGAGATAATGTCTCTCTGGCGCGAAGTGAGTACATTCGTTTTTAATAAACGTAAAGCCATCATTAATTTTTAGATGTTTCTTCGAAAATCAAATCTTATACCAATATATATATATATATATATATGGCATGCATGATTAAATAAATTACAAATATTATGTCTGCTTATTTTTCGCATAATCCTTTCATATTCACGAATATTTTTCCGTGTATTACAATCAAATGAGGCAAGAAAAGCACTGTAACAGTGAAAATCACTTTTATTTCCCAAGTACTTTCCATCTCTTTCTGAGATCATCATCAAGTGTGCAACTTGTAAGGCAAAAACTATGTGTAGCTATTCATTACTATATATATATATATATATATATATATATATATATATTTATTGTGTAGTACTTATTCAGAGTGTACACAAATACTAAACCAAACTTCAACTGGAATTTACACTTCAGAGATGTTTTGATGCTAGTTGAAGTACTGATTCTTACATAAATAATAACGCTATTTATGACGGGTAGTATGATATTAATAATAATAAAAAATAACAGAGTCCACTTGAAAGAACCTGAAAAAATAGATAAGTATATCTACATTGCAAAGAAGCTGGGCAGATTTTAGATCATAAAGGTAAGAATCGAGCCAATTATTATTGGCAATGGTTCCGAAGAACCAAAGAAAGAAAAAAGAGTCAGGACAATTCTTAGGCGAAAATATTACTGAAAGCACCTTGACTATTAAAAAGAAATTTGCATTTTATTTGGGCGACTGCAAACCATTAGTTACAATCACTGGGAACATTCAATATGAGAATTATATCACGTGGAAAACACCGTTTCCCGTACAATCACCGAAGTTAAGCAACGTCGAACCTGGTCAATACCTAGATGGTTGACTGCGCAGGAGTACAAGGTGCTGTAAGCTTAGATGAGTGGATGGTGTAATGGATAATGTCTCGGAATTGTTAATCGGAGAGCCGAGTTCCAATTTCCGTTCGGTTCGTTATATTCCGCACAAATACCCTTAGGAAAGGTATGAATCCACCTCTTCCTCCCCCAGCTATGGTTTAATTAGTGAAACTCGTATTAGTGAACCATTATTATTTTTTAAAAATTTAGAAGCTTAAAAGATTTTTTGGCATTCAATTACCTGCAAAGGGTTGATAAGCCGTAGAAAACGAGTCAGCCAACTTTGTTTATGTTTTGTTTTGTTTTTTAGATGACGCATTTTCATTATTTACATTATTCGGACTATTGTCCTCATCTTTGTCGCCATATTTATTACAACTTCAGGATGTAAACAACGCCTTTATCCACTGTGCCATGTGTCCTTGAGGACATCTGTGTATGAATTTATGGGTATTATAAACCTAATGTTTTCACCAACCATTTTTACCAGTGCTCATATTGCAATTTTTGCTGTTATCATTCATGTTTTTACCAGAGCTCATATTGCAACTTTGTTGTTATTATCGCTTTTCTCTGGCACTCCTTATTACTGGTTCCCATACTGTAATTCATACAAGGACACATGGCACAGTGGATAAAGGCGTTGGTTAGATCCAGTGACAGGACCCAAACAGTGCGAGTTCAATACCCGATTAAGGCAGATGAGAACTTTCAGAGGGAAAATAAACAGGAGATAACTGATAACTGACATCCATTAAACATGGCACGTGGAACTAGAAAAGTCTACCCCAGTGAGCGAAATAAAGGGTTCAGTTCGACATTCCAACCACCTGAAGAAAGCCGGAGCTTACAACGGCCGAAACGTTGTAATAAATATGGCGACAAAGATGAGGACAAGAGTCCGAATAATGTAAATAATGTACATAATACCTCATCTCAGAAATATAGACGCATTTTCATAATTACAAATATTTTTACTAAGTTTTGTTCACAGACTTTTTTATTGGAACACTTTTTCGTCGATATATTTTCGTTCATTCAAGACCGAGATAAGTATCATTATTTGGGGGGGGGGGTCTGAATACAGTTCTCTCCAAATTTGGTATGCGAAAGATCTTTTCGGGTATTTATAACCATAGTAAAAATTTGAGCAAGAACCCAGAAGTTGAAGAAGGAACGTCTGTGATTAGAGGCCCTTTCCTTCAGCCGGCGGCCATGTTCATCTTGCAAATGAGTTAAGTAGAAAATGGTAAGTGATATACCACTTACCATCTACTAACCGGAGGCTCTTATAATTCTATGACAAGCGACAGAGACCGAAATTTAAAAATAGATACTGTTTTCATTTTTCACTTTTACATACAGAAAACCATGTTGATCGACACTTCAGATCTACCGTCTGAGAAATTATAAAAGATTCTATGAAAAAAAGGAAGAAATTATAAACGATGATGACCAACACATCAGATCTGTCGTCTAAGAATCTACAGGAGAATCTATGAAAAAAAACAAATTATGAACTATAATGACTGACACTTCAAATCAGCCGTTTGAGAATTTATAAAAGATTCTATGACAAAAAAAAAAAACAAATTATAAACGATGATTACCAACACTACAGATCTGTTGTCTAAGAACTCATAAGAGGTTCTATGACATCTGTCTATATCTCCGAGATGTGGTATTATGATTATTTATATTATTTACATTATTCGGACTGTTATCCCCATCTTCGTTGCCACATATACAATGTTTCGGTCGTCATACGCTCTGGCCTTCTTCAGGTGATTGGAATTTCGAACTGAAATTGAATACAATATGAGAACCAGTAAAAAGGAATGCTAGAGAAAAGCAATGAATAACAGCAAAAAATTGTAATATAAGCACTGTTAAAAATATGGAATAAAAATGGAAAATTTTCAATATGAACACCGGTAAAAAAAATGCTTGCTGAGACATTAGGTCTATAAATCCCAAAATTTCATGCACAGATTTCCTCAAGGACACATGGCCCAGTGGATAAAGATGTTGGTTAGATCCAATGACTAGACTCAACGAGCTGAACTAAAAAACATGGAGAGTTAAGTTAAAGGGAAATAACTGAGACATCCGGGAGAGTCATGGCACGTGGAATTAGAACACTTGGTGGACGAAATAAAGGGTTCGGTTCGAAATCCCAATGACCTGAAAAAGGCTGGAGTATACAACGGCCGAAACGTTATGAATATGGCAATGCAGATGAGGATAACAGTTCGAATAACGTAAATAATCTATAGTCTAT
Source organism: Acanthosepion esculentum (assembly GCA_964036315.1). Classification (NCBI taxonomy): domain Eukaryota; kingdom Metazoa; phylum Mollusca; class Cephalopoda; order Sepiida; family Sepiidae; genus Acanthosepion; species Acanthosepion esculentum. The sequence continues at coordinate 4,790,922 of OZ038511.1, forward strand.
GCCAAAAGAGAAATTACAAACTATGATGCCCAACACTTCAGATCTGGGATTTGATCACAAAACAAGTCGATGGTAAAATCATAATTTTCAAAATGCTGATTTCACTAAGAATACAAACTAGTCTCAGAAAGTATTTGTCTTACTGCAATAAAATTATTCGGAACGACGTTGCTGATAATAACGAAATGCACATTTTGTAACTAGAATCTTAACCTTTTCAAGTCTAGTGTCAACCGTTATCTTTCCCACACATCCCCCCCATAAACCGTGCCTCTTACTCTGTAAGCCTCTACCTCGAGTTGATTTGGGCCCTTGCAGAGTGAACATTATTGTGAAAAAAATGAAGCTTTCCAAACCGATTGTGAAGATCGATACGCTTGTGTAAACCTGACAATTAGTTTCAACATTCCAAGTATTATACAGATAATAAATAATAACCTGAAATTCTCATTAAGAATGATAAGACTACTTTACGATTTTAAAATAAAGAAACCCTACGCTCTTCAAATACTAAATTAATTGCTAAAACCCAGAAAAGGAAAAATCTATCAAATAGTGAAAATGACAACATAAGTGGGTAAAAATTTAAGACGTTGTGTAAGAGATGCAGAAAGTTATAAGAATGATAATCGTGCCGATAACCAGAGGAGCACTGGTATGAAGTCCTAATACTGTTTTAGGAAGATTTGAAACGATTCACTGCCAATATTAAGTCAGTTAGAATGGTGAGAAGTTTTTAGGAATCTTGTTGTCACTTTATCTCCAGCGAATGACACTTATACACACACACACACACACACACACACGGACCCTACACACGAACCCTACAGACCATATAAAGTGTGTATGTATATATACTAGCTCTTTATAATAAAACAATATATATGTATAGCGAAGGATTATATATATATATATATATATATATATATATATATATGTATACACGCACACACACAATACACAAAAACGGAGAAAGGTTTAAAAAGATAAGAATAAAGACCTCACCCCTTCTTTGATAAATCCTAATTGCGTTATTTTACTCCTTAAGCAAAGGAATATTTTTCCGATAGTCCAAGAAGAATTTGGATTATCATCATGCACAAAAAACAAGGGTTAAACATACAAAAAATTAATTCATTTAAATAATATGTGGAAATAATCATTCTTCGACTGATGAACGTCACAAAACCCGAAACACATGTAGCAAAAATATGAAAAATGAAGTATCATAAACGTTTGCGGCTTCAGTTTTCTCTTTAAAAATACACCTTACTCCCGTTGGAACAACTATAATCTCTGCTAAATATATATATATATATATATATATATATATATATATATATGTATGTGTGTGTGTGTGTGTGCGCGCGTGTGTGTGTGTATGTGTGTGTACATATATCAATTTATAGAGCACAATGTTTACACACGCACACACACACACATACACACAAACACACACATATATATATTGAGACAGAGAGGGGAGAGAGAGTGGGTGAAGGAGAGGGGGGAGGTTCTAAAAAGGGGGAGTACGAAAGAAAGAAACAGACATTGGGTATCAAGAGACGCTGAGTAAAGAAAAAACGATTGAAATGGAAAAAAGGTGTAAAGATTGTCATAAATTATGCTGTTTGGTGAATTTGATTTGTGTCTGTTTCATGAGACGCCAAATTGTATTTAGAAAATCGAAAAACTTAACAGCTTAAGTTAAGTGTTGTCACGTCCTTAATGGACTCAAGGGTGGTACGTCTTTGAAATTAGAAATCTACGATTATCGTTTGTCTTTGTAGAGAATAAATATGAAATCTGGTTAAAGTTCCAAAGATTTGTCGGAAGCCACTGATTATGATGCTGTTGCGCCAAACTATGAAGTTGGTCACGTGAGAAGTTCCTTGAACATTGATTAATTGGATGAATTTGTCTGAGGAACGCAAAAGCATGAAACTTAGCGTTACAAACTCATATCCATACAACTAAGTATATATATATATATATATATATGTGTGTGTGTGTGTGTGTGTGTGTGTGTGTGTGTATGCACAGTGGGGGGAAATTTCGTACACATACAAATGTTTAATTTATTATATTTACAAATAATGAATAAACATACTTTTCATATAATTAACTGTACACATGCATAATAACTAAATATGCATTTCAAACAGAAAAAACTGTTGATCTAATAGAAATAAATCCAATTTATCCATTTTAATGGGTGAAAAAAGTATCCCTACAATACCAAAAACAAAAGAATACATAATCTTCATTTAATGCTTTGTAGTATATTATTCAAACGTTTTTATACAGTGTACATTATATCTATCGGTCTCCGAGAGCGTACTACACTGTATAAAAAAACGGGACGCCAGCTCAAACACGCGTATGCCCTAAAAATAGCATTTGATGCAATAAAATATGGAATTAAAAATGAATCTATTAATTATTTGGCAATTGCTTAGATAGATAGATAGATAGATAGATAGATAGATAGATAGATAGATAGATAGATAGATAGAAAAAAGACTGCGAAAGAAAGAAAGAGAGAGAGAAAGAAAGAAAGAAAGAAAGAAAGAAAGAAGAACGGAAGGAAGAAAAAAGAAAAAAGAAAGAAAAAAGTTTCTTCTAAGATTTGAAAAGAGACTTCAGAAATATGAAACACTCATAAGGACAGAGTGAGCGTGACAGGTGCATAAGGAAAAAGAGGGAAGGTGAAGACTGAAAAAGGGGGAAGGGGCAAAAGGAAAGTGGGAAAATGCGGAAGGAAAAAGGGGAAGGTGCAGAAGGAAAAAGGGGGAAGGTGCAGAAGGAAAAGGGGGAAGTTGCAGAAGGAATAAGGAGGAAGGTGCATAAGGAAAGAGGGGAAGGTGCAAAAGGAAAAGGGAGAAAGTGCAGAAGGAAAAAGGGGGAAGGTGTAGAAGGAAAAGAGGGAAGGTGCAGAAGGAAAAAGAGGGAAGGTGCAGAAGGAAAAAGGGGGAAGTTGCAGAAGGAAAAAGGGGGAAGGTGCAGAAGAAAAAAGGGGGAAGGTGCAGAAGGAAAAAGAGGGAAGGTGTAGAAGGAAAAGAGGGAAGGTGCAGAAGGAAAAAGAGGGAAGGTGTAGAAGGAAAAGAGGGAAGGTGTAGAAGGAAAAGAGGGAAGGTGCAGAAGGAAAAAGGGGGAAGGTGCAAAAGGAAAAAGAGGGAAGGTGCAAAAGGAAAAAGAGGGAAGGTGCAGAAGGAAAAAGGTGGAAGGTGCAGAAGGGAATAGGTGGAAGGTGCAGAAGGAAAATGGGAGAAGGTGCAGAAGGAAAAGGATGGAAGGTGAAGAAGGAAAAAGAGGGAAGGTGTAGAAGGAAAATTGGGAAGGTGCAGAAGGAAAAAGGTGGAATGTGCAGAAGGGAAAAGTGGGAAGGTGGAGAAGGAAAAAGGTGGAAGGTGCAGAAAAAATAGATGGAAAGAGCAGAAGGTAAAAGAGGAAATGTGCAATAGGAAAAAGGGGGAAGGTGCAGAAGGTAAAAGTGGGAAGGTGCAGAAGGAAAAAGGTGTAATGTGCAGAAGGAAAAAGGTGGAAGGTGCAGAAGGGAATAGGTGGAAGGTGCAGAAGGAAAATGGGAGAAGGTGCAGGAGGAAAAGGATGGAAGGTGAAGAAGGAAAAAGAGGGAAGGTGTAGAAGGAAAATTGGGAAGGTGCAGAAGGAAAAAGGTGGAAGGTGCAGAAGGGAAAAGTGGGAAGGTGGAGAAGGAAAATGGGGGAAGGTGCAGAAAAAAATAGATGGAAGGTGTAGAAGGTAAAAGTGGGAAGGTGCAGAAGGAAAATGGGGGAAGGGGCAGCAGGAAAAAGAGGGAAGGTGAAGAAGGAAAAAGAGGGAATGTGCAGAAGGAAAAAGGTGGAATGTGCAGAAGGGAAAAGTGGGAAGGTGGAGAAGGGAAAAGTGGGAAAGTGCAGAAGGAAAATGGGGGAAGGTGCAAAAAAAAAATTGATGGAAGGTGTAGAAGGTAAAAGTGGGAAGGTGCAGAAGGAAAATTGGGAAGTTGCAAAAGGAAAATGGGGGAAGGCGCAGAAGGAAACGTATGGAAGTTGCAGAAGCAAAAAGGTGGAAGGTGCAGATGGGAAAAGTGGGAAGGTGCGGAAGGAAAATGGGGGAAGGTGCAGAAACAATAGATGGAAGGTGTAGAAGGTAAAAGTGGGAAGGTGCAGAAGGAAAAAATGGGAAGGTGCAGAAGGAAAATTGGGAAGTTGCAGAAGGAAAATGGGGGAAGGTGCAGAAACAATAGATGGAAGGTGCAGAAGGTAAAAGTGGGAAGGTGAAAAAGGAAAAAGTGGGAAGGTGCAGAAGGTAAAAGAGGCAAGGTCTAGAAGGAAAATTGGGTAGGTGCAGAAGGAAAATGGGGGAAGGTGCAGAAGAAAAATGTGGGAAGGCGCAGAAGGAAACGGATGGAAGGTGCAGAAGGAAAAAGAGGGAAGGTGTAGAAGGAAAATTGGGAAGTTGCAGAAGGAAAAAGGTGGAAGGTGCAGAAAAAATAGATGGAAAGAGCAGAAGGTAAAAGTGGGAAGTTGCAGAAGGAAAATGGGGGAAGGTGCAGAAGGTAAAAGTGGAAGGTGCAGAAGGAAAATTGGGTAAGTGGAGAAGGAAAATGCGGGAAGGTGCAGAAAAAATAGATGGAAGGGGCAGAATGAAAAAGGAGGAAGGTGCAGAAGGAAAAAGTGGGAAGGTGTAGAAAGAAAAATTGGGAAGGTGCAGAAGGAAAAAGGTGGAAGGTGCAGAAGGAAAATTGGGAAGTTGCAGAAGGAAAATGCGCGATGGTGCAGAAGGAAAAAGAGGGAAGGTCTAGAAGGAAAATTGGGTAGGTGCAGAAGGAAAATGGGGCAAGGTGCAGAAGAAAAATGTGGGAAGGCGCAGAAGGAAACGGATGGAAGGTGCAGAAGGAAAAAGAGGGAAGGTGTAGAAGGAAAATTGGGAAGTTGCAGAAGGAAAAAGGTGGAAGGTGCAGAAAAAATAGATGGAAAGAGCAGAAGGTAAAAGTGGGAAGGTGCAGAAGGAAAATTGGGAAGTTGCAGGAGGAAAATGGGGGTAGGTGCAGATGGGAAAAGTGGGAAGGTGCATAAGGAAAATTGGGAAGTTCCAGAAGGAAAATGGGGGAAGGTGCAGAAGGAAAAAGAGGGAAGGTGTAGAAGGAAAATTGGGTAGGTGGAGAAGGAAAATGGGGGAAGGTGCAGAAAAAAGAGATGGAAGGTGCAGAAGGAAAAAGTGGGAAGGTGCAGAAGGAAAAAGTGGGAAAATGCAGAAGGAAAATTTGGAAGTTGCAGAAGGAAAATGGGGGAAGGTGCAGAAAGAATAAGAGGGAAGGTCTAGAAGGAAAATTGGGTAGGTGCAGTAGGAAAAAGTTGGAAGGTGCAGAAGGGAATAGGTGGAAGGTGCAGAAGGAAAATGGTGGAAGGTGCAGAAGGAAAATCGGGGAAGGCGCAGAAGGAAACGGATGGAAGGTGCAGAAGGAAAAAAGGTAAGGTGCAGAAGGTAAAACTGGGAAGTTGCAGAAGGAACATTGGGAAGTTGCAGAAGGAAAATGGGGGAAGTTGCAGAAGGAAAAACGTGGAAGGTGCAGAAGGGAATAGGTGGAAGTTGCAGAAGGAAAAAGGTGGAAGGTGCAGATGGGAATAGGTGGAAGTTGCAGAAGGAAAAAGGTGGAAGGTGCAGAAGGAAAAATGTGGAAGGTGCAGATGGGAAAAGTGGGAAGGTGCAGAAGGAAAATCGGGGAAGGCGCAGAAGGAAACGGATGGAAGGTGCAGAAGGAAAAAGAGGGAGGGTGCAGAAGGTAATAGGTGGAAGTTGCAGAAGGAAAAAGGTGGAAGGTGCAGATGGGAAAAGTGGGAAAGTGCAGAAGGGAAAACTGGGAAGGTGCAGAAGGAAAATTGGGAAGTTGCAGAAGGAAAATGGGGGAAGTTGCAGAAGGAAAAAGGTGGAAGGTGCAGAAGGTAAAAGTGGGAAGGTGCAGAAGGAAAAAGTGGGAAGTTGCAGAAGGTAAATTGGGAAGTTGCAGAAGGAAAATGGGGGTAGGTGCAGAAGGAAAAACGTGGAAAGTGCAGAAGGTAAAAGTGGGAAGTTGCAGAAGGTAAATTGGGAAGTTGCAGAAGGAAAATGGGGGTAGGTGCAGAAGGAAAAAGGTGGAAGGTGCAGAAGGGAATAGGTGGAAGTTGCAGAAGGAAAATGGTGGAAGGTGCAGATGGGAATAGGTGGAAGTTGCAGAAGGAAAAAGGTGGAAGGTGCAGAAGGAAAAATGTGGAAGGTGCAGATGGGAAAAGTGGGAAGGTGCAGAAGGAAAATTGGGAAGTTGCAGGAGGAAAATGGGGGTAGGTGCAGATGGGAAAAGTGGGAAGGTGCATAAGGAAAATTGGGAAGTTCCAGAAGGAAAATGGGGGAAGGTGCAGAAGGAAAAAGAGGGAAGGTGTAGAAGGAAAATTGGGTAGGTTGAGAAGGAAAATGGGGGAAGGTGCAGAAAAAAGAGATGGAAGGTGCAGAAGGAAAAAGTGGGAAGGTGCAGAAGGAAAAAGTGGGAAGGTGCAGAAGGAGAATTTGGAAGTTGCAGAAGGAAAATGGGGGAAGGTGCAGAAGGAATAAGAGGGAAGGTCTAGAAGGAAAATTGGGTAGGTGCAGTAGGAAAAAGGTGGAAGGTGCAGAAGAGAATAGGTGGAAGGTGCAGAAGGAAAATGGTGGAAGGTGCAGAAGGAAAATCGGGGAAGGTGCAGAAGGAAAAATGTGGAAGGTGCAGATGGGAAAAGTGGGAAGGTGCAGAAGGAAAATCGGGGAAGTCGCAGAAGGAAACGGATGGAAGGTGCAGAAGGAAAAAGAGGTAAGGTGCAGAAGGTAATAGGTGGAAGTTGCAGAAGGAAAAAAGTGGAAGGTGCAGATGGGAAAAGTGGGAAGATGCAGAAGGGAAAACTGGGAAGGTGCAGAATGAAAATTGGGAAGTTGCAGAAGGAAAATGGGGGAAGTTGCAGAAGGAAAAATGTGGAAGGTGCAGAAGAGAATAGGTGGAAGGTGCAGAAGGAAAATGGTGGAAGGTGCAGAAGGAAAATCGGGGAAGGTGCAGAAGGAAAAATGTGGAAGGTGCAGATGGGAAAAGTGGGAAGGTGCAGAAGGAAAATCGGGGAAGTCGCAGAAGGAAACGGATGGAAGGTGCAGAAGGAAAAAGAGGGAAGGTGCAGAAGGTAATAGGTGGAAGTTGCAGAAGGAAAAAAGTGGAAGGTGCAGATGGGAAAAGTGGGAAGGTGCAGAAGGGAAAACTGGGAAGGTGCAGAATGAAAATTGGGAAGTTGCAGAAGGAAAATGGGGGAAGTTGCAGAAGGAAAAATGTGGAAGGTGCAGAAGGTAAAAGTGGGAAGGTGCAGAAGGAAAAAGTGGGAAGTTGCAGAAGGAAAATTGGGAAGTTGCAGAAGGAAAATGGGGGTAGGTGCAGAAGGAAAAAGGTGGAAGGTGCAGAAGGGAATAGGTGGAAGTTGCAGAAGGTAAAAGGTGGAAGGTGCAGATGGGAATAGGTGGAAGTTGCAGAAGGAAAAAGGTGGAAGGTGCAGAATAAAAAAGTGGGTAGGTGCAGAAGGAAAATGGGGGAAGGTGCAGAAGGAAAAAGTGGGAAGGTGCAGAAGGAAAATTGGGAAGTTGCAGAAGGAAAATGGGGGAAGGTGCAGAAAAAATAGATGGAAGGTGCAGACGGAAAAAGTGGGAAGGTGCAGACAGAAAAAGTGGGAAGGTGCAGAAGGAGAATTGGGAAGTTGCAGAAGGAAAATGGGGGAAGGTGCAGAAAAAATAGATGGAAGGTGCAGAAGGTAAAAGTGGGAAGGTGCAGAAGGAAAAAGTGGGAAGGTGTAGAAGGATAATTGGGAAGTTGCAGAAGGAAAATGGGGGAAGGTGCAGAAAAAATAGATGGAAGGTGCAGAAGGTAAAAGTGGGAAGGTGCAGACGGAAAACGTGGGAAGGTGCAGAAGGATAATTGGGAAGTTGCAAAAGGAAAATGGGGGAAGGTGCAGAAACAATAGATGGAAGGTGCAGAAGGTAAAAGTGGGAAGGTGCAGAAGGAAAATTGGGAAGTTGCAGAAGGAAAATGGGGGAAGGTGCAGAAAAAATTGATGGGAGGTGCAGAATGTAAAAGTGGGAAGGTGCAGAAGGAAAAAGTGGGAAGGTGCAGAAGGAGAATTGGGAAGTTGCAGAAGGAAAATGGGGGAAGGTGCAGAAAAAATAGATGGAAGGTGCCGAAGGTAAAAGTGGGAAGGTGCAGAAGGAAAAAGTGGGAAGGTGCAGAAGGAAAATTGGGAAGTTGCAGAAGGAAAATGGGGGAAGGTGCAGAAAAAATAGATGGAAGGTGCCGAAGGTAAAAGTGGGAAGGTGCAGAAGGAAAAAGTGGGAAGGTGCAGAAGGAAAATTGGGAAGTTGCAGAAGGAAAATGGGGGAAGGTGCGGAAAAAATTGATGGGAGGTGCAGAATGTAAAAGTGGGAAGGTGCAGAAGGAAAAAGTGGGAAGGTGCAGAAGGAAAATTGGGAAGTTGCAGAAGGAAAATGGGGGAAGGTGCAGAAAAAATAGATGGAAGGTGCCGAAGGTAAAAGTGGGAAGGTGCAGAAGGAAAAAGTGGGAAGGTGCAGAAGGATAATTGGGAAGTTGCAGAAGGAAAATGGGGGAAGGTGCAGAAACAATAGATGGAAGGTGCAGAAGGTAAAAGTGGGAAGGTGCAGAAGGAAAATTGGGAAGTTGCAGAAGGAAAATGGGGGAAGGTGCAGAAAAAATTGATGGGAGGTGCAGAATGTAAAAATGGGAAGGTGCAGAAGGAAAAAGTGGGAAGGTGCAGAAGGAAAATTGGGAAGTTGCAGAAGGAAAATGGGGGAAGGTGCAGAAAAAATAGATGGAAGGTGCCGAAGGTAAAAGTGGGAAGGTGCAGAAGGAAAAAGTGGGAAGGTGCAGAAGGATAATTGGGAAGTTGCAGAAGGAAAATGGGGGAAGGTGCAGAAACAATAGATGGAAGGTGCAGAAGGTAAAAGTGGGAAGGTGCAGAAGGAAAATTGGGAAGTTGCAGAAGGAAAATGGGGGAAGGTGCAGAAAAAATAGATGGAAGGTGCAGAAGGTAAAAGTGGGAAGGTGCAGAAGGAAAAAGTGGGAAGGTGCAGAAGGATAATTGGGAAGTTGCAGAAGGAAAATGGGGGAAGGTGCAGAAAAAATAGATGGAAGGTGCCGAAGGTAAAAGTGGGAAGGTGCAGACGGAAAACGTGGGAAGGTGCAGAAGGAGAATTGGGAAGTTGCAGAAGGAAAATGGGGGAAGGTGCAGAAAAAATAGATGGAAGGTGCCGAAGGTAAAAGTGGGAAGGTGCAGAAGGAAAAAGTGGGAAGGTGCAGAAGGATAATTGGGAAGTTGCAGAAGGAAAATGGGGGAAGGTGCAGAAACAATAGATGGAAGGTGCAGAAGGTAAAAGTGGGAAGGTGCAGAAGGAAAATTGGGAAGTTGCAGAAGGAAAATGGGGGAAGGTGCAGAAAAAATTGATGGGAGGTGCAGAATGTAAAAGTGGGAAGGTGCAGAAGGAAAAAGTGGGAAGGTGCAGAAGGAAAATTGGGAAGTTGCAGAAGGAAAATGGGGGAAGGTGCAGAAAAAATAGATGGAAGGTGCAGAAGGTAAAAGTGGGAAGGTGAAAAAGGAAAAAGTGGGAAGGTGCAGAAGGAAAATGGGCGATGGTGCAGAAGGAAAAAGAGGGAATGTCTAAAAGGAAAATTGGGTAGGTGCAGAAGGAAAATGGGGGAAAATGCAGAAGGGAATAGGTGGTGTTGCAGAAGGAAAAAGGTGGAAGGTGCAGATGGGAAAAGTGGGAAGGTGCGGAAGGAAAATGGGGGAAGTTGCAGAAAAAATAGATGGAAGGTGCCGAAGGTAAAAGTGGGAAGGTGAAAAAGGAAAAAGTGGGAAGGTGCTGAAGGTAAAAGAGGGAAGGTCTAGAAGGAAAATTGGGTAGGTGCAGAAGGAAAATGGGGGAAGGTGCAGAAGAAAATTGTGGGAAGGCGCAGAAGGAAACGGATGGAAGGTGCAGAAGGAAAAAGAGGGAAGGTGTAGAAGGAAAATTGGGAAGTTGCAGAAGGAAAAAGGTGGAAGGTGCAGAAAAAATAGATGGAAAGAGCAGAAGGTAAAAGTGGGAAGGTGCAGAAGGAAAATTGTGAAGTTGCAGAAGGAAAATGGGGGTAGGTGCAGATGGGAAAAGTGGGAAGGTGCATAAGGAAAATTGGGAAGTTGCAGGAGGAAAATGGGGGAAGGTGCAGAAGGAAAAAGAGGGAAGGTGTAGAAGGAAAATTGGGAAGTTGCAGAAGGAAAAAGGTGGAAGGTGCAGAAAAAATAGATGGAAAGAGCAGAAGGTAAAAGTGGGAAGGTGCAGAAGGAAAATTGGGAAGTTGCAGGAGGAAAATGGGGGTAGGTGCAGATGGGAAAAGTGGGAAGGTGCATAAGGAAAATTGGGAAGTTGCAGGAGGAAAATGGGGGAAGGTGCAGAAGGAAAAAGAGGGAAGGTGTAGAAGGAAAATTGGGAAGTTGCAGAAGGAAAAAGGTGGAAGGTGCAGAAAAAATAGATGGAAAGAGCAGAAGGTAAAAGTGGGAAGGTGCAGAAGGAAAATTGGGAAGTTGCAGGAGGAAAATGGGGGAAGGTGCAGAAGGAAAAAGAGGGAAGGTGTAGAAGGAAAATTGGGTAGGTGGAGAAGGAAAATGGGGGAAGGTGCAGAAAAAAGAGATGGAAGGTGCAGAAGGAAAAAGTGGGAAGGTGCAGAAGGAAAAAGTGGGAAAATGCAGAAGGAAAATTTGGAAGTTGCAGAAGGAAAATGGGGGAAGGTGCAGAAAGAATAAGAGGGAAGGTCTAGAAGGAAAATTGGGTAGGTGCAGTAGGAAAAAGTTGGAAGGTGCAGAAGGGAATAGGTGGAAGGTGCAGAAGGAAAATGGTGGAAGGTGCAGAAGGAAAATCGGGGAAGGCGCAGAAGGAAACGGATGGAAGGTGCAGAAGGAAAAAAGGGAAGGTGCAGAAGGTAAAACTGGGAAGATGCAGAAGGAAAATTGGGAAGTTGCAGAAGGATAATGGGGGAAGGTGTAGAAGGAAAATTGGGAAGTTGCAGAAGGAAAATGGGGGAAGGTGCAGAAAAAATAGATGGAACGTGCAGAAGGTAAACGTGGGAAGGTGCAGAAGGAAAAAGGTGGAAGGTGCAGAAGGAAAAATGTGGAAGGTGCAGATGGGAAAAGTGGGAAGGTGCAGAAGGAAAATCGGGGAAGTCGCAGAAGGAAACGGATGGAAGGTGCAGAAGGAAAAAGAGGGAAGGTGCAGAAGGTAATAGGTGGAAGTTGCAGAAGGAAAAAGGTGGAAGGTGCAGATGGGAAAAGTGGGAAGGTGCAGAAGGGAAAACTGGGAAGGTGCAGAATGAAAATTGGGAAGTTGCAGAAGGATAATGGGGGAAGGTGTAGAAGGAAAATTGGGAAGTTGCAGAAGGAAAATGGGGGAAGGTGCAGAAAAAATAGATGGAACGTGCAGAAGGTAAACGTGGGAAGGTGCAGAAGGAAAAAGTGGGAAGGTGCAGAAGGAAAATTGGGAAGTTGCAGAAGGAAAATGGGGGAAGGGGCAGCAGGAAAAAGATGGAAGGTGTAGAAGGAAAATTGGGTAGGTGCATAAGGAAAAAGGTGGAAGGTGCAGAAGGTAATAGGTGGAAGGTGCAGAAGGAAAATGGGGGAAGGTGCAGAAGGTAAAAGTGGGAAGGTGTAGAAGGAAAAAGAGGGAAGGTGTGGTAGGAAACTTGTGAAGGTGCAGAAGGAAAAAGGTGGAAGGTGCAGAAGGGAAAAGGTGCAAGTTGCAGAAAGTAAAGGGGGAAGGTGCAGAAGGAAGAAGATTGAACGTACAGTAGGAAAGTGGGGGAAAGCGCAGAAGGAAAATTGGGAAGGTGCAGAAGGAAAAAAGTGGAAGGTGCAGAAAGTAAAGCGGGAAGTGCAGAAGGAAAAAGAGAGAATGTGTAGAAGGAAAATGGGGGAAGGTGCTGGAGGAAAATGGGGGAAGGTGCTGGAGGAAAAAGATGGAAGCTGCAAAAGGAAAATGGGGGAAGATGCAGAAGGAAAAAAGGGAATGTGTAGAAGGAAAATTGGGGAGGTGCAGAAGGAAAAAGGTGGAAGGTGCAGACGGAAATAGAGGGAAGGTGCAGAAGGAAAATGGGGGTAGGTATAGAAGGAAAAAGAGGTAATGTGTAGAAGGAAAATTTGGAAGGTGCAGAAGGAAGAAGGTGGAATGTGCAGAAAGTAAAGGGGGAAGGTGCTGAAGGAAAAATGTAGAAGGTGCAGTAGGAAAAAGGGGGAATGTGCAGAAGAAAAAGAGTTTAGGTGCAGAATGAAAAAGGTAGAATGTGCAGTAGGAAAAGGTGGGAGGTGCAGAAGGAAAAAGAGGGAAAGTGCAAAAGGAAAATTGGGAAGGTGCAGAAGGAGAAAGGGGGAGCGTGCAGAAAGTAAATATGGAAGGTGCAGAAGGAAAAGGTAGAAGTTGCAGTAGGAAAAATGTGCAAGGTGCAGAAGGAAAAAGAGGGAAGGTGCAGAAGGAAAGTGTGGGGAGGTGCAGAAGGAAAAAGGTGGAAGGTGCAGAAATTAAAGGGGGAGGGTTCAGAAGGAAAAGGTAGAAGGTGCAGTAGGAAAATGGGGGAAGGTGCAGTAGGAAAAAGGGGGAAGTTTCAGAAGGAATAACAGGGAAGGTGTAGAAGGAAAATTCGGAAGGTGCAGAAAGTAAAGGGGGAAGGTACTGAAGGAAAAATGTAGAAGGTGCAGTAGGAAAAAGCGGGAAGGTGTAGAAGGAAAATGGGGGAAGGTGCTGGCGGAAAATAGGGAAGGTGCAGAAGGAAAATGGGGGAAGATGCAGACGGAAAATTAGGGAAGGTGCAGAAGGAAAATTGGGAAGGTGCAGAAAAAAAATGTGGAAGATGCAGAAGGAAAAAGGTAGAAGGTGCAGTTGCAAAAAGGGGGAAGTGCAGAAGGAAAAAGAGAGAATGTGTAGAAGGAAAATTGGGGAGGTGCAGAAGGAAAAAAGGGAATGTGTGGGAGGAAAATTGGGGAGGTGCAGAAGGAAAAAGGTGAAAGGTGCAGACGGAAAACGAGGGAAGGTGCAGAAGGAAAATGGGGGAATGTGTAGAAGGAAAATTGGGAAGGTGCAGCAGGAAGAAGGTGGAATGTGCAGAAAGTAAACGGGGAAGGTGCAGTTGGAAATAGGGGGAAGGTGCAGGAGGAAAAAGAGGGAATGTGTAGAAGGAAAATTGGGAAGGTGCAGAAGGAAAAAATGGAAGGTGCAGAAAATAAAGGTGGAAGATGCTGAAGGAAAAAGTGGGAAGGTGCAGAAGGAAAATGGGGGAAGGTTCAGAAGGAAAAAGAGGGAAGGTGCAGAAGGAAAATTGGGAAGGTGCAGAAGGAAAAAATGGAAGGTGCAGAAAATAAAGGTGGAAGATGCTGAAGGAAAAAGTGGGAAGGTGCAGAAGGAAAATGGGGGAAGGTTCAGAAGGAAAAAGAGGGAAGGTGCAGAAGGAAAATTGGGAAGGTGCAGAAGGAAAAAATGGAAGGTGCAGAAAATAAAGGTGGAAGATGCTGAAGGAAAAAGTGGGAAGGTGCAGAAGTAAAATGGGGGAAGGTGCAGAAGGAAAAAGAGGGAAGGTGTGGAAGGAAACTTGCGAAGGTGCAGAAGGAAAAAGGTGGAAGGTTCAGAAGGGAAAAGGTGCAAGTTGCAGAAAGTAAAGGGGGAAGGTGCAGAAGGAAGAAGATTGAACGTACAGTAGGAAAGTGGGGAAAGGCGCAGAAGGAAAAAGAAGGAAGGTGCAGCAGGAAAATTGGGGAAGGTGCAGAAGGAAAAAGAGGGAAGGTGTAGAAAGAAAAATTGGGAAGGTGCAGAAGGAAAAAGGTGGAAGGTGCAGAAGGAAAAAGGGGGAAGGTGCAGGAGGAAAAAGAGGGAATGTGTAGAAGGAAAATTGGGAAGGTGCAGAAGGAAAAAAGTGGAAGGCGCAGAAAGTAAAGGGGGAAGTGCAGAAGGAAAAATAGAGAATGTGTAGAAGGAAAATGGGGGAAGGTGCTGGAGGAAAAAGATGGAAGCTGCAAAAGGAAAATGGGGGAAGATGCAGAAGGAAAAAAGGGAATGTGTAGAAGGAAAATTGGGGAGGTGCAGAAGGAAAAAGGTGGAAGGTGCAGACGGAAATAGAGGGAAGGTGCAGAAGGAAAATGGGGGTAGGTATAGAAGGAAAAAGAGGTAATGTGTAGAAGGAAAATTTGGAAGGTGCAGAAGGAAGAAGGTGGAATGTGCAGAAAGTAAAGGGGGAAGGTGCTGAAGGAAAAATGTAGAAGGTGCAGTAGGAAAAAGGGGGAATGTGCAGAAGAAAAAGAGTTTAGGTGCAGAATGAAAAAGGTAGAATGTGCAGTAGGAAAAGGTGGGAGGTGCAGAAGGAAAAAGAGGGAAAGTGCAAAAGGAAAATTGGGAAGGTGCAGAAGGAGAAAGGGGGAGCGTGCAGAAAGTAAATATGGAAGGTGCAGAAGGAAAAGGTAGAAGTTGCAGTAGGAAAAATGTGCAAGGTGCAGAAGGAAAAAGAGGGAAGGTGCAGAAGGAAAGTGTGGGGAGGTGCAGAAGGAAAAAGGTGGAAGGTGCAGAAATTAAAGGGGGAGGGTTCAGAAGGAAAAGGTAGAAGGTGCAGTAGGAAAATGGGGGAAGGTGCAGTAGGAAAATGGCGGAAGGTGCAGAAGGAATAACAGGGAAGGTGTAGAAGGAAAATTCGGAAGGTGCAGAAAGTAAAGGGGGAAGGTACTGAAGGAAAAATGTAGAAGGTGCAGTAGGAAAAAGGGGGAATGTGCAGAATGAAAAAGGTAGAAGGTGCAGTAGGAAATGGTGGAAGGTGCAGAAGGAAAAAGAGGGAAAGTGCAAAAGGAAAATTGGGAAGGTGCAGAAGGAAAAAGGTGGAAGGTGCAGAAAGTAAAGGGGGAAAGGTTCAGAAGGAAAAGGTAGAAGGTGCAGTAGGAAAATAGGGGAAGGTGCAGAAGGAAAATGGCGGAAGGTGCAGAAGGAAAAAGAGTTTAGGTGCAGAAGGTAAAAGGGGGAAGGTGCAGTAGGAAAAAGGGGGAAGGTTCAGAAGGAATAACAGGGAAGGTGTAGAAGGAAAATTCGGAAGGTGCAGAGAGTAAAGGGGGAAGGTGCTGAAGGAAAAATGTAGAAGGTGCAGACGGAAAAAGAGTTTAGGTGCAGAAGGTAAAAGGGGGAAGGTGCAGAAAGTAAAGGGGGAAGGTGCATGAGCAAAAAGGTAGAAGGTGCAGTAAATAAAAGGGGGAAGGTGCAGAAGGAAAAAGGGGGAAAGTGCAGAAGGAAAAAGTGTACAGTTGAATCCCATAGGCAGCGAGCAAAAGAAGATTGTAAAGCGTCAAACATAGCTCAGATTTGAAAGGGACAGGAAATTGTGGAAAGACATTTTTGCCCATGAAGTGACACGGTATATTAACGAACAGGTAAGACCAAATACGCTCGTATTGTGACAAATGTTGGCCTAATCTATAAAGACAGCGTCTCCATAATATTGACTTCTGATTCAGCTTTTTTCGACTTTATTAGTAGTGATTACATTCAGTGTCAAGGCCGCAAGTTTTAAGCATTCAACGGGAATCGAACACACTACCCTGTGAAACTAACCATCGCTCCACGGCTAGATAACCAAAGCTTATTTATAACTTCTTTTAATGTAGTTGATTCTTCTCTATGACCACAAGTATCTGAAATGCAATGTGTATTGAACGTCTGTCGACGAGACCAACTTGCCTACCGATGTTCTATGGTAATCTGGTATTTATTCCCCATTTAGGCACCCAGGTAAGTATAACACCTACTATGTTTTCAAACGATCGCAATGCTTGCTAGCCACTATTCAACGGCGAGGCGCCAGTGGTATATTTTCCAAACATTACATTCGATATGCTTCAGCGAAAATTGTATGGGTAAATTAATCGACGTGTTCAAAAGGTTTGATATTAAACATCTGTTTTGGAAATTATTCTGAAAAGATTTTCTTTTAAAAAGAAAATTTGTCTACAGAAAATTTAAAAGGAATATTTACTAGACGTATCATTTTATTGAATTTGTAACTCGTCAATAGGTAACTACTTGAATAGAAAAATAAAGATGAAAATAAAATATACGATCCATGCCATCTCATGGGTAATCGGATGTATAGATTTCTATTAGCTCTTTTACGCAAGGTGACCTCAATGGATTTCATATATAGCGCAGTTGTTTAATTCAAATACTTAATAGCTTTACCAATTCTGTCTAGTGACGTTCACATCACCATAACAATTTAGCATAAAATAATAATTCTTTTAGCGGAAATAGCAGTAAAAACTGAACCTTAGAAAATAGACGTAAAATTATATAAACATTTATCAAGTACCCAAGCGACGAAAATATTTCACGGTACATTAACCTCTCATAGCCAGTGAAGTTTTAGTGTTTCAACTTTGGCTATTTTTGCTTTTGAATAAATTTGCAAAACTGGCAGAAAAAAAAAGAAACTAGTTGTATGTTATCTGAAATCTTGTGACGTAATCTTCCAGAACATTATGCAAATTAGATATCAGATATTCAAAATGGCTACGATACGAAAACCAGAAATTCTAACTTTGGAATTGTAACACTGTAAGCATTTGAGTTCAGGAATTCATTTCATTGGATTTTATGGTAAACATTTCCAGCCACAAAATAAAACAAGATTTTTTTTTCTTTTAGAAGAAGTTTAATCGAATTTTGCAAAAATACGTGAAACCTGTAGTGTTCAAATTTCATTATTATTATTGTTTTTTGTTTTGTTTTTTTCTTTGATATCTGGCGTTTACACATTTCTTTCCTGGTCCCGGCCAGGGACCTAAGGTTAGAAATGGCATCGTGACACTTTCCACTGAAAAAAATTTTTTTTTTTAAATTACATAGATAAAGCCCTTCGTAAAGTGTGGGCTGTACTTGTCAGAACAATGTTTTGTATCTCTTTGAGGCATGGACTTCCAGGGATCCCTTCAATTAGTCTACTGGAATATTTTCCAACCAGTCCAAGGGCTCCAACTACAACAGGGATTGTTGATGTTCCCATATGCCACATTTTTTAGATTTCTATTTCAAGGTCCTTGTATTTTGACAGCTTCATTATTATTATTATTATTATTATTGTTGTTGTTGTTGTTGTTGTTGCTGTTGCTGTTAGCTGATAACTATTTTTAGAACACCTAACAAATGCGCTAACTATTTTTAGAACATTCAGTGTGTCCTAAAGAAAACCTACAGTTAACCTCAACTACATTCACTTGTCAATTATTATTCTTTTTACTAGTTTCATTTCATTTTTGTTTCTTCTAGTTTCCAGATCGTCATTCTTCGGTCGGGTATATAATCAGTGCGGACCAGAAATCAAGAATAATCATCAATTATGTTTGAACTTTGACCTCTTCTTATATCAAATCTTACCGGAATTTGTCACTGCAGCGAAAGAACTAAAAGGTCACGGGGATATTCGGTTGATTTTAATTAACTGATAATCACCCTAGAGGATGACATAAACATGAATGGTACTGCCATAGGGAAAACTATTTTGCTTCAAATCATGTCTCAGTTTAAATTTCATTCTCTGTATAAATTGTTTTGAATTAATTGAGAGTCACAGGTTAATAAATAAAATAAGAAGCTATCGCGGTTCCAGCTATCTTTTTTTATATATAGTGGCGCTGTTTATTCATGAATAGAGTTAACCAAACTAAGAACATCATTTAAAAGCAAAATCACCCCAAAGCACCTAACAAATGCGCTAACGATAAAAACTTGACGTTAGCTGCAGCTTGCAAAGGAAATCGTTCAAAATCAAATAGATGGCGATGAGAGGTAAGTGTACCTAAATAATGGATTCAGAATCGTTCAATCTGGAAGTCCTCATTATCAATAAATACATACACAGACATAGATAGATAGATAGATAGATAGATAGATAGATAGATAGATAGATATGAACAGAATGTGATAGATAGATAGATAGATAGATAGATAGATAGATAGATAGATAGATATGAACAGAATGTGATAGATAGATAGATAAATAGATAGATACAAAGATAGATAGATAGATAGATAGATAGATAGATAGATAGATAGATAGATATGAACAGAATGTGATAGATAGATAGATAGATAGATAGATAGATAGATAGATAGATAGATAGATAGATAGATATGAACAGAATGTGATAGATAGATATGAACAGAATGTGATAGATAGATATGAACAGAATGTGATAGATAGATAGATAGATAGATATGAACAGAATGTGATAGATAGATAGATAGATAGATAGATATGAACAGAATGTGATAGATAGATAGATAGATAGATAGATAGATAGATAGATAGATAGATAGATAGATAGATATGAACAGAATGTGATAGATAGATAGATAGATATGAACAGAATGTGATAGATAGATAGATAGATAGATAGATAGATAGATAGATAGATATAAACAGAATGTGATAGATAGAAAGAAAGATAGATAGATAGATAGATAGATAGATAGATATGAACAGAATGTGATAGATAGATAGATAGATAGATAGATAGATATGAACAGAATGTGATAGATAGATAGATAGATAGATATGAACAGAATGTGATAGATAGATAGATAGATAGATAGATAGATAGATAGATAGATAGATAGATAGATAGATATAAACAGAATCAGATAGATAGATAGATAGATAGATAGATAGATAGAATCAAATAGAGATAGATAGATAGATACATAGATGAAGATTACATTGAAGTGTGAAGCTGACAATGACCACACAGTGTTGCTACCTATGGCTACATTGTCCATATGTAGAAACGATGCATCTTCAATATTGAATACTTTTCTCCAATAAGTATACCAAATTTAAAACTACAGTGTAACCCGGATATAAGAGAGTTGTCGGGACCGGAGAAGAAGTATCTTATATCCGGGTTTCTCTTTTATCCGGGTTTGGTCTATTTTGTTTTATTAACACTGGCTCTAATTCGGGACAATATACACTCTCTCTTATATCCGGGTTTCTCTTATATCCGGGTTACACTGTATATACATATGTGTGTGTGCCCGTGTGAAGGCTGGCCATACATAGAAACACTGAATGCTGACATCCTGTTTAATGCCTAAACATAACCGTCAAACCATGTGGATGGATACTAGTTCTCGACTATTTATATGCGTATGTGACGGCCGATTATTTTCCGTTTATTGTATCTTTGTACGGGTCTTGTGTTGGATTAATTATCTAAATCCTGAAGGAACGATTCACAAGTTTAAGGTTTATATCGAAGTCATTTCAACTTCCCTTAAGGAATAAAATGATTTATAACAGTTCCTGTTGCAGTACGATCACTATTTTCCCGCCTTTAATTAGTCGTATTCAGTAGCCGTTAAAATAACACAGTAAACCGGAAACAACCGGCCTTTTCACATCCATATATAAATAGTCGAGTTACTCTTCGACCGACATGGCCTGACGAGTGCCTTTAAACATGAAATAGACTCCCAGCATCCACTGTTAATAGCAATGCCCACATATATAAGAGGATAGGGTAGAATAATAAACAGAAAGAAAACGTTTATCAATCGTTTATTAAAGCTTCACCAGAGAATGAGATATGGAGAATAAGACGAAATATATTCCGGTATATTTATTTTAATATTTTTTTTTATTTTCATTGATTAATCAGGTTTCATGTGCATTTGACTTGTTAAACAACGTTAGTATAATTTCGAATTCAAGGAGAGACGACTCATCGTTTCGAAGTTCCAAGAAATTAACGGATTCCAAATTTAACTGAAAAAATATAAATATTGCTTTATATATACAGTGTAACCCTGATATAAGAGACCCGGATATAAGAGAAACACGGATATTAGAGAGATTTTATGCGGTCCCAAATTAGAGCCTGTGTTAATAAAACAAAATAGACCAAACCCGGATATAAGAGAAACCCGGATATAAGAGAAACTCGGATATAAGAGACCTCCTCTCCGGTCCCGATAACTCTCTTATATCCGGGTTACACTCTATATAAGTGTATAATAATTCTAGTTTGTGGAATTCACATGATAATGTATATTCATAAGTATTTGTGTGTCTGTGTCTGTGTGTCTGCATGTTGATTTGGGAACTTTTTTAGGTAAACACCATTTGTTTTCTATATTTTGTAGACATTCACACAATTTAAAGTGCTCTCCTTTTTTACTTTCTTTAACAGTGAAATTATTAACAACAACCGCCCTTCATCGAGGAATATACACTTTTTTTTTCACCAGCGAAAATATTCCTATAGTCGAAGAGAGCCGTTACTAATTTGTCCACAATAGACCATAATGCAAAATTCAATTTTATATAATTTTCAAATATATATATATATATATATATATAAGTGAACATTTATTTACACACGCTCTATCTCTGATATTGAGCACTTTATGCCATAAATATAGCACACTTTAAGACTATATTTCTTCATATATATATATTATAGGCATCCACAGACAGGCTGTTTCGCTGTATCACAGCTCCTCAGTGTGGCTAGACATCCGATTGCTTCAAGCCAGGATCGAAACCCGACTGATTTGACATCAGTCATTTATCTTACCCCTAGTCCATTGACGAAAAGCAGAAAAAAAAGGGAATTTTAATGTTATTACACCAGCGGCTCGGACAACTCGATATATTATATACTATACAATATATATATATATATATATATATATATATATATATATATATATATATATATATATATATATATATATATATATATATATATATATATATATATATATATATATATATATATATATATATATGGTGGAGAATGAGACGTTCCGGCGTAGCTCATTCGGCGTCACTGATTCGGCGTGGCCGATTTTTCTGTCTGTCTATCTATCTGTCTGTCTGTCTGTGTCTCTCTCTCTCTCTCTCTCTCTCTATATATATATATATATATATATATATATATATATATATATATATATATATATATATATCTTAGTATTCAAATTAGTACTTCGTCCAATTTAAGAAAAAGAGTAGTTGGAGGTATTTTAGTGCAGCGTCATATTTTTCAGTCGTCAAAGCTCTTTTATTCCAAAATGGAAGCAAATATTTTATCAAAATTTAAGTTAACCCCTGTGGAAGGTTCTCAGTTGGGCCCTCGTTACAACAAGTAGGGAGAAGTAGATGCGATACACAAAAATAAACTACAGAAAAACACAAAACTGATAGCAGAATTTAAGTATTGTGTTAATATTTAAGTTTACCTTTTAAAAGTCCAACGCTAATTCTTCCGCCACCACTTAATTTAAAGACAATTTAATGTACGTAGGTCCTTTCTTTCCGTACAAAGTATTATTTTAGTTTGATGGGTGACTTTTGCAGGATTTAGGAATTCATTTCGATTATTCCCAAATTTATTTCAAAATTATAAAAATTGTTAACGTACAAAACAATTCGTCGCACAAAATCACGTACAAAAAACGTCGAAAACATTGGCCGTAACGAAAAATTAGGAAGGCAAAATTTCAGGAGTGTGAGTCTCGATCCAAACCTGAATATTTTAATTTGTTCACGGAGTCGGGCTTATTCCAAAATGGTATAATATGTTGGGCTACGGCCCCTAGGAGTAAAACTGAAAATATGTGTCACAATGACACACTGACATTCTGCTATATAGGAAAAAATATCGCTGCCGACACTTGGGTTTGAAAGTAGATCATCGGAGAGCAAACACAGGCGATCCGATTATTGAATTAATTAGATCACGTGACCATACAGGAAAACGTATAAATATAAAGTAGCGTGACGTCAAATTGATTACTTTTTTTAGTTTATCTTCTATTACTATACGGATCACTCTTTCTATACAGTTATCTATAATGATCACTATAGGGATCACTCTTTCTATACTATTCTATAATGATCACTCTTTGTATACTATTCTCTATAATGATCACTATACGGATCACTCTTTCTATACTATTCTATAATGATCACTCTTTGTATACTATTCTCTATAATGATCACTATACGGATCACTCTTTCTATACTCTTCTCTATAATGATCATTATACGATCACTCTTTCTATACTATTCTCTATAATGATCACTATACGGATCACTCTTTCTATACTCTTCTCTATAATGATCACTATAGGAATCACTCTTTCTATACTATATAATGATCACTACATGGATTACTATTCGGGGTTACTTTTCGAGCGAGTATTATCAATCAAGTTCTATTAGTGCGGATATTATTCGAAGGCGTATTGTTCAACGGCGTTACTATAGTTGTATCTGCGATTACAAAAAACTCTACGACAAAGAGCATCACGAAATCGACTTCCTTAGCTGGTTATTATACAAGGGTGAGTCTAAAAACCATGCATTCTTTTTATATAAGAAATAAGAAACAATGAAACATTTCATGCATCAAGATATAGCTAATATATATATATATATATATATATATATATATATATATATATATATACATACATATATATATACATATATATATATACATACATATATATATATATATATATATATATATATATATATATATATATATATATATATACATACATCACATGTTCACATCCCTACTTCTCAACGCAGTAACCACCTCTTTCAATGGCAGTGTTCCACCTAGAGATGAGGGCTTGTATCCCAGTTTCGTAAAACTCAGCTGGCTTCTGCTGTAGCTATTTTCTTAGAGCAGTTTACATTTCCTCAACTCCGTAAGGTTTGCACCTCAGAGCTTATTTCATTGGACTAAAGAGATGAAAGCTTTGAGGGACCTAAGTTAGGTGGTGATTAATAAGTGAACATTGCTGGCTACATCAACAGCCAGAAACTCAAAAAGGTGTTACATGACCGCCATCCAGCAGCAAAACACGTTTTTTGATTTATAAATCGAGGATTGTGCTATCGAAAGATAGACAAAGTAGGGAGCATCACACCTATGAGCAGGTTCATTTCTCTTTGCTTGCAAAAAGGAACACCTCTGTCCAAAGGGATCTCTCTCACTTAGTTATGCTTGACATCTTTTAGCTATGACAGATTTTTCTGTATTTTTTAGAAGTGCGAATAAATCCGAGTTTGGCTTTTGTCTTTGAATTTATTGTTCGTTGTCTTTTCCTTTCGTACACATACACACAGACGCGCGTACACACACACACACACACATACACACACACACACATGCATACACAAAGACATACACAAATAACCACTCAGACATTCACATATACAAACCGACGAACACACACAACGTGTTGCCAGAATGTTTATTTCGTGTTCGCTGACCATGACGATGCCAGTTCACAGACAAAACGTATGCTTGAGAAAGAAAACAGCAATCATATATTCGTTGGGTGTAAAATCTCCGCTATTTTTTTAAAGGCCGGTTGGCTAGAGGGTATTCGCTCCATTTTATCTTCAGTTTTCGAAATATTCCTAATATATATATATATATATATATATATATATATATATATATATAGATAGATAGATAGATAGATAGATAGATAGATATTATTATTATTATAGGATATTATAAGAAAAGCATTTTGAAATCGCTACACAATAGCTTTCGTGTTTCTGCACTACGTTGTGACTCTTCAGGCGATGGTAAGTGATGGTAAATTATTTAATTACCACTATCAATTACTATCGCCTGAGGAGTCACAACGTAGTGCCGAAACACGAAAATCATTGTGTAGCGATTTCAACATGTTTTTGTTATAATATCTTATAATAAAATAATAATAGTATATTGCGCTACTTTGTATTGAGCACTTTTTAAAAGTAAATGCTACAAAAAGTGAAATTTTACTTCATCTGTTTTGATATATATATATATATATATATATATATATATATAGTAAAGGTAATAAATCTATTGGTATATAATCCAAGTGGATCCTAGTAATATAAAATATTAAAACTGATCCACAAAAAGAGCTCAATGTATTTATTATTGCAGAGCAAAAATTAATACACAATAAAATCCAAAATCACTTCATATGAATAATAAGCCGATTTCGACAGAAGAAAATATAATTCGTCAGTCATATTCAACCCCGGTATGGACTAAATATATATAGAGAGATAGATACGATGCGATGAGAACGAAAGTAATATATAAATTCCAACGTTCGCAGCGTTAATTCAAAAAAGAGCTCGATATATATATATATACATATATATATATATATATATATATATATATATATATATATATATATATATATATATATATATTCTTCGGCCCAAATAAGCTTATTACCCATATGAGGTGATTTGGGATATTATTGTGTGTGTGTGTGTGTATATATATATATATATATATATATATATATATATATATATATGTATATATATTTTTTTTTTTCGTCGGCCAAAATAAGCTTATTACCCATATGAGGTAATTTGGGATATTATTGTTTGTGTGTGTGTGTGTGTTTGTGTGTGTGTGTGTGTGTGCTTTTTGGGTGTGTATGTATATATATATATATATATATATATATATATTATAAAAAATTCAGAAAGGAATTAAAAATGTGTTATTTCGAGCTTATTTACCATTCTCAAAGATTGACATGAAAAACCTTGTAAAAGTCATGGTGAACTTCATTTGAAATAGTTTCTGAAATTTGATCTGCAAAGCAACTAACCTGTAATCTCTCCTTAAGCCTAGACTTATATGTTCTTACCGATATATATATTATATATATATATATATATATATATATATATATATAGAGAGAGAGAGAGAGAGAGAGAGAGAGAGAGATGTATGCATGTGCATGTGTATAAGTTTGTGTATCTGTATATGTGTGCATATTTGTATGTGCATGTCTGTGCGTATGTGGGCATATGTGCGTGTGTATGTGTGTATATGTATGTGTATGCGTATATGTGTGTATCAATGTGTATATGTGCATGTGTATATGTGGGAATCTGTATGCGCGTGTGTTCTGCATGTGATCCTGACGTATACGAGAAGGAAAAAAAAAATTAAGCAAACTGATTTAGAATTTCGCTCGTGTCTATTTTTGCCGACTACTCACTTGTCTACTTGAGAAAGGCATGAAGCTACGTTTCCCTTTTTCCCCTGCGCTCTTTCGCAGTAAGGTAATGTAATGATGATAAACTATCTCACACTAATGCGCCGCCAATCCACCATTACGCTGCATCGCGTGATAAGAATGACAATCACTGCGCATGCTCCGGTCAGAGGAACATAAGCAGGTCAACCGGCCTTGGATATGCCGTTCTGTTGTGTTGAACGCAGCCGTTACGGACAAGAAGAAACGTTTGATGGATTTTAATAAAGGCCAAAAGACGAAATCAGTGTATTTACGAAACAGCTTCTACGGTGCTCACAGCTTGTGTGGTTTGCGGATGGAAAAATCACCAACATTGAATATATATATATATATATATATATATATATATATACACGAATGTAATGAGAACGAAAATAATATATAAATTCTAACGTTCACAGCATTAGTTCAAAAGAGGGCTCAATACCGATAGTAGAGCAATAGTTTTTATTAGAATATGTTCATATACATATATATATAATTTTTTCATATAGACAAAAGCAATTTACTCACTACAAAGATGCCACCTCGTTTCGCTGCATTTAGTTGCACCTCGACTGGTGAGAACGGTTATGCATAACCATTTTGGTTCCCACCAGTCGAGGTGCAACTAAATGCAGCGAAACGGGGTGGCAGCCTTGTAGTGAGTAAATTGTTTTTGTCTATATGAAAAAATTATATATATATATATATATATATATATATATATATAAAAAAGTGGACATGGAAGTCAGCACTTAGAGGCGACAGTCTGTTTCATGCTAGTGCCATCGTCAGGCAACGATTGCACTAGCATGAAACAGACTGTCGCCTCTAAGTGCTGACTTCCATGTCCACTTTTATATTTACACACGCTCTATCTCTGATATCGAGCACTTTATCCCATAAATATAGTACACTTTAAGACTATATTTCTTCATATATATATATATATATATATATATATATATATATATATATATATATACATATATATATATATATATATATATATATATATATATATATATATATATATATAGTTTTACGGTAATCTGTATTTATGGGTTAAACCATATGTAAATATAAATATCTTTTCTCCTCTAAGTTATGGGTTAATTACTAGGACTTACCAGTAAATAATTATTATCTCCAAAAAATTCTTATCATCTAAAAATATTTTCTGGCTTTAAATAACCTGCAAAGGGTTGATAAACCGTAAAACACAAATCAATCAAATAAAAGGTTAGGAAGGAAAGTGTAATAGCTACGGATATTTGTATTCATGTCAGGATTGCACTTTACTACTCTGCTCGTGTAGCTTTATTATTGATTATTGATTGGGTATTGGTTTTATAAGTCGTTCCTTACGTGTTCGATCCTTACCAGGTGCCTCACTATATTAAACTGATCCAGACCAACGAGGCTGGTCTGTATCGGTAACGATATCTAAAGCACCTGAAATTGTCTGATAGCCGTGAGAAGAGCACGCGACTATTAAATATGATGTGATGAGTGTTGTAAGGAGTACATCCCGTGCAATGCCTGCCCTCCCCCATTAGTAATAGCTGCACTGGCCAAGCGCCATGAGAACGAATAGAAAATTCGTATTTAAAAGAGAAAGAAGAAAAGTCCCTTTGTAATTTCTTGGCTTGCCAATAAACCCTGCACTTTGTGACACTGCCTCAAGTTTGCTTATTGGGCCTTTGTTCGTTACAAGTCCAGTGTAAATTCAATGTAAACAAAAATATTCCTGGAAAATAACAGAAAGAAAATAAGCGTAAATCTCAGGAAGGAAAAGAGTATCGGTGATTCGTTTATTTACCGAATTGGATTTTGTTAATCTTAGAATACACGTGTCGATATGAGATAAACTATTCTGGGCGAATTTATTCTGAGAATCCTTCACGGAACACAGGCGTCAGTGTGTGTATATCTGTGTGTATCTGTTTGCGTATCTGTGTGTGTATGTCACAAGACAGGCCTCTGAGTTTATCACTGACACGAATCCATATAGATAGAGCACCCAATGAGCATGGAACTTGCGCCTACCTAAGCGCAAATGGTCACAATTTTAATAGTAAACTATATAAAAACACACAACTTAAAAACTCCTCTTCTTAATTGTAAAATATTATTAAATTATTCTGTTGTAAACAGAGTCAGCCTAACGATCAACATGAAAAGCTCATTACAAAGGATTAGTGATTCCATTAAATGCCTTACATTTATCATTAACTACAAAACGATTAAAATATTTAACCTTATCGTTTTGAAGTAACTCGGTACCTCAAAAATCCCCTCTATGTAAAAGCAATGGATCCTTGTGCTTTTCGGAGATTGCATCATCAACATTAATGATAATAAAACAATAGTAAATTATTAAATTGGTCACATAAGTAACACACTATCACGTAGGTTAACTTGTAACTTAACGTAATTTATACACTTAACCATCACCACATCAGAAGCAGCCAAATACAAATATTGGTACATGACAAAGATTAGCAAATAATACTAAAATATTACTAACCACTCACTGAAAAGAAAGACAAACTATTTAAAACTATTGTTATAAAAAACAGTCCATATTAAAATAGTTTTCGCTACAGGGACGCCATTTTAAAATATGTAATATTTTCTTCCTCTGGTTCTGACAAACAATAATAGATCCCCGTAAGAAATTTCTCTTATATTTAAATTTGGAATTCATAAAGATACCAGGAGGAAACTAATAAAAACTATTCCCTAAGGCATCGATAACATTCATGAATGCAGAGTAATCGGCCAGGGTTAAACTGGCAGAAATGCCTAATAAACAACACTGACAAACACAATAACAAAAGAAATTAAAGAGAAGAACAGGGGAAAATAATATTGAACAAACACGCAATAAGGCAAAGTAAACAGTAATAAGGCGAAATGTTCCCAAACTAAGAATGGTGTTAACACACAAAAGGGGATACAGACAAGCGATCGCAGAATTTTGACTTTAAAACAAGAACGAATAGTATTAAGTCTGATGAAACCGAAACGTCCGAACCATGTAAATAGTGTAGATAATTATTATCTTATTGGTTGGGAAAATACCCCAGTATGCACCTGTGTTTCTTACAAATTTGTAGAGGTAGAAGTTTTTTCAATCATTCCAATACAAGTGGAACAAACGTCGTACCTTATAATGGCGAGAGATGGTCGAAAGAGCTCGAACAAAAATATGACATTTCATACAGTCTCCCCGCCAATTTGATTGGGGTCTGTAGCAACTCAAACATAAAATAGAAAATTAAACAGACAGTCGTTGTTGGCTGGTTTTAATAAAAGCTATTTGATCTTTCATACACACACGGCCGCGCATGCGTACACATACATATATGTTTTAATAACAATAATCGTATATGTACTTTTTCCTTATCTGTCTATATTTCTGAGATGAAGTATCGTAATTATCTACACTATTTACATGGTTCAGACGTTTCGGCCGTTGTATGCTCCGGTCTTCTTCAGGTGATTGGAATTTCGAACTGAACCCTTTATTTCGTCAACGGAGTAGATTGTTCTAGTTCCACGGGCCATGTCTCTTCCGGATATCTCAGTTATATCTCTTTAACTCAACTCTTGTTCACCTCGGTCAGGTATTGAACGTACAACTCTTTGAGTCAAGCCATTTTACATTCAACCAACGCTTTTATCCACTGGACCATACGCCCTTGAGGATTTCGATCACCAGAAGAAGATCGGCGCGTACAACGGTCAAAACGTTGTGAATATAGCAATGAAGATGAGGGCAACACAACGAATAATGTAAGTACTTTTTGCCAATTTGCTAAACACAAAAGTTAGTGGTGTGTGGCGCTAAATATTGACTTTTTCCGATCACGTGCGACGCCATTTCTGTGGCGATGTGATTTCAAATCACTAACCAAACACTGCATTTGTTTTTTTTAATGCAGTTTCTTCACATAGCTATTCAGAAAATTTTAGTCAAAGATATGTCAATAGAATTTCATCTCTGTTGTCAGCTGAGTAAATGTCGTCATTTTTTATATCGTTGCCGTCCACAGTCATCCGCATGCGCTGATCGCTCAAAAAGATGTCATGACTGTCATTCACTTCTCGTTGCACTTGGCAAAGGACTGTGAGTTTTCCTATATTGAGACTACATTATTCGCAAGCCTATTATATTTTTAGCGCGAGAATATACATATGTTTGTTTTAAAAACTGTAAAAAATATGTTTTTGGAAAAATAATGTCATTTATTTTTACATAAATTCTTTTTATTAACCAATACGATCCGGAAAAAATTTCATGTCTCTTGGGAGTTCGTATTATATACCAACACACACACACACAGACACACACACACACACAGACACAGACACACACACACACACACAGACACACACACACACACACATATCCGTTTTGTTTCTTTGTCAGCGAAAATGAAATCGCGATAATTGGCAAACGCAATCACATTACTACTTAATGAGAATATCTAGTGTTGTAAGTTAGAACCATTTATTTATATATATATATATATATATATATATATATATATATATATATATATATATATATATATATATATCCATATCTATCTATATATATATATATACATATATATATATATATATATATCCATATCTATCTATATATATATATATATACATTATATATTTATATATATATATATCCATATATATATATATATATATATATATATATATATATATATATATATATATATATATATATATATATATATAACGGCGAGAATAGGAACATAAACAATAATATTAATATTTTTATAAAAATCAGATGAACGAAAATTATAATTAAGTAATTCATTGAGTCTGAAAGAAACCTCAACAGAATGCAGAAAGCACTGGGCGGCTGTTTCGTCCTATATTTGGGACTCATCAGCAGTGCGCATCCACTACCCAGAATTGAAACCCTGACAGATGAGTTATCAAGCAAACGAATGAATTACTTAATTATAATTATAATTATCAAATCCTCCTAACAATTTCTATCAGTGTATATCAATTGCTTGATCCGGCTTCTAATACTTCAGTTTCAGCGGCTTGGTGATAGTAGTCATGGCTCCGGGTGGCACAGCCCTATGGTTACAGAGAATTTCAGTTGAGTCCCACCACGGAATATGTGAGCGAGAGGCTCTATATTGAGTCTGATTTGCTACGTCTTCGTCACCGAGGTCCGTTGGATCAGTTGGTATGACATTTGCTTGATAACTCAACTGTCAGGTTTTCAATTCTCGGTAGTGGATGCGCACTGCTGATGAGTCCCAAATATAGGACGAAACGGCCGTTCTGTGCTTTCTGCATTCTGTTGAGGTTTCTTTCAGACTCAATGAATTACTTAATTATAATTATCAAATCATCCTAACATGTATATATATATATTGAAGCAGCTAGTATTCACCCAAAACAAGGTTGCTGAAAAAAAAGCAATAATTTTATTTTATATTAGATTTTTTTCAATGTTCGGATAAGGTGTTGAGTTATTGTCCTCAAATTTGTGGCTAAACTGTCCGATGATCATATTTTGTTATTTTCGTTCAAATACTTTTGAATTTCGCATTCATTATCAAGAACCAATATGGTGGCTGTGTGCTTACTTAGAATTCCTATGTCTCTATATCCGGGCGTTTTTTTTTGTTTTCTTTTTTTTGGAAAGTCGGAAGATTTAAATCGTTGAGTCTGATGTCATGTAAAACGTTCATATTTGGCCACCTCGGCATTCGCATATTTATATATAAGGTGTAAATAAAGGAATTATATATATGGTGTAGTAAAGTAATTATATATATATATATATATATATATATATATATATATATATATATATATATATATATATATATATATATATTGTGACGTACCTTTGATTCCATTAACCATATAGGCGTAAACACCCCAAAGAAAAATCCCAAATTCTAGTCGAAAATTAGATATAAAATAAAATTTAAAAAAATAGATAAAATCAAATTTTTTCAACTTGCGAGCGAATATGCTCTATGGTCAGTCATATCCTCCTCTTCTCTTCCAAATTCTTTCCCTCTTTACCTTCTCTTCCACCCACAAGCCAAGGGCCCATGAGCTTTGAAGCGACTCGACCCGAGAATGACCTGGTTCCAAACCCCGTGACCATCAGGCGATTGACCATAAATGGATTCCAGGCACCATCGGGCTCTCCTGCCGCGATTCACGTAATCAGACCCTACTGAGGGTTGTTTGAATTTTTGGCCATCACACAAACACTTCATTATTTCACTCCATCCCCTTGGGTACCCGGTCAAGGACGGAGGGAAACTACGTTACTATCTTTGAGAATAACAAAAATATAAAAAAAATGGTTTTCAGTTTCCTGTCTGATCAGTGGTAACTGAACATCGCTGGGCGAATCGTCCCGATTCCAAATGGACTGCCCACCGAAATAAAGAAGACAGCAAAGTCTGTCAACTACAGAACGAAAGGACTGCTAACAAACTGAATCGACCAATGAACGCCTGTACGTGATGCTATGGACCCCCGACCATTTTTTTTAGCGTATCACCCCAAGCAAGGCTGGAGGCTACTATCACGCAAGGGGTTAAACAAGGGTTGGAGGAAGAGCAGATAGGAGTGGTAAAGGAGAGGATGTGGAGAAAGAGAAAGACAGTGGGTCGATCAAAGCAAGGGGGTTACAGAAGATTTGGAGCGAGAGCAGATAGGAATGAAAGATGAAAGGATGTGGAGAAGGGAAGTGGATAGATCAAGGCAAATGGAGATGTCGATTGACGTTACACTTAAATAGTTAAAGATTGTATTTGTCAGGGAAACTGTAATAGGGAAGGGAGTTCCATAGGCGAGATGTGCGAGACATGAAGCTATTGGAGTAGAAGAGACGTCTACATCTAACAGTTTCAACGGTGTAGGGGTGGGAACGGGATGCCAGCCTCGTAGGACGTTTAAATTCACGAGGCCTAGGGACAAGCGAAAGCAGCTCCTCGGAGCAATTACCGTGAAAGTACTTGTAAAAAAGGCAGAGCGAGGCAACATCGCGTCTGTGAGAGAGCGACTGCAGACGAGATGACAGATCAGGGCCAATCACATTGCATATCCGTCTCTGGATCTTATCAAGAACCCTGAGGCAAACAGCAGGGGTCCCAGACCATATATGGCAGCAATACCCTATGCAAGGGCAAATGGTCGATTTATAGACTTGGAGGATCGATTCCGAAAGGAAAGAAACCCAGGAAAATTGCCGGCCTACCAAAATATTGTTTTAGCATCTCTCGTTTCGGCGAATTAGAACTCTGTGTGGACATATCAACTCGACTGACCCATCAAAACAGTTGATTTCTTGGCTGACCTTTTAAATATATATATATATATATATATATATGCAGAAATATAGTCTTAAAGTGTGCTATATTTATGGGGTAAAGTGCTCAATATCAGAGATAGAGCGTGTGTAAATATAAAAGTGGACATGGAAGTCAGCACTTAGAGGCGACAGTCTGTTTCATGCTAGTGCAATCGTCAGGCGACTAGTGCTGTTATTTTTCTCGGCTATTTATATAAGGGTCAGTGGTGCATTATGGGTAGTCTATTTTGGCGGTTACTTTTACCGGAAGTGGCTTATTTGTTTATTTATTTATGTCAAATTGTTTTGCTTGTTTTTTGTTTGTTTTTTTATTTTTATTTTTATTTTTTATCTTATATATTTATTTATTTATTCTTTTATTTTGATCGGTGTTTTTGGTTAACGTAGTAAAATTTGTTTATATAGCTTATTGTTGGTAGTCTATAATGGCCGTCATTACCGGAAATCGCTTGTTCGCTTATTTATTTGGGTCAAATTGTTTTGCTTGTTTTTATTTATTTTCATTTTTATTTTTTATCTTATATATTTGTTTATTTGTCATTGATTAAATCTGTTTGTTGAATTTGTGGTTTTTTCTGACTATTATTTAGGTGGGAACAGTTTTAATTTATCTATTTAGGTTGGTTATCTTTATTTGTTTTTGTTTTGTTTTGTTTTTTAACCGGCTAATTTATCGTAATCGGTTGTTAGTTTATTTATATATTTGGATGTATTTAGATCGATTTATTATACTTGTTGTTATTTATTTGTTACACTATATCTTTTTGGCTTTCGGTTTTTAAGTAACGTAGTATATTATCTTTTATTAATGTTTTTTTTTTTTTTTTTTTTTTTATTATTATTATTTTTATTTGTATAACAGTTATAACTTTCGTCCGTTCTTTTGTTTTGATTTTGTTTCGTATATTCTAGCAGTTGTGGTTTTATGATTTGTTTGGAGTAATTTATTTTGCTTATTTTATTGTTGTTTGTTTATATATTTATTTATTTTTCTATTTTAAGTTACGTAGTAAAAATTTGTTTTCATGTCTACATTTTGAGATTAGCTCGGATCTTTTATTTAATAATTTATTTTCATCTGGGAAGGTAATGATAGCTATTTTTTCCTCCAAGCAAAGTTTGCAGGTTTTTGATAGGTTGTTGTAGGCTGATGATTTTTTCCTTATTTTCCAAGATATTTTTGGTGTGGTGTGTGTTTTGTTTTTTATTTCCCAGATATACTTAGAAAGCATTGTGCTGTTCGCATATTTACTATTTGTGAAAGACATTTTGTGTACATAATTTCTTTGTTTCCATGGTCCTTCGGTTACTCCTATATATACTTTTTCTTCATTATCTGCTGATTTTGTCGTGGCTTGGTAGATTACGTTCCGGTAAAAGTAACCGCCAAAATAGACTACCCATAATGCACCACTGACCCTTATATAAATAGCCGAGAAAAATAACAGCACTAGTCGCCTGACGATTGCACTAGCATGAAACAGACTGTCGCCTCTAAGTGCTGACTTCCATGTCCACTTTTATATATATATATATATATATATATATATATATATATATGTATGTATTCGCTAGTACTTTCTGTTCTTTCATGATCCTTTTTCCCTTTGTTAAATGAATTTTCTTTTTCTTTCTTTACCTGTTTCTGTATGTATAAATAAATATTTTGAAATCCAACGTCTTGCGTCTGTTTTACGCTGACTCCCTTGTGTCGTTTCCATCCCTGAGTGAAGACCGAGAAAGGATACTACGTTTTCCATTTTTTTTAAACCAGTGGTTCACCTATATGCTACAAGTTCGTAACAATATATATATCGTTGTTTAAATGGGTGATCAACGCAAATCATAGAAGATTATTCTTTCCCTCCCAGAAACTGTAACTAAGGCCAGCTTAACATAGTTGCATAGTAACAGATATGCCATAAATGCGATATGCCAATCACTTGAAGATCTAAGGAGTCATATGAGGCGTCATCAGCGGCAAAATAAGCATGTTCTTTACGTGA
Source organism: Acanthosepion esculentum (assembly GCA_964036315.1). Taxonomy (NCBI): domain Eukaryota; kingdom Metazoa; phylum Mollusca; class Cephalopoda; order Sepiida; family Sepiidae; genus Acanthosepion; species Acanthosepion esculentum. The sequence goes on from OZ038511.1 coordinate 4,825,494, forward strand.
ATTGAAGTGGTCGTGTTCGGCCACGGAGTGATTTCTACCATATATGTATTTCAAAGTTGTTCACGATCACAAAACCGCAATGGGTCGTAGAGGCGCAACATATACTGCGTCGTAGTAGCAGCAGTGTTTCTCGGGTAAAATAGACAAGCCCTTTCCAACTGGTTTTGAATTCGGAGTTTTTCCTTCTCATAGATTGGTGGTCACCCAAGGCTATATAACCATATCTGTCCTGCTGTTTGTCCGTAACTGGAGGAAAAGAAGAATTCATGCCTTTCCCAGGGGATATTAGCACATAAGTAAATGTAATGAACTCGATTGGGATTTGAACTCTGTTCTCCGATTCCTCAATCCGAGCCACTATCCATTACTCCACTGTGCCTCAAAGCTGTAAGGAGTCCAGATAAAAATCAGAATTGTGAAATGACAAAGAAAAGCCTCCATTTTGTGATAAACTAACCTAAGGTTAATAAGTGTTATGGGAACTTACCCATAATAATAATGGACTATTCCGGACATCATAAATACTGCTCCTCAAGAGGAAGGCCAGAGTCAGTTAGAGTCAGAGACAGAGTCAGATTACTGTAAGGCAATGGAATAATGATACTTGTCGAGACAACATAGTTCACTCTAACCAAATCTGATATTCATTACTAATACTTCTACTTCTTTGTACATATTTCTGTTTGTAATATATCTGTGTTATTCCATACCTGTGTTCGAGTTATTCTTCATTGGTTCTACCTTGGACCATCACTGTGGTACAAGGAACTTGGACCATAACAAGTTGCGACGAGGTAACCCCTAAAGGAAAACGAACTCTATACGTGGAGGACATACTTTTTTTGCTATCCGTCGCAAATAACAAGGGGCGACGAGGTAACCCAAAGGAAATACAAACTCTCTACGCGGAGAACATACATTTTTTTACTATTCGTCGCACATAACAAGTGGCGACGAGGTACCACCCCAAGAACTCTCTGCGCGGAAGACATACTTTTTTTGCTATCCGTCGCACAGAACAAGTGGCGACGTGGTAACCCAAAAGAAAACGAACTCTCTACGCGGAGGACAAATCTTTTTTGCTATCCGTCGCACATAACAGTGGTCGACGATTAAACTCTAAAAAAAACAAGTTCTACGCGAGATTTTAATAAAAAGCACGTTCTACGCGAACACATAAAAAGAAAAAGAAAAAAAAAGAAAATTCTTTTTGGATATCAAATTTTACTGGCAACAAAGGAAATTGGTTTTTAGTACACAGGTTTCAGAATATCAGGTTACACTAAGGTAAAATACATACACAAAATTAAGTTAACATGGAAGATTTTAAGTCAACCATTGTGGAACTTATCAAAATCCAATTCGAACAGCAACAAAAGTACGAACAGAAACATCTGGAATTGCAAGAATTATTGCTACGTGTAATGTCAAATAAAGAGCAAAAACCCGAGAACGAAACAGTTCTCTCACAAGACGCTATTTGGAGTACTATCGAAGATTTCACGTACGCACCCGACGAAGATAAAACTTTTGCAAATTACTTCCGAAGGTACGAAGATCTATATGAATTTGAGTGCAAAGATTGGTCAGACGCACGAAAAGTACGTCTATTATTAAGAAAATTAGGCACATCCGATTATACCAAATTCGTAGATTATATCCTTCCAAGAAAAACAAATGAGTTATCTTTCAAAGAAGCCATAAAACTGCTAACGGAACTTTTCAGCCATAATACCTCACTATTCCGCAAAAGATGGAAATGCATGAACCTATCAAAAAAGGACAGCGAAGATTACATAACTTTCGCGTCCATTGTCAACAAATATTGTGACGACTTCAAATTATCGGAACTCAGCGCGGACAATTTCAAATGCTTAATTTACGTCCAAGGACTGGTTTCAACCAAAGACGCGGAAATGAGACGCAGAATCCTTACTAAATTGGAGAGTGAACAAGATTTGACACTTCAAAAACTAGCCGAAGACTGCCAGAAATGCATCAATGTGAAGAAAGACTCAAAAGACATAGAAGAAGCTGGCATAGCACACATACGTAAAGTACGAAGACAAACCAACTTTCCCTCCTCAGAAACAAACCAAACCAATTTCCCCCCCTCAAAAACAGGTAAAACAAAATTTTCTAACTCTAAAAGTCAATATCAGAAAAAACTACCACCCAGTCCATGCTATCGCTGTGGGACTTAGCATTGGTTTAAAGACTGTACATACCGTTTTAAAACTTGTCTAACATGCAAACAAATAGGACACAAAAGTTCTCATTGTTGGTCTAGAAGAGAAAGCAAAAGCAGAATAAGAATCACGAGGACTGACCAAGCTGATGAGACTAACATAAGAAAATACGTACAAGTTGAAAATGCAAAATAGAAAAGTCAGACTACAGCTGGATTCTGGCTCAGACTTAACTATTATTTCATGGAGAAAACTGAACAAACCAACCATGTTAAAAACGGATAAAATTGCTAAATCAGTTACGGGGAGAAAGAAAAAAATTCGAGGGTGAAGTAATTACAAATGTAACATTTAATGGAATGACGAAAAAGTTAAAAATGTACGTGTTGAGAAATACAGAAAACCTATTCGGAACGGACTGGATGCAAACATTCGAACTGTGGGATCTACCAATAAGTACGTACTGCCAAAATGTAAAAAGCTTATCAACCGAGGCAGACAAATTAAAAGAGAAATTAAAAACGAGTTTCCCCGAAGTATTTTCAGCAGGTCTCGGAAGATGTAAGAAAATGGCAGCAAATATCGAAATTAAAGAAAACGTTCAACCTATCTTCAAAAAAAAGGAGCGTACCGTTTGCGTCAATAGAAGAAACTGATCAAGAATTAACTAGACTCGAAACCACTGGCATATTAACAAAAGTAGAATACAGTAACTGGGCCGCACCGACGGTCTACGTCAAAAAGAAATCAGGAGAAATTCGAGTTTGCGATGATTTTTCTACAGGTTTGAACGCAGTAATAAAGGACTACCACTATCCTTTACCCAGTCCAGAAGTATTCACTAAATTAAATGGCGTAAATTTTTTTCAAAAATAAATTTAAGTGAAGCGTACTTCCAGTCGATGAGGAAAGTTCAAAACTACTGTGCATAAACACACACAAAGGATTGTACAAATACCAAAGATTACCATTTGGGATTAAGGTCGCGCCGGCTATATTCCAACAGACAAAGGATACGATGCTTGCCGAACTAGAGTACACGATTGCATACCTGGATGACGTATTGATTAATAGCGAAAGTGTTGAACAACACTGGGAACATGTACAAGACGTATTTAAGAGAATACAAAGCTATGGATTCAAAGTAAAAGAAAACAAATGCGATTTTTTTCATGAAGGAAATTAAATAACTTGGCCATATCATAGATCAAGAAGGAAGACAACCAGACCCAGAAAGGTCAACAGCAATTAAAAAAATGCCAGTTCCAAAGAACATAACAGAACTACAAATCTTTCTAGGCTTAGTGAGTTACTACCAGGAATTAATTCCTCAAATGCATAAACTTCGCGCACCACTGAACGAGCTGCTAAAGAAAGAAAAAGTTTGGCAGTGGACAGATCAATGCCAGGAAACATTTGAAAAAATGATTAAGACGTTAACTTCAGATTTATTTTTGGCACACTACGATCCTAAACTAGAAATTATTGTAGCAAGTGACGCGAGCGCCTACGGAGTCGGGCAGTATATATTGCATAAAATGCCAGATGGGACAATAAAACCCATCGCACATGCTTCTCGAACCTTACTACCAGCGGAGAAAAATTACTCAAAAATAGAGAAAGAAGCTCTGGGTATTATCTTCGCAATCACAAGGTTTCATAGGTATACCTATGGCAGATAGTTTACTATGCAGACGAATGACAAACCGTTACTAACAATTTTTGGTTCGAAAAAGGTCTACCGGTTTACACTGCAAATAGGTTACTTAGATGGGGAACAATTCGACTGAACTACAATTTCAGATTGGAATACCTACCAACGAAAAAAATCGGGCATGCGGATGGTCTGTCGAGACTTATACCAACAAAGACAGGGCCATTGGAAGATACGGTAATCGCAGCCCTAAGAAATGAAGAAGATATCAGAACAGTACTATGTTGTACAGTTAGAAACCCCCCAGTCACACTACAAGACATAAAAAATGAAGCCAAAAACGACGAATTTATAAAAGATACAAAAGCAAAAATAGCAGAAAAAATGAGCAAATATCGGACAGCTTTTCTCTATGCAATAATGTGCTACTTTACAACGAAAGGGTTGTAATTCCTAAAACACGACAAAAGCGAATCTTAAAGGAATTCCACAGGGGCCATCCTGGAAAAAATAGAATGAAGTCGCTAATGCGAAGCTATGTATATTGTAAAAATATGGACCAGGATATTACTCAGATGGTGGAAATGTGCAAGGGTTGTAACTTAGCAGCCAAAGCACCGCCAATCATCCATAAGCCATGGCCAGAGACTTGATCGTCCGTGGGCAAGAATACACGCAGATTATGCAGGACCAATTGACGGTTTTTACTATTTGATCATAGTTGATAGTTATAGTAAATGGTCGGAGGTGTTTCGTTGCAAAGCCCCTACTGCAGAAACAACAATAAATTGTCTCCACGAGCTATTTGCTCGGTTTGGAGTAGTGGATTGCCTAGTCACAGATAATGGAACTCAAACTCACATCAGCAGACTTCCAAGAGTTTTGCGAAATTTATCAAGTCAAACTTATAAAATCCCCGCCTTATCATCCAAGATCAAATGGGCAAGCGGAGAGGTTTGTTGATACGCTCAAAAGAGCGTTACGAAAAGCATACGATGTGCCTACGGAAAAAGCATTACATCAATTTCTTCAGGTATATCGAATTACGCTAAATAATGCTACACCATCGACATTATCACCCGCAGAAGTGATGTTTGCTAGAAAAATCAGATCAGCATTTGATAAATTGCTACCAAGTCAAACAAAACAAGTAACACAACCCTACGCACCAAAAAGAAAATTCCTCCCAGGAGAAAAAGTTTTTTTAAAGCATATAAAAATAATACATCTTACTGGGAGCAAGGGAAAATTGAGAAGGGAATCGGAAATATGGTTTACAAGAAGAGGTGATGGACACGATTTTCGATACATTTGATATAAAAAGACCGCAAACAATGCCAGAACCAAGAAAATCGTCCAGAAAAACAAAGTTCACAGAAATAGATCCAAAGAAAAAAAGTTATTAAAAAACCCTGCTACGCAAAAGCTTCGGAAGGTGGGTGTTATGGGAACTTACACATAATAATAATGGACTATTCCGGACATCATAAATACTGCTCCTCAAGAGGAAGGGCAGAGTCAGTCAGAGTCAGTGACAGAGTCAGAGACAGAGTCAGAGACAGAGTCAGAGACAGAGTCAGAGACAGTCGAGTCAGACGATTACTGTAAGACATTGGAATAGTGATACTTGTCGTGACAACATAGTTCACTCTAACCAAATCTGATAGTCATACTTCTTTGTACATATTTTTGTTTCTAATATATCTGTGTTATTCCATACCTGCGTTCGAGTTATTCTTCATTGGTTCTACCTTTGACCATCACCGTGGTACAAGGAACCTGGACCATAACAATAATAATTCATGTGTTAATTTTATATTAGTAACATTGGAAACTAACGGTATATTGGAATAGTGAAAGATGTCTTACAAAAGCTAAACAAAGGATTAAGAAACAGGAAAATTTCGTTAGAATCAAAGAAAATTTGTTAAACTGTTACGTAATATCTGTTCTCTTATATGGCGATGAATTCCCTCACAGATGAAGAAGAGACTTGAAGCAACAGAAATGTAGTTCTGCAGAATGATGCTGAAGATACCGTAGACTGAACATGTGATGAAAGACAAAATCTTAAAGAAAATGTCAACAAAAACTACAGTTATACTAAACCATAGAGAAGAGACAGTTGAAATTTCTCGGGTACATAATGAGGAAAGAGGGCTTGGAAGATATGATACTCACAGGATAGATTAAAGGCGAAAGGCATAGAGGAAAACCACGCATAACCTACCTAGCGAGTTTCTTCAGTAAATGGATGCTGGAACAAGGTTTAGGAGATATAACAAAAAGATAAATCTTAATAAGAGCTACAAAGGATAGGAAATTATGGAGAGCCATGATCGCCAACGTCTTGAAGGGACACGGCACAAAGAAGAAGTTACATTGATTTTCCAAGTTATGGCTGTTGTCGGCTTCGAAAATCAGTTATTGAAATATTCATTTAATCTGATCTCAAACACTAAGCTCTTGTTGTAAATGTAAATATATCATTTTCATACAACATCAAATATAATTTTTTTTTAAAGTTGGCTGACCGGCTGGTGACTTTTCTTCTTTAAAGGTTAAAACAGGAAAAATTACAATGCAGTTTTCTGTCCGACGGGGTGGCGAAAATTTCTCCCTTTCTAAAATCTGACCAAAATTGCTATACATCTAAATTTGTTCGAAAATTCCTTTTTGGGCGGGTTGAAAACTTTCTCAACACGTCTTCGTCTTTGCGATTGAATGTTCTCGCTTTATTCAAATGCTGGTTAGCAACAAAAGAAGAGGACAAACATATGGCAGTCTTTCAACATTTTAAGTTGCATAACTAGAATAATAGAATCACTCTCCTCATTTAAAATCGTCTATCTTCAACAATCTATTAGTAGCACCCCCACCTACGAGTTTTAATTCGTCTGGCTTCGTAAGAATGTTCCTGCAAGCGAAATATTTCAATAGATTCTCACTATCCACTGTGACCTAAAGGTTGACCTGTATCCGAATCAGTTATCCAATGCAACATGATCCTAACCTAACGTGTACGTAAGTCATGTGACGAGTTTCTACACACGTTCCTTATTCAAACAAAAGTGTCACTGAATATGAAAACTTTGCTCACAATATCAAAACCGTCTTTGTTCAAGCCACGTCGTCGAATATATTACAGAAATATGCAACTACTCAAGCCAAGAGAAAAGGTTCAAGCCTCGCTATTAATTAGCTCCAATTAGACTTACTTAATAACCTTTAAACTGAAAAGGTGTTTAGTGTTATGTCGGGAAATGAGGGATAGTCTGCGATGAAAAGAAATACAATTTAATCAGAATGTTAATCGATAAAATAAAAGCCTGATTAGGATACAGGAGAGCATGGACGGATAATCCCGACCCTGAGCTAAAGATAATGTCTAGATCATTAAAACTGATGCTATCCTTTCTTTTTTAATGTTTTCTATTTGCTTTGTGCAAGTGCGAGGAAGATTGAAGTACTTAAATGAAAACATCGTTTATCAGAGTATCTCACCTGGTCCCATAGATCAGTAACAAGTATCAGACGTTTCCGCTGCGAGGATACAAAAGTATAAACAAAATATCAATTAAGACTCTTCAAATAGCGGGAAACAGATGATGCTCCAAATGAGTCGAAGAACCAAAATAATTAGAGAAACCAAATCGCCTGTTAAGCAACATCTACACAAAACTATTTACAAAATACCAGACTAAAGACATTTGGTACAAAGAAATCATTCATTATCTGTCTATATTTCCGAGATGAGGTATTATGTACACTATTTACATTATTCGGACTATTATCCTTATCTTTGTTGCCATATTTATTACAACGTTTCGGCTGTTGTACGATTTGGCCTTCTTCAGGTAGTTGGAATGTCGAACTGAACCCTTTATTTCGCTCACTGGGGGAGACTGTTCTAGTTCCACTTGCCATGTCTAATGGATATCAGTTATCAGTTATCCCCTCTCCAAGTTCTCCACCGCCTTAACTAGGTGTTGAACTCATACTCTTTGTGTCCTGTCACTGGATCTAACTAACGCCTTTATACACTGCGCCATATGTCCTTGAGGACACTATTTCCATTATTCGGACTATTATCTCCTGTTAATTCCCCTCTCCAAGTTCTCAACCGCCTTAACCAGGTATTGAACTCACATTCTTTGGGTTCTGTCGCTGGATCTAACTAACGCCTTTTTCGACTGTACCATGTGTTCTTGATGAAATCATTCTCTAAAAAAGTGGTTTCTCCTTGAGCAGAATGATTGCCGGAGTGAAAAGACCCCCCCTTCATGAAATATAAATGAGAAATAAAGAAAATAATATTATTTAAACTTCTATCTACATTTTTGTTATTATTATGTTACGATGTTTCGATCGATATATTCTTTGGCCTTTTTCCGGTGTATATTGCACATCCGGTTGTTCGTATTTATTTGCTATCTTCTTAATAAGAACATAAAAGATAAACACCAAAGGAGTAACGAGATTAAAGCTTCCAATGTCCATGATGGCGGATTATCTGATTGAAGCAGTTACTTTAGGTTTGTTTGAAGTTTATTTTCGTGCTCATATAACTTTGATATATACCTGTCTATCTTGGCTAATTATTTAACTGTTAATAATAATAATAATAATAATAATAATAGCAGATACAAAATGGTACAAAATTGAATACAGACGGCACGCCATGACGAATTGTTCCTTAGAAGACATTCGAAATTATTCAGAAATTATAGCCTCGAGTTCCCACAGATGGAGGTGGGGTTCGAACATTCAGTAGCTGAGAATGATCAAGTGGAATTCGTGTGGGATACGACCATCTTGATGGACAAGCGCTTGAAGAGCAATCGTCCTGATAGCACACTTGTGCACAAAGGCAGCCCTGAATGGATCCTCACAGACGTTGCAGTACCTTGGCATAAGAACATCGTGAAGGCTGAGCAGGCAAAAGAGGGTACCAAAGGACGGTGGCAAGGTAAATCAGTGAAATGCATCAAACAGCAGCTGAAGTTGCCCCTTTTTGTGATTGACGAACTCGGTACTATTTCTTGGAACAGTACAAATGCTGAGAAAAGGGTTGGGTCACTAATCTTCTGGTAAGGGCTGAGATATGATCATCATCACCGTGCCGAACATTCGGAGAGGATATCAAATAATCATGATGATAATGTTGTTGGATTATTTTGTGTATGTATGTACTAGTGAGCAAACCCAAATGACTTGACTCACTTTATAGTTTTCCAAATGAAGGTTAGCCAATCAGGAGGCGTAAAATATTCAATACGTCATGTATAAAGGCGGCCATTTTGATTACTCTTTCCGAATGTCCAATGCCAACCTGTCAGAACCAAAGATGAAGGAAGAACTACGCTCTGCTACTTTATAGAGATATCCACTGCTAACCTGAACTACGCTTCCCTGCTGTCTTCGAAATATTCACTGCCAACCTCTGGATTCTATACTCAAAGACTACCGTCATCATGAACAACAAATGTGGGTGACATTTTCCAACTCGTTGCCACACAGCCTGAACTTGATACTTACGAGAAGTGATATCGTCACGGGCCATAGATGGTGATCAAGAACGAACAAGATCTTGTGAGATTTCAGCATCCAGAATGTATTCCTGTTGTCACCAGACAAGACATTATCATCATCGATTAAGAAACCCCTAAATATGCCCCCTCATTGACGTGACTGTTCCTGATGAGCATAATAACATGGTAAACATAGCTCAATACATACACCCGACCTCCGGATTGGAAGTTGCTAGAATGTAGGGGATGTTCCGGCCACTTTTGTCTCATTTATCATTAGGGTAGTGGACTTTATGTTACCGAACTTAAAATCCTACATCGGCAAAATCGGAATAAAACTTAATATCCCATCGCTTAAATAAATCTGCAAATATTTTGTGAAAAGCGTTCTTTATTCGTGTGACTTGATGGAACGAGAGAAATTTCAGGCAAGAATAGGATATTCAAATTTATTTCCACATGAAAATCAGTTTTGCGTTCTCCTGGTAAGAATGAACTGAGCAGTCAAAAGTTTTTACGAGAACTAGAATTCTGCATTATAATGATTCGATTTTTGTATGTTTAAATGTTTTTTAAATTAATGCAGAAAAAATGACACACTGTAGAGAAAATTATGTCAGCGCAATACCGTTAAAAGGTTCTCGTTCTGAGAAAAGTAATTCCAATTACTGTTGTTTTGGGTATAAGTTTTCTTGGAGAATAAACTGAAAGTAAAAAACAGTCATAGAAAATACATTCATAAGTAAAAAGATTTAAATGAAAGAAAGTATACGCTATCGCTGTGTAAAAGTAGAGTGTACAGCTCACTTGACCTAAGAATTTCAGTTATTGTTCATTTTTACCATGAGTCTTCAAAGCTGCTAGGAGATGGGTGTATTTAAGCAATTAGCATCTCTAGACTGGTTGCCAGCAAAAGCGTGTGAATCTAGTCTGCTTTGGTATTTAACCTATAGCTGAGGGAGAAAAGACGAATTCATACCGTTGCCAAGGGTATTTGTGCGAAAGTGAATGCATTGAACTCGGGGTTTTCATTTTCAGATACACATAGCTGCTAAAGGTTAATCAAAGAGTTGTTGATTATTTTATTCAGTTTTATTAAATAGAGAGGAATCACTGTTTTGACGTCACTCAGTATCTTCATCTGTAGAGACGACATTTTTAATATAAATTAAATTTATTAATCATTATCATTAGCAAATAATTTGAAAATGTATAAATTCTATTAATTCTATAATTAGGAAAAGAGTGGCGGCACTTAAGTGAGCCGCTAATAAAATCTAAAATCGGTTTATTTCGACGCTTTTTTTTCTTTTGCCTGCTGCATAATCTGCGACGAATAATAGATTTTGTTCACTTTGAGAATTGTCTTATCTGTTCATTTGGTTTCATTGCTTGTACGATAGTTTGGTTTCGTCTTTGCCTGATGGATAATTTGCAGAGAGGATTTTATCCGCCCTGTCGGTTGGTTTCAGGAACACGCCGTCTGCATTCTCCACACGTGCAGAATATGGGAACAACACGCAAAAAAGGCTTAATATGTTTTTAATTTGCGTAAGTATTCCATTTTCACTCTCATAAAAACGAAATCTATTACCTGACATTGAAACTCTCGAACAAGGCATATCTCTATACCAATCAAATATCGCGCAAACCAATCTAATGTCTACCATTTATCTCCCATACAAAACATACCTCTGTACTATTTGAAGCTTGTACAAGGCAAACCTTTGTCTACGTAACGATTATACGACAGAATTCGGGCAGCTCGAGGCGGTGTAATGGTTAACAAGCTTGTTTCGCTAAAACGATTATGCCTGAATAGTGAGTTCGATCCTCATTTGGTACCCCCTACTTTCGGCCTTGTACCACATCTAAGCTACGCTTGGAAAATCACTATACGACAGAATTCGGTATTAAACAGACTTGACATTTTTTTTATCCCCTATTCGTCTAAGCTTTGAATATGGCTGCCACATCTGGTCTGGTGCTTCTACTAGATATGTAGAAATTCTTGATAGCATAAATAAAGAATCTGCAATGTAACCCCACATTATTTTTTGACAAAATCATTTTTCAAATAAATTTATAACATTCATTTATCAAAGCAATTCGTTAACTTCTGACGAACTAAAGTTAACAGGACTCGATGAAACGTCATGTCGCGTGTCCCGTGAGCCACTAAAGTCCATAGAGACAACACGTGTACTGTTTTAAAAATCAGCAGTAGTGTGTCTAAGGAAAGTTAATCTGACGGAGCCCATCTCTCTTCAGGTTGTTTTTTCGTGTCACCATCTCTAGTTTGCTTGCTACTTAAAGCGTTGTCAGCTGTCATAATTAGTAAGTTCCAGTAGTTCGTAATTTGTAATTCTTTTTAGGTTGAGATGTTCCATCAGTCCCGAAACGAACCACGATGTTTTTGCTTTAGAGTCTTGGAGTAAATCTGTTTATTAGCCTCCGTGACAATCTTTTCCACTAAGGATTTATTTCTGTGTTTCTGTGAATTATAAGCCAGAAATTTATGAAACCGCTGAGCATTGTTAAACGATTCTCTTTTCTTCTCATTTGTTCCCAGGCCTTGTAATCGAATTCACTATTGCATACGCGATTAATAAAATGATTATGCAATAACTAAGCTTTGATTTCCTCATCAGTGTTCTAAATAAGTCCGTGGGAATCTTTAAATCGACCTCATAACACAAAAATGTTGGTTTTCTTTGCATGAGGAATGCAAATGAATTAACCAGTGTATCGCAAGTGAATCCATAATGTTCTCGAGTTCTACTTGATGTTTAGCATATGTGACTGAAGGTGGAAAGGAGATTTGTCGGTTACTCGGACGTGAACGCATATGAGCCTAGACGAGAGACTCTATGACGTCTACGTTTGTTTTTTGAGAGAAGAGAAAAACAATAACTGTAGAAGAGAAACAGTAGTGTTCTTGTATATTTTATGCGAGGCTGGGCCAACATCCTAATTGTTGAAATACCAAAGACTCTTGATATTAATATCTAGCCCGCTTGTGTAATATATAATCTCTTTAGTGATGTCATCAGACAGTTAACAAATCATATTTTATTTCGTGAACAACATGGCTACCGTGTAACGCTGATCAGGAGAAATCACTTGTAACCTTAAAATGACCGCGTTTTTCTAGGCTCATACCTTTTTATGTAGCTAAAATAAATAAACCTTAACGCTCAGAACTGAAGAATTCTACATCCACAAGTGATAGGGAGGAGTTGATACCGTAAACCGTGCCTCCTTCCGGTTCACAGACCATCTGAAGCTGATGCAGAAGCATTTGTCTCTTCCATGTGGGCCTTGACGACAAAAGGCAAACAGGAAACAGATGTGAAGCCATCTGTCTAATCTTCTTCCACAAAGAAAATCCATGATATAATCCCTGTTCATATCACCACTTCAAATGTATCTAAGTTGTAACGAAACTTTAGATCCGTATTAGATTTTAACGTTTATTCTGAGTTTTCGGCCTTTCAATTAAAACAAAATAAGTAACAAAATATATGTATTTTTTCCTCAGTTTCTTCTTTGAATAACTTTATAATATTTTAAACTTAATACAGATAAAATTTAAAATTGGTAATTTTTAATTTTCAATTTAATAATAAAATGTAATATTAATTAGAATGATTTCTATTTTAGTCTGACCCTAACATTAAGGCATTAATTATTGCAACCAAGGTTCGTTGTTACGTTTTTTGAATTCTCATATACTTGTATTTTGATTGGCCATTGCAGCTTATCTAACAGCGTTTCCCCCATCGAGGGATGTTTGGTCCATTTGAACCTTTTAAACCGTTTATTCTACATTCAACACCATCACTTGATAAGACACCAGAAGTGTTGAAACAAAAATGGCTATTTTTGTAGTGATTTTATAACATATTTATGTTATAATTTTCGAATAAATTATATTTGCTTTATTCTGTATTGAGCACTATTTAAGAATAGTATTTTTTGGTTACTGGAATTTATTCCGTATACACCAATCATATATATATATATATATATATATATATATATATATATATATATATATAGTCAAACCTAATGAGCCAGAGAAACCTACCAAGGTTTCACTTAGGTACATCGTCAGGGTCAGCTGGCCACGAATATAGTTACATATATATATATATATATATATATATATATATATATATATATATATATATATATATATACTTTATTTTAGTATATTACAGCAAAAACATGTAAAAACGTTACACAAATGCAATCATGTTTCGATGCGTATTAATACATCTCATCAGGCGTTAATAAATAACTGGTGAGTAGACAAATTATTGAGATTTAAAAACAACATATACCTTTTTTAACGAGAAAAGGAAGAAAAGAAAAGGAGTAAACAAGAAAGACACAAGATACATCCACTTTTTCGAGAAGAGGAAGAATAAGAAAAAAAAGTAAAAAAGAAAAGAGAAGGGATGGTTGGAGTTTTTGTTTTGTTTTTATTCAGATCAACCAAATGGAATGGTCCACGCTAAGTAAGGGGTAAAATGAAAGTTAAAAGCAATCATACATAAAAGGTCAGATTTTGAATCGTAGACGACATCCAGCCGTCATATTCGGTACGCAATGCATTAGACAAACGTTATTTCCTATGAGAGAAGAAACGTAATTTAACAAGATACTCGACAAACTACATACCCTGTGAGTTAAAAAAAATTAAAATTTCTCATTTTCATATTTGGTAAATAAACCAGCCCTTTAAGAAATAGTTGGAAGGTTTAAACAAATAGATCTAAAAATTATTTAAACATAGAGCAAATAAATGATTGAAATATATAAATCATGCAAAGTAAAATAGAACAAACCCTGCTACTATCTCCTCTCTCTTCGTTCTTGCTCTTTTTCTTTTCTCCCTTTTCTCGTTAAAGGACGATGTATGTTGTTTTTAAATCTCAATAAATTGTCTACTCGCCAGTTATTTATTGACACCTGATGAAATTAGTTAATACGTATCGAAAAATGATTGTATTTGTGTGAGTATTTACATGTTCTTGATGTAATATGCTAAAATAAAGAATATTGCTCTACTTTTGTATTGAGCCCTCTTTTACACTGAATGTTATGAACGTCTATTTGTTCTCATTATATATATATATATATATATATATATATATATATATATATATATATATTGAGGAGTTCCCCTTTGTGGTTTCTGTTGTAACCTAGGGAAGGTTAAGGAATAGAATAACACGAAGATTGGTAATGAAAGTTAATACTTCGAACAAGAACAACACATATAAGATTCGACAGTGGAGTGTAGAGAAGTAGTCAACTGCTAGATGGGAATCAAGAGAATTCCACAATGAATTTCCAACTGCAGGATATCTACCAACCGCCCCACGCGGTCAGATGTGGCACAAGGCCGAATTTAATGTGGGTTATTCGAGCCCGTAGACTCGACCAAAAATCCCCCATAGACCCGAGTTTGGGTAGCTGTTTTCGGGCATGAGACTCTGCCCTTCGTCATAGTCTGGGGATCATCTCTGCCTGGAGGAAGAGAGTTTGATAAGCACAGCTGAAGACGAATCTTCAACTGCAGGATATCTACCTACCCTCCCACGCGGTCATATATGGCACAAGGCCCACTGCATGCATTCATTTCAACTCTTCTTATTAATAGATGCATTGTTTTTTTTCTTCAGGTAAACTGACATCTGACTGTTCAAGAAGACTTCAGACGTAACTAGTATAGCGACTTCTTTTGAAAATGGACAAAATTTGACATCGAGATGTTATCAAGTAGCTTCAGAAAAAGGGTTTAGTCCTCAAGGACATTCCTGTTGACATGGTTGCTATATTAGAGGATGACGCTCCAGTTTAACCAACTGTGCAAAATTTCACAGCTCTAGCCTCCCTCCTTCATAGTCGGCCTATGAACTTTTCAGCCTATGAAATTTTCAGCCGAGCCTCGTACACAAGCGTATTCCGTAATCTATGCGCTTTTTCCCTCGTTTTTTCTTGCCTACAATATGTCCTGTCAGTATCACATTAAAGGCAAGAGTGACAGAGAAAAACACATTAATCAGTACAGTAAGTTTAATCCTCACCGACGACTCTTAACAGTGGGTATTCTTTCAGCCCCACCCTCGTAATGTGTGCAAAGATTTATAATTTTATATCTCTTCTCATTCATTTATCTCTCCATTCTCCTATCGTCTTCCTTCTCCTTTCCTCTACCTGTTTCCCTCTCCTTCTATTCCCCCCTCTCTCTCCTTCTCTCTCTCTCTCTCTCTTTCATCCCCTTTCATTTTTTTCTCTCTCTCTCTCACTTGTGTTTCCACATTGGTTAGGTCTTGCTAAATTCTTCAGTTAGGGTTCACGTCCATTCTTGGCACTACAACTGAAAAACCATTTGTGAATTGCTACTTACGCCAATCAAACTCTCACACACACACACGTAAATATATATATATATATATATATATATATATATATATATATATATAAAAGCTCTATATGAGAAGGAATTGCTTTCGAGCTGATGTTAGCCAACGAATATACATCAAATGACCAATCATTTAATTATTTAATAGAAGCCGATAAAATGCCTTCTGGTAGTGACTGTCTTCCGAACTCTTACAATTAATTTGACTCTTGGATTTTCTTTCTGTGAATAGCGGGCAGGCATCGATCGATTTTGCCTCTTCCTTCTACGGTTCCATTTCCGTTTTCGTCGTCGTTGTTGTTACTGTTGTTTTCTTCTGCTGCTACTGCTGCTGTTGCTGCACCCATGCCATTGGCGCTTCTGCAACTTTGGATGAATGCTAAATCACCGAGGCAGATGTGTAAATCCCAACGCACTCAGCACCTGAATATTGGATTC
>OZ038511.1:4851741-4881741 GCA_964036315.1 Acanthosepion esculentum
CTCCTCCGATCAGCAGTCGCATAATATTGGGGTATCTGTAGTGCCATGTCGCGCATGGATAGGTGTCTGCATGTCTTTCCGGTGGGCAACACTGAGGCCACATTATGCTCTGCTCTCAGCCACGCACTGGCTGGTTTGCATTGCCATTGACAACAGATGGTAACAATTATGTTGGTCTTTTTCGCTCTCCTAAAAATATATCTCATGGATATTGCAACAAAAAGAAATAAAACTAAACCAGCAAACAAAAAACCACCTAGCCCCCACCCCTCAAAATTTCTTTCTACACTATTCGTGGTATCCGTTCCAACTTCTGCAGCGTAGAATCTTTTTGCTGGAAAAGTCGGCAGATATCTTTGCTCTCTGCGAAACCAACTTGAATTCTTCCATTGCTAATTGCTACCAAGGAATTTTTGATTCCAGCGTATCTTCGACTTTGCCGAAAAGATTCCAGCGTTCACATGCATGGCCTTGGTGTTTACATCCGGGATAATCTTCCGATGGCCAGGGAATTGTCTCCAGAGGCCTCTGACTTTACTCTTTCATTTGCTTCTTTCTTCCGCTACTAAATTCTGTCACCTATCTCTTTTTCCTTTATCGCTCCCCATCTTCCCATGACTACAGTATATTAGACGCAATAGCTGACACTATAGAAAAGGTACTTTCTTTTCATCCATCTGCGAACATGTTTGTCTTCGTTGCCTCTAATGCTCACCACGATACGTGGCTGAAACATTCGAAAGGTACTGATGTCGCTAGTATGCAGACATGAATATTTTTCGATTGCCCAATCCCTCACTCAAATCGTGGACTTCCCTACTCCTTTCCCTATCCAAACCGAACAGCGTGCTTCTCTATTGGTTCTATTTCTCGCCCCTTTCTTGCCAAGCCTCGCAATACTACTCTCTTGGTAAGTCCGACCACTTTGTGGTAGCTATTGATATCTCCTTCCAAGCATCCATGAAACGGGAATCTCCTATCCTTTCCGGTACCAGCATGCTGATTAGGACTCATTCTGGGATTTTCTTCGAGGCACTGGACGGACATCTTCAAGCTCCAATTGAAAATTGCGCCACTGAGGTTTCTTGCGACAAAGCCTGCATGGACGCTTTCATTCCTTCTCGGAAATACCAGGTGTAATTATTATATTATATTTATTTTTATGTTGATCCTTTCCAAGTACTTTCGATTTCTTCTAAAATCATCATCAGTGGTAAATTACAAAGAAAAATTTATTGTAACTGTGATAAAATCTATATTTCGTTGAGATGGTGATTTTTAAAAAAGATAACGCGCGAACACGCTTTGTAATTATTTAAAAATTTTAAATTGACATGTTACAATAAGTTTGTCTTTGTAATTTACCCCTGAGGATGTTCTTAGAGGAAATCGAAAGTACTTGGGTAAGAAAAAAAACTAGGCGCTTTCCTTGATGGATTTCATCTTAAGATCAAGAAACTGATTAGGGAACTGAAAAGGATCAGTATGAAAATAAATAGACACAATATCTCTATATTATTCAATGAAACATGTCTGATTGAAGATATGCTGCCTAAATATACATACACTACAGTTAAAAAGTTCGAAGACAACCCTAGTAATTTTTTTAAATTGTCCCCAAAAGTAGTTGTTTGGGACTTTAAATAAGAGAAAATTACTATACATGGTTAAAAAAGTGACACCTGTTTTTTTTAGAAATTCTATTATGAATAAAAGAAAAAAATCATTTTATGATTCAATTTTACTATCGTCAAAATATCCTCCTTTAATCCTAATTACTGCAGCACAAACTTTTGCCATTCGTTACAAAAGTTTTTCAAAGTATAAGTTTGATAATTGATTTCATTCTTTTTTCAACGACTATAAGAGCTCTTTTTCATTTTTGTCCACTCTTATGTCAGTGTTTATCCCATGCTAATTCTGAGGGTGGCCTCAAACTTTTGAAGTATATATATATATATATATATATATATATATATATATATATATATATATATATGGGAGATAGATAGATAGATAGATAGATAGATAGATAGATAGATCCAAACAGACTTTATACACGCACACACCCAAAATAATCAAAGAAATCCCTCTCTTTATAAGTTGCATCTGACAACTTGCCAAAAATTGTTAATTAAAAGCGAATATGACATAGCACTAAACGACAGAAGAAAAAAGTCAAACAGAACTAGAAACATTATTTGTTTCAACCCGCCATATAATAATAATAACGTAAAAAGAAATATAGGCAAAATATTAATGAAATTGATCGGTAAAACTACACAAAATATTCAACGGAAATGCTTCAAAATTTATAATTGCACCGAAAACATAACAAATCATAACAAAACACAACAGAAACACTACCAGGACACCACAAATACCTACCACATTAATCTATAACTGCGGAACAATAAACGAATGTCCACTATAGAGTAAATGCCTACGAAATGACGTAATATACGAAATTACGGTAAGTTCTAAAAGAAACACAGAAAAATATGTGTAGGAATAATAGGTCCTTGGAAACAGAGAAGTTAGTCAAAATATTCAACAACAAAAAATATGCAAACTGCACAACCGTATCAAATTATATCTGGGAACTCTGAATACACAAAACAAAACACATCGAAAATAATGAGAATAAGAAAAGATGCACCAACTTACAATGGCTCAGAATAATGTACCCTGAGTCTGGAAGAGAAAATAACGGCAGTTACCTTTCCAGAACAAGATAAACTCACAAAGAAATTATCAAAGTTCATTTCCATTGCAAACATGGAAATAAATTTCGTTTACTCTACCGACAACAATATCATAACAAAAAAAGCCTAAATAAAATCCCATAACTTAAATATAATAATTTTTTTTGTAAATATCAAAATTTAGAACCAAAGAATAATACCTGAAAGAAAGAAATATTCAAAACAAATGAAGAAAGGAAAATATGAATGAATAAAATAATAAATAAATAATATTATTATATATAAAGAGGCACTGCAGAGCTCATGGCCATAAATAATACTAACCTATTTGTATTCGCACTTCCTTCAAACACTCAACCTGCATAAATAAACAATCTCTTTGCATGTCTATAAATTAACGTCAGCATAAACCCTAAACAAAATAAACCATGAATGTAGCCTTCCTTTACTTCCACTTCCCTTAAACGGCAATGTCTTATATAATCCGTCTGCTAAAGGCATATTGGTACCTCATCTGAAGATCACATTGAAGCAAGAAACTGTTACCATGCTGTGTTGATTCCAATGTCCATACTGTATATATGGAACACCACGACAATTTCCAATGGTTGGCAAAATTGTTTCGCTAGAACAATTACGACTGAGTAGTGAGTTCGATCCTCACTGAGTCTCCTATGCTTTCGGCCTTGTATCACATCTAAGCTAGGCTTAGAAAACTACCATACTGTATATATGATAGGACATCGCAACGTATATTTTACAAGATGGTCTTAAAAATTTATCGGCTCAATTCAATTTAGAAAATTTAACCAGGATCCCATTTGTTTGCATAGATAATCGCAAGACATCAAATGTTATGTCCGGGTGACCTGGAGGGTTATTTAAGGTCAGCACGGGTTATAAAAAGTATAGCATTACATTTTGCGCCAAAAAGAAGAAAAAGATTGAGCCAAAATGGATTGAGATAATGAGTCTTTGGCTTCACAGGTGGTCGGTCTGAAAAGGTCAAATTCAACCTCAAAGGTCACAGGAGGTCAATTCAAGTAGAGATATTTCGTGACTTTTATTACCTGTATTGCAGCCTTACGTTGTTGGAGGCAAATTACTACATGGAGGCGGGTAACTTGGCCAGAAAGTTCTGGGCTATGAGTGGTGTTGACTAACGACTTTGGAAGTTAGTATTAGGATAATTATAATTAAAATATTTGTTCAATCAAAAATAAAACTTAAAGGTCTAAACATTTGTTGAGTAAAATATTTTTATATATGATTCTTGCATTAGTTCATGACAGAAATCTGCATATCCATCAAACTGGGTATGAACATGATGGCTGTCGACTCATTTTATCAATGATTTTGGTTCTCGTGAGAACGACAATGACTCTTGAAGATTGCAAGTGAGTTGCAATGCTTATTACAGATGTGGCAAACTAAGTTGTTTTCTACATGGCCTGGCCTGTTGTATGAAATCTGTTCCGTTTGTCCGTAAAATCTCTTCCGTTTGTCATGTGACGGGTCGGAGTAGGTGTATATATTTACTTCTTCGCTCTTATAGGCATATATTGATGACGTAAGAGTTGTCTATGGTCGTCGAGTTTATCCTGTCCTTATGCGCTCTCCTGGGACACTTTAAACTTACTGCTGTCCCACATACATTGTTACAAGATTGACATAAATCGTTGGAGATGAGTATCAACTTCGTCTACCTGGAGTTGCTTACTGTCATGAGATCTCAGATGACGGCCAAACTCCACTTTGGACAATCCACTTCTTTTTTTATAAACGGTGTTCAAATAACTTGGATCGATTTTAAATGTAAATTACGTTTAAGTGTCTAATGATTTTTTTCTTTTTCTTTCATATTTAACAACTTAAGTTTTTGGCAATTTCAACCATGAAAATACTAACAATCAAACAACGTGTCAAAGTTATCAAAGCCTATTACGAAAATGGACGTTCAAACAGAAATGCAATAAGAAATTCCCAGGTCGCATCATCTCAGCGAAGTCAATTGGCCACCACGATCGCTTTTATGTTTCTTCCTTTGGGGTCATCTCAAAAGTAAGGTCTATGCCAACAAGCCAACAACAATTCAACAGCTGAAGGATAATACGGCTTATTGGTGAGATCGAGGAGCAACTATGCAGTGACGTCATCGAAAATTTTGACCATCTAGTGAAGGTGTGCCGCTGAAGACTTGGCGGACATTTGGGCGATATTATTTTCCACACATAATTGCCATGACTTAAATAACATGATCCAATAGAGAAATAAATAAATTTTCACCAATAACACTGATTTATTTACTGCTAACTTTGATCCCTCTTAATGAAACACCCTTTATATATTGAACGACCAACCGTAGCCGAAAAATACAATCATAAAAAACAGAGTCAAAATTAAATTATACGTAATGACAGAATGTATTTGTTTCATGGCTACTAACTTTGTGTCAAAGGTTTTAAAAGGTTATCCGGTTTAAAGAAGCTTAAGTTTTTAAAGTACAATTAAGTTTTACAATACTCGAATATTATGCAAAAGAAACAAAAACAATATTAAATAAAATATTTTTCTCTACAAGAAATGGCATTTCAAATGTATATGAACTATGAAATATGCGTATAATTAAATAACAGGCATACATATTTGAAGTTAAATTTCGTAGTTAAAATATTATTTATTAATTATTATTTATATAATCACACCAGTGATATTAGCGTAGGTAGGTAGGAAGAAAGAAAAATCTATTTGATTAAGCATTTTTGTAAAATAAATTTTGCCCGAAAACAATATTCACCTCAGGAAGGATGGAGAACAGACCGGACGAAACTTGATTAAAAAAGCAGACACTGCATGAAAATAACAAAAGAAAAATGAATATTAACAACGACATATCTAAACAAATCACGTCCAAAAGGAATCGTAGACATTTTTTTACAATAGTCTCAATCCTCTAAGACAACAGATGTAACAATTGTCCTGCTAAAATCCATATTAAAGACGAATGCAATTTTTGAGCTGATCTCTGAAGGATCTGCCCTTCCTGAACTTTAATTTCTTTAAAAGTATAAAAAGATTTTAAACGTAAGCAATTTTTACGATGTTCTCTATCACCAGTGGGGATTTAATTTACCTGGCCTCCCCATTAAGGTGGGATGTGACACAAGGTCCTTTTATGTGGTGAGCGCATAATATGAGCCAAAGGCAAAACTGTAGGGTCTCCACGATGACTGTCACACTGGCTTCAATATTACACAGACACCACCTCACTTGGTTCAATAAGGAAGGTGTTGTCAGGGGTTGGAATTCCCTGAACCAGGCGCCTTCTCCCATCTTAGATGAAAAGTATAAATACCACGCTTTCATTCCAGTGAAAAGGTGATGATTATCTGAGCTACAAGTTTAGAAGTTTTCATTTTAGTGTTGATGTTTAAAACGATACTTGGTTTCGGTGAGAATTCAATCAACGAAAATAGGAGAAAAGAACAGGTCAAATGGCATTAAATCTATACCCTAAAGAGAAGGTAATCCACACAGAATGGCATCACTAGAGAAATCCGGCTATAATCCAAATAGTCTGAATGAACTCTGCTAAAAATTTAAAGAGTTTTAATTTCAATGTTCAGGTTTAAAACGATACCTTGGAGTTTCTTTTCTGAGTTTTTTGGCAATATGAAACCTTTGATATTTATAACAAAAAAAAACTCTTCCAGGCGATGATAGACATCGATCCATAGCAAAATATTTGGAAACATTTACATTGTCTTCCGGCAGAAAAGCAAAAAATCGTAATTACAATGAAATATAGAGAATATTTCTAAAAAAATATTATAAAAAAATTTGAAAAGAAATAAAAATAAGCAAATGACAAAAAGAAATTAAAAAATAAAAGTAAGTAAAACTTAAATAACTTTTTTTAAAAATTGAAAAAGTATTTATTCAAAAACAAGTCGTCAACTCAACCATCAAAACTATTTCGTGTCGATTAAAAAGAAAACTGTTTGCTAAGCAGAAGCTTTAATCAATTCTGTTTAATTACATATTTAATTTTCTTGCTGATCAGGCAAGTGCGTGTTTAGAGGCGGGAATCCGGCAGCTGTTTTTATGTCAAGGAGACTTCACGTTGAAATGAGTTGAGAAATACAGAATATTCACAATTCTTTTTTTGTTTAATGAGTTGATTAAGAAATAATTCTATCGGAATTTGTTGAATCTGGGAGAAAAAAAGGAAAGAAAAATAAGGATTAAGATCGTCAGGCGCATAAGAAAGAAAGGGTGAGGCTTCAGAAAGAAGGGGTGAGTGTCCAGAAAGAAGGGGAGAGGCTCCAGAAAGAAAGGGTGAGGCTCCAGAAAGAAAGGGTGAGGCTTCAGAAAGAAGGGGTGAGTGTCCAGAAAGAAGGGGAGAGGCTCCAGAAAGAAGGGGAGAGGCTCCAGAAAGAAAGGGTGAGGCTCCAGAAAAAAGGGGAGAGTCTCCAGAAAGAAGAGGAGAGGCTCCAGAAAGAAAGGGTGAGGCTCCAGAAAGAATGGGAGAGGCTCCAGAAAGAAGAGGAGAGGCTCCAGAAAGAAGGGGCGAGGCTCCAGAAAGAAAGGGTGAGGCTCCAGAAAGAAGGGGGAAGCTGCAGAAAGAAAGGGGGATGCTCCAGAAAGAAGGTTAGAGGCTGCAGAAAGAAAGGAAGAGGCTATAGAAAGAATGGGAGAGGCTCCAGAAATAAGGGAGAGGCTCCAGAACGAAAGGGAGAGGCTCCAGAAAGAAGGATAGGGCCCCAGAAAGAAAGGAAGAGGCTCCAGAAAGAAGGAGAGAGGATCAAGAAAGAAGAGAAATAACTCTTCTAAAAAAAGATATAGGAATAATCTAATCGACTCTACAAAAATGGGAAACTGCTCCGAGTAGAAGTGAATTAAATCCACTAAAAAGTCAAGAGGACCCACAGCCGAAATAGAGTGAAATCCAGTGAAGTGTGAGGATATAGAAACAATGGCATTAACTCGAGGATTATTGTCTAGAATCCAAGCTGGTTGGATTAACATGACTAAAAAACGGCGTCCTAGCAGAATAACTTTACTAGAAGAAAATTAGAATCGAGACAGAATTCATTAAATCCTACGAAAACTGTAAAAGTTACCAGATAAAATAATTTTCTAAAGGAGGCGTATCCACGTAGGATAGAATTCTTCTTTTATGTGCCGTGTCCCTTCAGGACGTAGACGATCATGGCTCTCCACTTCCTCCTATCCCTTATAGCTCTCAATATGTTTTCTCCTTTTGCTAGTTCTCCCAAAGCCTGTTCACATGCTCAAGCCCGCTAGGTATATCACGCGTTGATTTCCCTTGTCTCTCTTTTCCTATGTCCGCACTGTGTGTATTAGATTCTCCAAGCCCTCCTTTCTCATTACGTATCGCAGAAATTTCAGCTGCGCTTCCTGATGTTAAGTGTAAGCTTCCTCCTTGTTTTCATCCTCTCCAAAACCTTATCGTTGCTCACATTCTCGGTCCATGTTATCCTTAGCATCCTTCTGTAGAACCACATCTCCGTCGCCTGGAGTCTCTTCTTCATCTTTGAGGTGACTGTCCAACATTCGCTGCCGTAAAGGAGGACAGATATCACGTATCAGTTCAGTACTCTTTTTGAAGAATGGTATAGGGCTCTATTAAAAGTGGAGTAGGACTCATGCCGAATTGAAGTGGACTCTACTAAAAGTGAAGGAGGGCGAGGTAGAATGGAATATGACTTTATTGAAAGGGGAGGCGGTACGATACAAAATTGAATCTGACTATTAATAGGGGGAATCCACAAAGAACTGAATGTGACTCTATTAACAGGAGTGAAGGATCCATGATGATTCTATTAAAAAGGGTGGATGACCCATGCAAAATGATATAGGGGAGGAGAATCCATAAAGAACTGAATGTGACTCTATTAACAGGAGTGAAGGATCCATGATGATTCTATTAAAAAGGGTGGATGACCCATGCAAAATGATATAGGGGAGGAGAATCCATAAAGAACTGAATGTGACTCTATTAACAGGAGTGAAGGATCCATGATGATTCTATTAAAAAGGGTGGATGACCCATGCAAAATGATATAGGGGAGGAGAATCCATAAAGAACTGAATGTGACTCTATTAACAGGAGTGAAGGATCCATGATGATTCTATTAAAAAGGGTGGATGACCCATGCAAAATGATATAGGGGAGGAGAATCCATAAAGAACTGAATGTGACTCTATTAACAGGAGTGAAGGATCCATGATGATTCTATTAAAAAGGGTGGATGACCCATGCAAAATGATATAGGGGAGGAGAATCCACAAAGAACTGAATGTGACTCTATTAACAGGAGTGAAGGATCCATGATGATTCTATTAAAAAGGGTGGATGACCCATGCAAAATGATATAGGGGAGGAGAATCCATAAAGAACTGAATGTGACTCTATTAACAGGAGTGAAGGATCCATGATGATTCTATTAAAAAGGGTGGATGACCCATGCAAAATGATATAGGGGAGGAGAATCCACAAAGAACTGAATGTGACTCTATTAACAGGAGTGAAGGATCCATGATGATTCTATTAAAAAGGGTGGATGACCCATGCAAAATGATATAGGGGAGGAGAATCCATAAAGAACTGAATGTGACTCTATTAACAGGAGTGAAGGATCCATGATGATTCTATTAAAAAGGGTGGATGACCCATGCAAAATGATATAGGGGAGGAGAATCCATAAAGAACTGAATGTGACTCTATTAACAGGAGTGAAGGATCCATGATGATTCTATTAAAAAGGGTGGATGACCCATGCAAAATGATATAGGGGAGGAGAATCCACAAAGAACTGAATGTGACTCTATTAACAGGAGTGAAGGATCCATGATGATTCTATTAAAAAGGGTGGATGACCCATGCAAAATGATATAGGGGAGGAGAATCCACAAAGAACTGAATGTGACTCTATTAACAGGAGTGAAGGATCCATGATGATTCTATTAAAAAGGGTGGATGACCCATGCAAAATGATATAGGGGAGGAGAATCCACAAAGAACTGAATGTGACTCT
Organism: Acanthosepion esculentum; assembly: GCA_964036315.1. Classification (NCBI taxonomy): domain Eukaryota; kingdom Metazoa; phylum Mollusca; class Cephalopoda; order Sepiida; family Sepiidae; genus Acanthosepion; species Acanthosepion esculentum. The sequence continues at coordinate 4,861,508 of OZ038511.1, forward strand.
ATTAACAGGAGTGAAGGATCCATGATGATTCTATTAAAAAGGGTGGATGACCCATGCAAAATGATATAGGGGAGGAGAATCCACAAAGAACTGAATGTGACTCTATTAACAGGAGTGAAGGATCCATGATGATTCTATTAAAAAGGGTGGATGACCCATGCAAAATGATATAGGGGAGGAGAATCCACAACGAACTGAATGTGACTCTATTAACAGGAGTGAAGGATCCATGATGATTCTATTAAAAAGGGTGGATGACCCATGCAAAATGATATAGGGGAGGAGAATCCATAAAGAACTGAATGTGACTCTATTAACAGGAGTGAAGGATCCATGATGATTCTATTAAAAAGGGTGGATGACCCATGCAAAATGATATAGGGGAGGAGAATCCACAAAGAACTGAATGTGACTCTATTAACAGGAGTGAAGGATCCATGATGATTCTATTAAAAAGGGTGGATGACCCATGCAAAATGATATAGGGGAGGAGAATCCATAAAGAACTGAATGTGACTCTATTAACAGGAGTGAAGGATCCATGATGATTCTATTAAAAAGGGTGGATGACCCATGCAAAATGATATAGGGGAGGAGAATCCACAAAGAACTGAATGTGACTCTATTAACAGGAGTGAAGGATCCATGATGATTCTATTAAAAAGGGTGGATGACCCATGCAAAATGATATAGGGGAGGAGAATCCATAAAGAACTGAATGTGACTCTATTAACAGGAGTGAAGGATCCATGATGATTCTATTAAAAAGGGTGGATGACCCATGCAAAATGATATAGGGGAGGAGAATCCACAAAGAACTGAATGTGACTCTATTAACAGGAGTGAAGGATCCATGATGATTCTATTAAAAAGGGTGGATGACCCATGCAAAATGATATAGGGGAGGAGAATCCATAAAGAACTGAATGTGACTCTATTAACAGGAGTGAAGGATCCATGATGATTCTATTAAAAAGGGTGGATGACCCATGCAAAATGATATAGGGGAGGAGAATCCACAAAGAACTGAATGTGACTCTATTAACAGGAGTGAAGGATCCATGATGATTCTATTAAAAAGGGTGGATGACCCATGCAAAATGATATAGGGGAGGAGAATCCACAAAGAACTGAATGTGACTCTATTAACAGGAGTGAAGGATCCATGATGATTCTATTAAAAAGGGTGGATGACCCATGCAAAATGATATAGGGGAGGAGAATCCACAAAGAACTGAATGTGACTCTATTAACAGGAGTGAAGGATCCATGATGATTCTATTAAAAAGGGTGGATGACCCATGCAAAATGATATAGGGGAGGAGAATCCACAAAGAACTGAATGTGACTCTATTAACAGGAGTGAAGGATCCATGATGATTCTATTAAAAAGGGTGGATGACCCATGCAAAATGATATAGGGGAGGAGAATCCACAAAGAACTGAATGTGACTCTATTAACAGGAGTGAAGGATCCATGATGATTCTATTAAAAAGGGTGGATGACCCATGCAAAATGATATAGGGGAGGAGAATCCACAAAGAACTGAATGTGACTCTATTAACAGGAGTGAAGGATCCATGATGATTCTATTAAAAAGGGTGGATGACCCATGCAAAATGATATAGGGGAGGAGAATCCACAAAGAACTGAATGTGACTCTATTAACAGGAGTGAAGGATCCATGATGATTCTATTAAAAAGGGTGGATGACCCATGCAAAATGATATAGGGGAGGAGAATCCACAAAGAACTGAATGTGACTCTATTAACAGGAGTGAAGGATCCATGATGATTCTATTAAAAAGGGTGGATGACCCATGCAAAATGATATAGGGGAGGAGAATCCACAAAGAACTGAATGTGACTCTATTAACAGGAGTGAAGGATCCATGATGATTCTATTAAAAAGGGTGGATGACCCATGCAAAATGATATAGGGGAGGAGAATCCACAAAGAACTGAATGTGACTCTATTAACAGGAGTGAAGGATCCATGATGATTCTATTAAAAAGGGTGGATGACCCATGCAAAATGATATAGGGGAGGAGAATCCACAAAGAACTGAATGTGACTCTATTAACAGGAGTGAAGGATCCATGATGATTCTATTAAAAAGGGTGGATGACCCATGCAAAATGATATAGGGGAGGAGAATCCACAAAGAACTGAATGTGACTCTATTAACAGGAGTGAAGGATCCATGATGATTCTATTAAAAAGGGTGGATGACCCATGCAAAATGATATAGGGGAGGAGAATCCACAAAGAACTGAATGTGACTCTATTAACAGGAGTGAAGGATCCATGATGATTCTATTAAAAAGGGTGGATGACCCATGCAAAATGATATAGGGGAGGAGAATCCACAAAGAACTGAATGTGACTCTATTAACAGGAGTGAAGGATCCATGATGATTCTATTAAAAAGGGTGGATGACCCATGCAAAATGATATAGGGGAGGAGAATCCACAAAGAACTGAATGTGACTCTATTAACAGGAGTGAAGGATCCATGATGATTCTATTAAAAAGGGTGGATGACCCATGCAAAATGATATAGGGGAGGAGAATCCACAAAGAACTGAATGTGACTCTATTAACAGGAGTGAAGGATCCATGATGATTCTATTAAAAAGGGTGGATGACCCATGCAAAATGATATAGGGGAGGAGAATCCACAAAGAACTGAATGTGACTCTATTAACAGGAGTGAAGGATCCATGATGATTCTATTAAAAAGGGTGGATGACCCATGCAAAATGATATAGGGGAGGAGAATCCACAAAGAACTGAATGTGACTCTATTAACAGGAGTGAAGGATCCATGATGATTCTATTAAAAAGGGTGGATGACCCATGCAAAATGATATAGGGGAGGAGAATCCACAAAGAACTGAATGTGACTCTATTAACAGGAGTGAAGGATCCATGATGATTCTATTAAAAAGGGTGGATGACCCATGCAAAATGATATAGGGGAGGAGAATCCACAAAGAACTGAATGTGACTCTATTAACAGGAGTGAAGGATCCATGATGATTCTATTAAAAAGGGTGGATGACCCATGCAAAATGATATAGGGGAGGAGAATCCACAAAGAACTGAATGTGACTCTATTAACAGGAGTGAAGGATCCATGATGATTCTATTAAAAAGGGTGGATGACCCATGCAAAATGATATAGGGGAGGAGAATCCACAAAGAACTGAATGTGACTCTATTAACAGGAGTGAAGGATCCATGATGATTCTATTAAAAAGGGTGGATGACCCATGCAAAATGATATAGGGGAGGAGAATCCACAAAGAACTGAATGTGACTCTATTAACAGGAGTGAAGGATCCATGATGATTCTATTAAAAAGGGTGGATGACCCATGCAAAATGATATAGGGGAGGAGAATCCACAAAGAACTGAATGTGACTCTATTAACAGGAGTGAAGGATCCATGATGATTCTATTAAAAAGGGTGGATGACCCATGCAAAATGATATAGGGGAGGAGAATCCACAAAGAACTGAATGTGACTCTATTAACAGGAGTGAAGGATCCATGATGATTCTATTAAAAAGGGTGGATGACCCATGCAAAATGATATAGGGGAGAGAATCAATGTAGAATGGAATGGGACTCAGTTACAAGGAAGATCCATACAGAAAAGAATAAGATTCAATTAAAAGAAGAAGAGAGCCCATGCAGAATGGACTAGGTGGAGAGTCCACACAAAATTGAATACATCTATTAGTAGGGGTGGAATGCAGAGGACGAATTAAAAGGGGAAGAGGTCCACGTACAATGGAGTGGACACTATTTAAAGAGGAGGAGGTCCCATGTGAAATGGAGAGGGCACTATTTAAAGAAGAGGATGTCCCATGCGGAATGGAGAGGGTACTATTTAAAGAGGAGGATGTCCCATGTGGAATGGAAAGGGCACTATTTAAAGAGGAGGATCTCCCACGTGGAATGGAGAGGGCACTATTTAAAGAGGAGGATGTCCCATGTGGAATGTAGAGGGCACTATTTAAAGAGGAGGATGCCCCATGTGGAATGGAGAGGGCACTATTTAAAGAGGAGCAGGTTCCATGTGGAATGGAGAGGGCACTATTTAAAGAGGAGGATCTCCCACGTGGAATGGAGAGGGCACTATTTAAAGAGGAGGATGTCCCATGTGGAATGGAGAGGGCACTATTTAAAGAGGAGGAGGTTCCATGTGGAATGGAGAGGGCACTATTTAAAGAGGAGGAGATCCCATGTGGAATGGAGAGGGCCCTATTTAAAGAGGAGAATATCCCATGTGGAATGGAGAGGGCACTATTTAAAGAGGAGGTTGTCCCATGTGGAATGGAGAGGGCATTATTAAAAGGGAAGGAAGATCTATCCTGAATGGAATTAACTCCACTTAAAACTCCATGTTCAGGGAGAGAGGCATTGTTTCTACTAAATAGAGATTAGTATCCAACCAATTCGACTAACAAACTTATTGTCTTGGCTGACGAAAGGCCTTTTATTATAATTATGAACTTCAATTCTGGCCGTCGATGGTTGGAGAGGACTGAGCAGAAACCGAATTAACTACACTCGTCATATTATAGTGATTTTCCAAGCGTAGCTTAGATGTGGCACAAGGCCGATAGTATTGGGCACACAGTGAGGATCCAACTCAATCGTAATTGATCTAGTGAGACAAGCTTGCTAACCATTACACCACCTCAAGGTGCCTACACTCGTCATATTATATGCCATTTGGGAACCTCGACATCGTGTAAAGATTAGTAAGCTTGTCTCGCTATATCAATTACGACTGAGTAGCGAATTCTATCCCCAGTAGGTGCTCCATACTTTTTGCCTTGTGCCATATTTAAGCTACACTTAGTAAATTGTTATATTATATGCCGTTCTTTTCAGACCAGCTGGTGCGAGCTTTAAAATATATATTAATAATAATTCCTCCTCTTCAAAATTCCAACAAAAAGTTCACTAGTAACAGTCTGCGAGATGTGCAGATTATTCTAGTTATTTACAGCAAAGCGTCTAAGTTTGTACATGTTCTATTATATTATCTATTATAATATTTACATACTGGTTTAATCTGGCGAAACGTGATACTGTCAGCTATAAAAAAGATGCTGAACCAATTTTCGAAGTTGATAGAAATTGTGACCCTATTTTAAATTTCAGAATTTTACATGGGCTTGAACACCGACCATTAACATTGAAAATATGCAACTCTCTCTACAGGAAATACTGAAGTCTAGCAAATGTCTAGTTTTATTTCCACTCCTTCCCGGTCTTTTGAACAGGTGTAGAAGGTTATCCCTGGTTTCTTGTTTAGGACTGACTTTCCAGTTTCTTCTAAAGTTTACTTCTCCCCGATACTTCTGATATCTCGGGATGAATTCAGAACTAATTAAATATTTGACTTCAAGTCTAGAGTTAACCGTTATCTTTTTTGAATCGCCCCAAGAACTTATTCCGCTCATACAACACGCAGTAACCCTCTACCTTGAGTGGCACTTTGGCCTTGTATTGTGTGAAGTAAAAAAAAAATCAGGTCACGTATCAGTCCCGTAAGTCACTAGAGTCGTTCGGGCATCGCATACAGCCGTAGCAGCAATGGGTGTGTCTAGAAGTTAATCTGACGGAGCCCAACCCTTTTCAAGCTGGGTTTGAATTCTGAGTATATCCTTCTGGTTGTCGCCCAAGGCAAGAAAGCCCCGTCAGCTTTTCTATTACCCCCACAACCACACCTAGTTGGAGGAAGAGATTTTTTTTTTTGTACAGAAACGAATGCAACAGTCACGGCTGGAATTTGAACTCGGGATGAGAATCTCAAATTTGATGCCGATAAGCACTACTCTGCGAGCATTCCCTCCCCCATCTATTTTGTTCAACTTTTTATTTAATTTTACCCTCTGAAAGTCACTTTAAAATGTTATTTTCTTTAACTAAAATCTTCCTTGTACGACTACTTGAGTTTGTTGAGGACATTCAGTTGACAATTCTTCGTTTCGTGCATTGAGATAAAGATGGGAAACATTTAACATCAACTCCAAGCAAAATGATTATAATGCCGAATTTTTACGAAGAAACTCACACTTCATGTGATCTTCTCTCCGGAACACCCACCCGATGCTCTCTTTCGGCCCCAATTTTGCCTCTGCCTCACTTTCAAGTCTCTCCCATTACTCATTAGCAAAAAATAATTTCTCGCTACTAAAATAACGCAACAAGTTATCTGAGTCCATTAGCATGTGCTCATGGCAGGAGAGCTATTCATTTTGTATCAAGTTTATTCAGAACGCGTGTCTAATAAATGTATTTCCCTTCTGTTAAGGCTGACATCAAACATCTTTCGCTTCGCAATAAAAGATGTTTTTCGAATATTTTTCCCCTCTCTAATGAATATATCTATACTGGTACACTCTAATTGAGTGTGTATATGTGTGTTCATACGCAAAGCTTAATAGAATATAATTGAATGCGTTAAATTTATCACAAAAAGTAACATATAAACCCTTTGGTTAACTTAAGAGATAAACTTAGTACCCATCTCTGTGACCGATATTAAAGGTTTTAGGTTTCTAGCATGTAACGTTTTAAATTCGTATGTTTTCTGTCGAATAAATAAAATAGAGTACACTTTCCAGCCAGAATTTAAAAGCTTTTACGCGGCCTTGCAAGTGATTAATTATTTTCGCCCTACAGCCCCTTTCCCACTAACGAAACGTAGCTAGCGTCTCGCTATTCTATCACTGTTTCCATGGCAAGTGTTCAGACGAGTTACATTTCTTAGTTCCGTCAGTTTTTACTTTTACAGCTGTGACCTGGCATGTCACATGTGAAGATTCGACTCATCCCCATTCTCTTCGTATTCCATTTGTAAGGATGAAGTTTCACTTAGACATCATCTTCCCAAGAACTGTTACTTTGTGGAACAAACTCCTGAGAAGATACTTCCCCGATCACTACGATCTGAATGTGTAGTTCAACCGTTAATCTCTCTCATATATCATTATAATCCGCACTTCAATCTCATTCAATAATCCTCCATTTTGAGTGGTATTCGTAAACAATAATATTCTTTTAAAAAAAGAAAAACACTAGAAAACGATTGATTGATTTATTTAACGGCAAATCAACACCTTATGATTTATTCAATACCGAAATTTAATTTTCTTGAAAGCTTGGAAATAATTAAAAGATGATATATGTTATTCTGCTTTCATAATTGAATACATGGTAAATGAAACTCAGCTTTTGTGCATATAGATGTCTGTGTGGACAGAATTATTAGAGGTGGCGATATGTGTTCGATTTCTTTAAGAAATTGTAGTATATTCCATAGATTAATATCATGAAAGAATTCTTTCATTTTGTTTATTGGCATATCAACATCTATGGGTTATTTAATGCCGAAATCTAAATATTTTGAACACTATCTTATGGTTTCAACTAAATACACTTTGAACGGAATTTTATGCCTTCAACTACAGCTAAAATGTATTGTTGGTCAGTTTGCTATAAAATGTATTGCTTGTAACTTCACCATAAACATGTATTGTCGGTAATTTTACTATAAATATGCATTGCCGGTAATTTCCTTATACAAAAATGCATTACTGGTATTTTTATCTCAAAAATGCTCTTTCTCACTTTCATGGTATTTTGTTTTTGTTTGGGGGTTACTATTTAACAGGTGCGAGTCATGGTGGACACGTGAAAAACAGTAATTAGGATATGATTCTATGCTCCTCAAAACCTCCAATCTCCCAGTCAGAGGCCTTACTGCCGGATATAAGTTTGGTGTCGTTTCGTTTACGGTATATCACCCTCAATGCATTATTTAATGCCGACAAGATTTTTATTGCTGCTAATATTTTTTTTTCAAAAATGTATTGCTGTTAATGTTTTTTTTTTAATGTATTGCTGATAATAGTGTTTCTTCAAAAATTTATTGCTTGTAATAATTTTTTACAAAGCATTTCTGGTATTAAACCTATTTTTACACTTTCATAGTGTTTTGACCCCAGGTTGAAGGTCAATTATTTGCTCATAGCTTGGACCCACACCGGGTTAGGGTAGACCTGGGAACACCAGCAATTAAGAGACCTTACTGTTGGATGTAGTTTATCGTCATACCCAGGACGCGCCGGTTGTAGTTTATTGTCATACCCAGGATTGACTAGAAAACAGGGAGATTGAAAATATCAGCCTTTATACTAAGAGCTCAGTAGGCCAAGCATAGAATTGATCACCATATTCAAATATTTAGGTGTAAGACTCCAAGATTCGTGATACAATCAGTTGTTGGATATAAGCGTTTGGTAATTATATATATTTATTCATTTCAATTAATGAAATTGATAAAAAAATTCTGGTTCAGTGAAATAAGCAAACTGACATCAGAAGGGATAATTAAAGGATTGGCGTAATACAATCTTCTTACCTTTGACATTCTTCAGAAGGATTAAATGAGCTATGTTACTCAAGGCAACTGAGCTTGTCGGAAAGCAAGAATTGGCGAGATAATCTAGCAAAGCATTGTTCAGAAAATCGATATAGCTTTGTGTACGAATTGGGCTTATCCATCAACAAAAACTTATCCAAGAAAAGCAGTGGCAAATATGCTAGCTGAGTGTGCTGGCAACTTCTAACTGACGTCATTGTTCGAGTTTCTTGTTAGAAATCAAGATACGAAACAGGATTTTCAATCTTAGAATAAAATTTTCCTAATTAATTCTAAACTTCTTCCTAGGCTTGTGTTGTGGACATTTTCCTACCTTTAGTTCACCATAAAAAAGTTGTTTGAGAAATGTGTTATCTCTCCCACCCCATTCTCACAACGTGTCCTGCCCATCGATTCTGGTTGAGGACTATTTTTGTTTCAATGTTGTAGAATTCAGATCTTTGAAGGACAACAGTGTCTAGAATCAAAGAGTGCCATTTCATGTTCAGTATGCATCTCAGATATTTTTGGTGGAATTGCTCATGCCATTTTATATGGCTTCCGGTATGTTGTCTATGCTTCACAAGAGAACACCTGGAATACATATATATATATATATATATATATATATATATATATATATATATATATATATATATGTATATGTGTGTATGTGTGTGTGTGCGTGTGTATAAACTATTTTTTCAAAGGATAAGATCTATCTGTTTAATTATTTTATTGTTCTTTTTACAATTTTTCAAATAAGCCGTTGTACATACGGATTAAAATTGTGGTTCAACTTTCCAAATTTCATGTGTTTGTTCTGTTTTATGTATTGAGCATTTTAACAGTTTTGGTCATTATCAGAAACTAATGTAGCTACCAAACACTCAGTTACAACACTACCAACATTTAGTACTTGATGAATGACTAAGAACATCAGGATATATGGAAAAATGATTTGCGGGCATTTGGTCCACAGTTTATTCAGTCAGCTTATTCAAAGATTGTAAAATATAATAAAAGTGAAAACAGACTATGTTGCGTGAATTTAAAACAATTTGTTTATATAAATATATATATATATATATGATAAGATAAGGAACATGTTTTTTTTTATTTAAGCTTCATAAGAAAATATGAAGGCGATATGAAGGAGAAAAGAAAAAATTCCAGTATCTTTATTTTTGTGTTTTTTATCGTTGGCGAAGCAGACTTCACGTGTATTTGTCTTGCCACGTAGGGTTCGCATGGATAATTCATGTGTGTTTGTGTATCATAATTCTACTTGGTCTATTCGGGGTTTGGTTGATAATGTGTGTGCATATGTGTTTTTGTGAGTGTTCGCACGTTTGGGCGTGTCTATTGAGTATTTTCATTTCTGTCTGGTCGTGTCCGCATGCTGATTGACGGATGTTTTGCGTGGGAGTGAAAGAAGTGAGGTCACCACGGTTACAGTTGTAAATAGACTGATCTTAGATTCTTTAAATATGGATTTTATAAAAGTTGGTGATAGACTAAAGTGTATTTGGCGTGCTTATATTGATGGGAACATATGTACTAGTATTCCTTCTAAGTATTCTCTACATAATAAATTATGTTTTCTTATCAGCACATATTATTAGCACATTTCTTAAGAGCTATTGCAGAGATACCATGCCGAGTTCTTAAATAATGAAACTGCAAAAAAGGATTTCCAAAATGTAGCTAGGCATTTATTGTAGAGTTTAGAAAGAACTGGAGTCAATTTCTTAAGGACTATTGCATTGTATGTATATATATATATATATATATATATATATATATATATATATATATATAAAAATATATATATATATATATATATAAAAATATATATATATATATACATATATATGTGTGTGTGTGTGTGTATGTGTGTGTGTGTGTATTGACACCCATCATATGTGTGCTTGTTTGTGCGTATGTGTAGGTAGTAAATTTTGGTATGTGTCTACATGTGTGGGTGTATGTGTATGTGCATATGTATATATGTGTATATATATATATGTATATATATATATATGTGTATATATGTATATATATATATATGCGTGTATGTGTGCGTACTTATATATATGTATATGTGGATGTATGTGCGTATGTCTTCGTATATGTATATGTATGTATATCTTAGTGTCTTAGAATGTATCATGAATACTAACTAAAATCTACTTTTGTTTGATAAAGGTTTTATAATTGCTTATAGACATAATCAACAATTGTGTCTCGTTACATTTTAATATTGTATGGACTTTACCGTCCTTTATCGTCAATAAGATAATATTGTTAGAATATATGTAGGTTCATATATGTATATGCCTATTTATGTGTATATATATATATATATATATATATATATATATATATATATGTATATATATATATATATGTGTGTGTGTGTGTGTGTGTATATATATATGTGTGTGTGTGTATGTGTGTGTGTTTATGTTTTCGTTTGTATGTTTTTTATATATGCGCGTATATATGTATGTTTGTGTGTTTCTGGGTAAATATGTATGTATATGTTTGTATATATATATATATATATAGAAATATAGTCTTAAAGTGTGCTATATTTATGGGGTAAAGTGCTCAACATCAGAGATAGAGCGTGTGTAAATATAAAAGTGGACATGGAAGTCAGCACTTAGAGGCGACAGTCTGTTTCATGCTAGTGCAATCGTCAGGCGATTGCACTAGCATGAAACAGACTGTCGCCTCTAAGTGCTGAATTCCATGTCCACTTTTATATTTATATATATATATATATATATATATATATATATGTGTGTGTGTGTGTGTGTGTGTGTGTGTGTGTGTGTGTGTGTGTGTGTGTGTGTGTGTGTATGTGTGTATATATATATTTGGTTTGTTTACTTTTTTATGTTGCTGTGTGGGTTGATATATTTATGCTTGCTTCTGAATGTGTATATTTGCATATACGTATGCGTATATGTATGAGTGTGTATGCGTATATATATAGATATATATGTGTATGTGTGTATACGTGTATATATGTACTATATTTTTATATATATTTGTGTGTTTGGAATTCGTTCAGTAACATTTTCAAACTTTAATATTTCTTGGTTGGTTTATCGGAGTGTCTTTGTCAATGTATGTGTATGTATGTACGCGTCTTTATCGGTGTTTGTGTGTATGGTCACTTGTGTGTACCTTTCATTGTGTATGTATGTGTTTTTTGTTTTTTGTTTTTAAGGGTCGCGGGGATATTTCCTGTCTCGTCCCCTTTTTGTTTGTGTATATATCTAAATACGTCTGCGTGTTTAATTATTATAATCTGATACGTATTGTCTTTTGCAAGATGTCATCCTCCCCTACCTCTGTTTACGATTCAAATGTATCCATGTTGTCATGAACTTCGGAGCAACATTTGATCTTAACGTTTATTCCAACTTAATTTAAATAAAAACAAAATAAATAGAATAACATGTTTTTTCTTTTCTTCTCAGTAATTTTATAATTTTAAACTTAATATAGATCAAGTTTAAATTTTAAAATGGGTAATTTTTAATTTCAAATTTTGTCGTATAATTTAATATTTATTAGTTAGAATAAATTCTATTTTAGTCTAACCCCCAACATTAAAGCATTAAATAATTATTATAACCATAGTTCGTTGTCAAATTTTTTGAATTCTCGTATACTTGTATTTTGACTGGTCATTCCAGCTTATGTAACAGCGTTTCCCCTTAGCGAGGGATGTTTGATTGATTTTAATTTTTTAAAAACTCTTTATTCTAAATTCAACACCATCACTTGATAAGACACTAGAAGTGTTGAAAATAGATGGCTATTTTTGTACTGATTTTATAACATATTTATGTTATAATTTTCGAATAAATAATTATATTTGCTCTACTCTGTATTGAGCACTCTTTTAATAATAGTATTTGTTGGTTATTAGAATTTATTCCGTATACACCAATCCTATACTTGGATATATATATATATATATATATATATATATATATATATATATATATATATATATATATATATATATATATATATGGTTTCTTTAATAAGCTATTTATTTATCAACTGTAAGAAAATTCTGGAGGAAATTCGCAAGTATATAACTTTTGTTGAATTATCTCTCTATCCCACTTTTATTTCCTTGGAAACGGTATTTTCTATTTTGTATAATTTATGTAACAATTTACATCCTCTTTATTTTAAGTCTGGCTACTGTTAGCTGCCAATCCACGGGTCATGATCCATGAGTCTGATTTGCTACTTCTTCGTCACCGAGGCCCGTTGGAACAGTTGGTATGAAGTTTGCTTGATAACTCAACCATCTGGGTTTCAATTCTCGGTAGTGGATGCGCACTGCTGATGAGTCGCAAATATAGGACGACACGGCCGTCCAGTGTTGAGGTTTCTTTCAGACTCAATGAAATCCTTAATTATATATATATATATATATATATATATATATATATATATATATATATATATATATATATATATATATATATATATATATATAAAGGAAGTCAGCTTGTGGCTGAGGAAGACCATCAACTTTCTTAATTTTTCACACATTTTAGAAATAATCACTTTGATGCTGATGACATCTCAAATGGCTTTTAAGATTCTTGCAGTTCTTCCCATATTGTTGATATGTCAGTCTTCCTGATGCAGCTTGTCTTTCTGGATGCTGGCTGTGGAAATGTCCTGTGAGTCTGGTGGCTGATCGACACACTTTATGTCAGATTGTACATGTATGATTATCGGGGGGGGGGGATGTCATATTGGTAGTTGACATCACAATGACTTTGTGTGTGGCTGAGAGGACCTGCTTTTGAAAAGCAAATGTAGTCACATTGATCACATGTAAAAGACTCCTTCAGCCTGCATTCTGAGAGAGGAGTGATGCCTCTCAGATATCGGTCTGCATGTTTTTGTTATGTATATTCTATCCTGCTGTTCTCAAAATTCTTGACACCGGTAGCAATCAGATTTTTCCATGTTTGCCTATCTGATGCAAGTTCTTCCCCGGCGTCTATCCCTATGTGTGTGTCTTTTGGAGTGTGTCCAGATTGTCTTTAAAGTTCCCGCGGTCGTTTTCTCTGTGTTAACTTCCCATAATTAATCTGTTTAGGCGTGCGTGAGTATTCTAGGCGGAAAAGGTGATCAGACCATCTAAATTAGTATTTCAGAAACATGGACACAATATTTGCCGATCTTGCCAACAGAAACACTCTTGTATCAGGCACATGTGATCGCCATGAGATCTTTAGAATATTACGCTGATGAAAGTGCTCAAGCCATCGATGTTTATAACCGGCTATGAGTCGTAGATACGTTTGTCTGCCTCAGCAGTACATTTCATGAACTAGATCCAACACACTTGACGAATAGGCCTCTTATAGACTGATGGAAGGCATCTGGGGCATTTGGTAAACTTGAGTGAAGGCTTTCATCATAAACAAACAAAAATGTAAAAAGAAAATCGAGGTGTATCATGCGTGTCTGTTAAAACACATGCTATACGACTCTAAGACATGGGCAAATTACCGCATATATATATATATATATATATATATATATATATATATATATATATATAGTCATCCACAGACAAACTGTTTCGCTGTATTACAGCTCTTGAGTGTGGCTAGATGTCCGGTTGCCTCTAACTAGGATCGAAACCTGGCTGAATCGGCGTCAGTCAGAGATTCTACCACTAAGGCGGCGGGAGGGATGAAGGTGAATTTTATCGTATTTATTTTTTAGATAAACACACAGTGATTGAGAGGACTCGATTCGCTTTACCGAAGAGTCTTTTATATATATATATATATATATATTATTAATTGATTTAAAATATGTTTTTATCGCTACACAATGATAACCATGTTTCGAAAATAGAAGCCTTAAAACCGTAGATAAAACTAAGTTACTTCAAAATTCGCTTCACGAGGAAATGGAACTAATGTCTTTGATTTGATAAAAAAAGATTGAATTCAAAGGCTTTGGCTTCCATTTTCGAAACATGGTTATCACTGTGTAGCGATAAAACCATATTTTAAATCAATTAATATAAAATATTAATGCTCTGTAAAATGACATTGAGCACTATTGTGTAAAAATATAAATATCTATAAGAACACCGGATTTTATATCTTACTGTTCTTTCTTTATATATATATATATATATATATATATATATATATATATATATATATAAACTTTAAAAATCAGGAGGTCAGTTAAATCTTCAACTCTGACCTTTAACCTTTTATGCATTATAAGTCTTGCTTGTTTACAGTTGAGCACTTTCATTTACAGTGCATTTTGTTTACGTTTCCATGAACTATCTTAACCGGTACACTTTAACATACCTTATGTTTTACGGGTATTAATTCTGTATTACACAGATTTTTTCGAACGTGCAATAGGTTTTTTTCGGGCACAGGAAAATAATTCACGGATTAAACCATAATGATAAGAATTAAAAATGCCGAATTCGCTAAAAAATATTCCTATTACAAACAAGGAAAAATGCATGCTAATTTTTATTCCAAAAGATTGAACAATTCCTTACCAGAATGAGATGGAAGAAACTATTTTTATTGAATAAGTATTTGAAGAACAAAGAAAAGATGGAAAAATTCAATTTCAAAACTATCAAATTCTATTGAGGAAATATCTAACATCGAAATGGATATGCTTAGCATTATTGACAATATTAAATTCACAAAATTTAATAGCAATTTCGAATAACTATTAACTGCGGAAGTTAAAATAAAATAAAAAGTAAAAAAAATATTCTAATTAATGTGACAAAACAAAGAATATTTACCCCATGAACCTGGAAGTTTACCGGAAAAAAATAAACGAAGTCACAAAAATGTACAAGAAAACACCAGACTCGTACATTAAAAGTATAAAGGAGGAGGCGAAAAATAACACAGCGAAACGACAGGTTCCACATATTGTGCTGCAAGCAAGTATTTCTAACCATAAAGGAGCATAAAGATGAATTCCCCGGTAACCCTTCTTTTCGTCTAATAAACCGCAGCTAAAACAAACTGAACTGGGTAAATTAAGCCAAGAAAAATTAAAAAGAAAAAGCTCATTAAGAATTGCCACACAGGCCAATCAATGGAACGACAAAAGTGAGTGCATTTCTTCGTTCTACAAAATCGAAAATAAAAACAGATATATATTTATAAAATATGATATTATCAAACTTTTATCAATCTATATCTGAAAAAAGTCTGCTAGAAGGCACTGCTCTTCACCAAAGGCTTTGTAAGCATAACACCTGATCAAAGGAAAATAATTTTACATTGGCGCAAATCTATTTAATTCCATAATGGAGTAAACTGGGTTAAAAAATCAAAAAGAAACGGCTTTGATGTACCACAAGGTTCGTTTGATGGAACAGAGATTTCTACATATATGTCTACATATATTATATGAAATTAACAAAATTATTTATATAAACAACCATGGCCTGTATAGGGATGATGGCCTGATGATAGCGCCAGACAACAGAACAACAAATGACCTTATAAGAAAAGCGCTATTCAAACTTTTCAAAGGCCTCGGCTTTCAAATAGAAGTCGAAATGAATAAAAAAAAAAAGTTGCCAACTATCTGAACGTAGAATTAAATCTTCAAGCTGGCAGTGGCTCCCAATACAAGAAACCCAAAGCAAAATTAAAATACCTGAATATTAGAACTAACAACCCTACGAACATAATAAAGCACATCCCTAAAGGAATAGAATGTAGGTTATCCAAAAACTGTTCTACTAAAATACTTTTTTGGTGATAAAAAGAAAGTATATGAGAAGAACTTAAAGGTAGAGGGTCACAAAACCAAACTAGAATTTTAACCTCAAATTAAAACAACATATGAAGAACAATTCGATGAAAAGAAAATAATATCATTTGGTTTAACTTAGAGGTAAAATGTAAAATAGGGAAATTATTTTTCAAGTTACTTACCAAACACTTCCCAAAAGATTCAGAATAACATAAGATATTCAATAAAAACAAAGTTAAATTAAGCTACAGCTGCACTAATCATTTAGAAACAATAATAGACAAAATGCCAGAAATGTCAAAACTAACGCGCAGCAAAATAACACACGTAATTTATGCAACTGTAGAAATAAGAATAGATGTCCATTAAATGGAGCTTGTAAAACTGAAGCTATAATTTATAAAGCAGAAGTAACAGATATTAATGGACAAAATAAAACGTACATAGCATGTATTGAAGGTACTTTCAAATGTACATGGTAAAATCATAGGTAGTCATTCAAACTAGTAAATCGTAGGTACTCTACCAAACTAGCTAACCACGTGTGGAATTTAAAAGAAAAAATAACAGGAATCCGATTGTAAGGTGGAAAATTTTAAAAAAAGCAAATGCGTACAATAACCACAACAATATTTGCAACCTCTGTCAACAGGAAAAATTAATAATTATGACATTTCCGGGTCCAAAGAACCTTTTATTATCGTCCGTATGTATGTTACAACCACGCTTTTTTATTTACTCTGTACAGAGTCAATATTTTTTCCTTTTTGGGTTGACTTTGATTTTTTCCGTATCCCATCTTTTTCTTTTAGTCCGTCTCTTTCGGACTTCTATCTCCGGAGTTTTCTGAGGAATGGGCAAATCGAAAGTATCAAAAAGAACCTCCACAGTTTCAAACTCGTCTAGAATTGTGTTCTCTTCAATTTGTATATCGCATGATCATGTTTTTTCTTATTGGGTATAAGTTCGTCAAAAGCTGATCGTACTTTTCGCGCAAACATAATTTCTGCTGGAGTCATGGCTGATGGCGCATTTCTATTCGGTGTAAGCATATACACCTATAAAAACTGCTGCAATGCAGCATCTGTGGATCCACCGTTGGCTTTTTTTAGCCTTTTTAAAGATATCCACAAAACGCTCTGCCTGGCCGTTACTTCTAAGATGGCAAGGGACAAAATTCCTTAAATTCTTTCGATGTAAATTAAGTGCCGTTATCCGACACAATCGAATCTGGTTCTCTGAACCTCGCGAACAGTTCGAGTAGAAACTGAATTACTGCTTGCATGTTTAGTTTATTACATCTAAATATCTCCGGCCATTTTGAAAAACTGTCTACGACAATTAGATAATACGTCTCATTAAGTGGACCAGGAAAGTCAACATGCAGACGTGACCATAGGCAGTCAGTTTCTGGCCATGGGTTGAACATAATTGGTGGTACTTTAGCAGCCAAAGCACAGCTTTTGCATAACTTCAATGGCTCTATCCATGCTATGCCAGTATACGTAACTTCTTATCAAGATTTTCATTCTGGATATACCACGATGTTCTGCATGAAATTCTTCCTTTTGTAGTGCCAAAGGCACCACTACTCTTTCGCTGTATATGGAAACGTCATCGCATATTAAGTACAGTGTAACCCGGATATAAGAGAGTTGTCGGGACCGGAGAAGTCGTCTTTTATATCTGGGTTTCTCTTATATCCGGGTTTGGTCTATTATATATACATTATACACAGGCTCTAATTTGGGACCAGATACAATCTATCTTATATCCGGGTTTCTCTTATATCAGGGTCTCTTATATCCGGGTTACACTGTATATTCCTGAATCTGCTTTAGTCCCGTCTTCAAGTTTTTTCTTCATTTAAGTAATAGAATTTATCCTCTAACGTTTTACTTTTTATATTTTCCAATGTCACAAGTAGTTCCTGTACAGAATTACATTATAGAATTTCTTTTATTTCTACTTCCGATTGTAGAGAATCAATGACCGTGTCTTCTAAAGGTTCATTATTCCTTGAAACAAGTCTAGACAATCCGTCCTCATAATTTCCTTTACACGATGGTAAGAATTCCATTTTTAAGTCATAATTTAGTAAAATGGTTCCTCATTGTTGTAACTTATTAGTCGTATGAGTCGATAATCCTTTTTTCTGGATCCATAAATAGCTATCGACGGTTTGAGATCTGTTTGTAGAGTAAACTTTCTCCCGTGAATGAATCTATGAAATTTTTTCAGAGCAAAGACAGTCCCTAAATTTTCCTTTTCAATCACGGAGTAGTTTTTCTCAGCGGGAAGAAGCGTGCTGGATGCGTGTGCAATCGGTTTAATCCAGCCGTCTTCTAGATTATGCATAATGCAGGCTCCTATACCAAACGTACTAGCATCACTTACTACAATTATTTCTTTTTTTTTTTTTGGATCGTAGTGTGTCAAGAACAAGTCGGAAATTAGTATATTTTTAATTTTCTCAAATGCTTCCTGGCATTCTGTCATCCAAGACCATTTAGCGTCTTTCTTCAAAAGCTCATTCAACAGAGCTTGCAAGCAATGTATATTTGGTACAAATACATTATAGTAACTTACTAACCCCAGGAAATATTGTAAGGTACTGACATTTAGAGGAGTAGGCATGTCCTTTATAGCATTGGCTTGTGCTTGATTTGGTCTCCTGCCATTCTTGTCAATTATCTGACCTAAATATTTTTGTCCATAAAGAATTCACTCTTCGACCTTCAGTTTGAATCCATAGATCTGAATTCTTCTTAAAACTTTTCACATTTCAGCAACATATCATCAAGATATGCAACTACAAAGTCCAGCCCACTCAGCATTGTGTCCATTACTTGCTGAAACATTGCTGGAGTGACCTTTATGCCAAAAGACAAATGATTAAATTTGTACATCCCATGATGTGTATTTATGGTCAGTAATCTTGAACATTCATTGCCTACTGGAATCTGAAGATTTGCGTCACTTAAGTTGATTTTAGAAAATATCAAACCCCCACTAAGCTGCGCAAAAACTTCTTCCTGCCCTGGAAGTGGGTAATGATTACTTTTGAGGGCATCGTTTAAGCCCATGGAAAAATCCGCACAGACATGTATCTCTTTCAACTTTTTCATTATATAAACAGTTGGCAAAGCCGAAATGCTATTTTTCACCTTTGATAAATCACCCATTTTTTCGAGTCTATTAAGCTCATCATCAATTTGTTTTAGCAAAACAAATGGTACATTTCTTTTCTTTTTGAAAACTGGTTGTATGTTTTCTTTTAGCTCAAACTTAGCTTTCATTTTCTTGCACCTGCTAACCCACCAGAAAACATGTCTGGGAATTTATTATTTAATTCTTCTTTTAGACTTTCTGCTTCATTAGTAAAACCTTTCACTTTTTAGCAAAAGGAATTGTTCAGACTGTTCCAAACTGGTTATTCATGCTTTTCATGACAAAAAGTCTTAACTTGAAGATTTTATCTTTTAACGTTACATTTGTCATAAATTTGCCTTCAAATTCTATTTTCCGTCCTGTAACCATTAACATTGGTTTACCAAATTTTCTCCATGTATAAACATTTATTATATTCAAATCAGAACCACTGTTGAGTTGCAGTCTGATATTTTTGTTCAGGATATTTACCTGCACAAATTTTCTTATAGGAGATTTATCCACATCAGAAATTTTAATGTAATTACTCACTTGTTTTTTAAATTTTGTCTTACAGTGGGGTTTTTTATGTTCTTTTTTCCCCACACTATTTGTAAGGACAATCCTTATACCATTGTAATTTTCCACAAGTGTAACAAGGCTCAGGAGTGATGTTTTTTTTCAGTTTATGTTTTTGACGCACTTCTTTAATGTGCAACACACCACTTATCTCAATATCTTTGGCTTCCTGATGAACATTTATAAATTTCTGACAATCTTTTGCTTTGCAACGTTAAATTGGATTCGTT
>OZ038511.1:4897025-4949525 GCA_964036315.1 Acanthosepion esculentum
GGGGGGGGAAGAGGTAGACTCATAACTAATCAGAATTTGATAAACAAAAAAGAAATTATAATGTGGATATAAAGTGGAAGATCGATTTTACATTACAATCAATATATAAAATGATCCCTCACTTTGTGTCCAGTAAGTGTATACATTTATATTTCAGAGAATCTAAATAAATCTAAAAGACATGCCTGTGTAGCTAATCAGGATTTCATTGATTGATTGATTCGTTTTCTATGGCTTTTCAATAAACAAGAAATTATAAGGTGGATATAAAGTGGGAGATCAATTCTACATTACGGACCTTTTTGCGAGCCGACGCAAAGTTTGTTCGTCATCCAATGGAAAGGCCCGATCATATCCGGGAGTGAATTCCCAAATGACCTTTTCAAGTCCCACAACAAAATAAAAGAGGGGCAAGTTCGCCTGTCACCAGAGAGAAGGAGACGAGCGTATTAACACGTCCCTTGACAAACGTCAAGTGATCGTTATTATTATCTCTACCTTTCTTCCTCGCCTCTTTTATACTTGATAAACGAACGGAACATTTTAAGACTGAGTGATTACTTCAAAGACATTCCTACCCTTCGATAACGCTCATACATGCATCCATACATGCATACATACATACATACATACGTTCCTGCCTACGTACACATAAACTCATTCTTGCAAAGACTACTACGAACATTTTGACGACGTTGTATCAACCAAAATACATTAATTTTATTTGTAAAGACCTTAATTGATTTATATGTATATAAATTTGTTGTTCACTTTACAATTTGATCTTCTTGTTTTATACTCCTCTTATGGTGGGCTATCTAACTAACAAGGCCAAATCAAACTAACCTGTTTCCGCACTCATACACTTCACTATAACTGATAAGCCACTATAGAGTTAACTTGGATCAGAGAATAGACCAAAATAAATGATCTCATAGAAATGATTAAGCGACATGTCGACGGGATATGTGACAAGAAAAGACAACTGCTGATGGAGCGAAATGTTGGTAGAGTGCTTCGCAGTA
This sequence comes from Acanthosepion esculentum, assembly GCA_964036315.1. Classification (NCBI taxonomy): domain Eukaryota; kingdom Metazoa; phylum Mollusca; class Cephalopoda; order Sepiida; family Sepiidae; genus Acanthosepion; species Acanthosepion esculentum. The sequence goes on from OZ038511.1 coordinate 4,898,051, forward strand.
AATAAATAAATAAACTGTCATTTTATCCTCTTTTTATAACAAAAAACAATGTTAGTTTTTTTTTATGGCTGAGTCTTTTTTGTTTACAATATCTTGACGTATTCGTCAATTGTGTCAAAATTGGCCGATTCTAATAAAGCCCGACGAAACAAGAATCAGTTGCAAACAAGTAAAAGGATGTCTGTTGAGTGCGCATGCGTGTGAATGAAAAGAAAAGCAAGCAATGAAAATCTAAAAACAAATCGTACATTTCTATCGGAAAGACGTTGGTTGTATTATTTGGCATAACTATTGCAGCAAAATACTTAGAGCAACACTTCAAGTCTACTGAATGCAGCATAAACTTGAGAAAGGCATGAAAGCACATCAATCAAACTGACGGGGAAGAATTATAAAGATAAGGATGATATACCCAAGAACTCATAAAATAAGCACACTGTTTTACTTCGCAATCACAGGGCTTTGCCGAAAATTTAACCAAAACGATAAAGATGGAGATTGCAGTGCAAATAAATCATGGAATAATCACTATATCACATGTAAAACTTTTAAACGATACTTAGGCAGGCTGGAGAGTGTATCAACCGAAATAAAAATAATAACGATGTCAATCTTACTAAAAAAATATAAGTCTGTTTTCAAAATCTTTAAAGAAAAGAATCTATTCATATCTTCTCGTAAGATATAAAGCCACACCCTTTCGTGAATTTTCAATTGGGGTGTTCTCTTGCTTATACTTATTTTTGTTTTTTGCTAATCATCCCCACCCCAAGCAAAGTGGGAATGTCACTACTGCGCAGGGGGTTACAGATAGCGAAAGTGAGGGAAAAAAAAGACTGAGTAGAGGGAGGATTGAGGAAAGGACAAAAGATGAACGGGATTCAAGAAGATATAAGATGGTGATTGACGTTGCATTTAAATTTTTGGAGATTGTAATTATCAGGAAAGCAAGTAAACGGAAGGGAATTCCACAGGTGGGAAGTCCGAGAAAAGAAATCCTTGAAGTAGAAGTAGCGGTTGCATATAGCTATTTTAATAGTAAAACGGTGGGACCTAAATGCCAGTCTAGTAGCACGCTTAAATTCATGTAACCCGGGCATCAGGGGAAACAGGCTTGTCAGAGGAGTTGCCATGAAAATATTTGTAGAAAAGACAGAGGGAAGCCAAGTCACGTTGGTGGGAAATTGAGTGAAGACGAGATGCCAAGTCAGGATCGATTACGTTGCAGATCGTTCTTTGGATTTTGTCAAGAATCTCGCGATGTACACCAGGAGCCCCAGACCAAATATGGCAACAGTATTCAATGCACGAACGAATGGAAAATTTATAAATGTGCAAGATGGATTCCGACGAGGAAAATCTTCTGGTATGACACAATGACCCAACATTCCTTGCAGTAGATGCCGCTATTGATTCGGTGTAGTCATTCCACTTCAAGGCCAAGTAGGCGCAGCGTGTTGCTCTCCTGGAATCTAGCGTCAGGCATGCGGATGACAGACAGAAAAGGTTCTCTATGGTGGTTAAAACAGTTTTGTTTTGGATGCGTTAAAATCTACAAGCTATTTCTTGCCCCAGTTAACCACTGATAGGAGGTCCTTTTCAAGAGCAGTTGCTATATTTACATTGTCAGATATGACGGATTTTCTATTGGGACAGGAGTAAATGGTAGTGTCATCTACCTGGAGACTGACGACATCAGGGAGATCATGGAAGAAAATCAGAAACAGCGTATGGAACTGGATAGAACATTGGGGGACACGCCCGTGTTTGGGATAAAGGGTCTGGAATGGAGCCCCTTCAAAACGACATTCATTTCTCATTTTGATAGAAACGGTTGGATTAAATCAAATATTCGTCCTGTGACACCATAGATCTGGAACTTTATTTGTTGTTCATGTCCAACCTGGACTCAGCAAAAAAAAAAAAAAAAAAAAAAAAACAACGAAACAGAAGATATCTGCCAAGAAACACTACAGTAGGATGATTACCGTATAGCAAAATATAGCAAGCTTATCTCCAATGAGCCTAATCCTCATGTTTCCACCCACATATATAGCCTTGTACCAAATCGAAATGATCGACGTAAAAGTCTATAGTTTGAGGAAATTAATCAATAACTATTTTATCAATATCTTTTGTGTGTGTGTGTGTGTGTGTTTATTTTTAAAAAACAAAAAAAACAATGGCTGCTTTATAAATAACCCAACTGTGAGTAAAAACAATTTATCTTTGCTGAAATATTAAATCAGCCAATGATTATGCATTTATTCGAAATATTTTCCATAAATATATTTTTATCCCTACATATTTTTTATTTATAGTTTGACTTTAATTCTGAATCAATTTTATGTGTTTAACTGCTTTTTTCTTATTCAAACAATTTAAGAATATAAAAATTTTTTTCTCGACTTATTTTCCTGTCACAATCAATATGAATAACTCAATGTAGCAAATAATCAACGTTTAATATTCTATAGCGATGTTACTTATGGAATCAAACAAAAATACATTTATTCGTTTGTTTAATTTCTTATTCCTTTAAGCGTCATCTTGTTTATCTCCCTTGATTCGATCAAGGCAAGATGTGCTGTCTGACGTGTCAAACTCCACAGAACAATGATCCCAGGCCTACGACTCTGAGCTTTGCAAAGATTATAGCCTTAATATGCGGAATTAATAAAAGCGAATCATCTTGCAAGGAACAAATTCTTTGCACGCCTAGGATTCTTTATAACACATTCCATCACGGTCTGTTCGTGAATTTCCTTTTCCTTTTTATTCTGCTTGTTCTCTTGAATTTCATGCGCCGTGCCTTTTAGATGGAATCGCGTATCGATTACTGGATGATCGAGGTCTGCAATCGGACGCCCGAAGTTGAATAATATATGAAAATATTCTTCCTGTCCCGGCGCCTTGTCTACAGAAACGGAAAGGACGGGCAGAATATGGCCAAAGCTGTGACTTTCTCTCAGCTGAAGCCAGACCGGACGAGCACGGAAAGAAGTGAAAGAATTTAATACCCGTTGATGAAGAAATCAAGTGAAAGAAAGAAAGAAAGAAAGAAAGAAGAAAGAAAAGGGATAAAAGAAACAAACAGAAAGACCCAAAGAGGTTATGAAAATGAACAAAGAAAGAAAGAAAAGCTAAAAGAATGAAGCTAACTTAAAAATCATCGGAAAGGCTGAAAGAAAAAACTAACAGAAAGACCCGAAAAGAAAGATAATAAAAATGAAAGAAAGAAACAAGAAAGAAAAAAAGAAAGAAAGAAAGAAAGAAGGGAAGAAAGAAAGAAGGGAAGAAAGAAGGGAAGAAAGAAGGGAAGAAAGAAGGGAAGAAATAAAGAAAGAAAGAAACTAACAGAAAGACCCTAAAAGAAAGATAATAAAAATGAAAGAAAGAAACAATAAAGAAATAAAAAAAGAAAGAAAGAAAGAAGGGAAGAAAGAAAGAAAGGTAACAAAAAGGCCCTAAAAGAGAAATAATAAAAAAAAAAGAAACAAAAAAAAGAAAGAAAGAAGAGAAGAAAGAAAAGGGCTAAAATGAACAAACAGAAAGACCCAAAGCAGTTATATTAGAAGAAAGAAAGAAAGAAAGAAAGACAGAAGAGAAGAAAGAAAGAAACTAACAGAAAGACCCTAAAAAAGATAATAAAAATGAAAGAAAGAAACAATAAAGAAATAAAAAAAGAAAGAAAGAAAGATGGGAAGAAAGAAAGAAATAGCAAAAAGGTGTTAAAAGAAAGAAAGAAACAAAGAAACAAAGAAAGAAAGAAACAAAGAAAGACGGGAAGAAAGAAAAGGGCTGAAAAGAACAGAGAAAACCCAAAGCAATGATTCTGAAAGAAAGAAAGAAAGAAAGAAAGAAAAGGGTTAAAAGAAACAGAGAGAAAAGAAAAAAAAAGAAACTTACGCTCTTAAAATATCGATATTCCGTTGAATGTCTAATGTTTTTTTATGCTTTTCTCCTAACATTAAACTGTGAATATCGAAACACTGGTGTTGGTGGCGGTGGCGGTGGTGGTGGGTGGTGGTGATGGTGGTGGCGGTGGTGGTGGTGGTGGCGGTCGAGGATAAAAAGAGAAGAAAAAAGAGAAGAAAAAAGAGAATCGTTAAATATTTTATGTGAATCTGTCAACTGGGCGGAGGAAATGTATTTCTCGGCCACTACAACAATTGCGATTCCTTGAAATGCTTCCATCAATTGTGATTAAGAATCAGAAAATATACCATTTTTCGAGGTGACCAGATCTCAATTGATTTTTATTGGCCGTTCTTTTATTATTACAAAAATAATCACAAGTTACTACAATGAATCCCTTTAAAATAAAACTCGACAGACTTGCAAGAGTAATAAAAAAAAATATTACAATAACAGATTTTATGACATTAAAAAGGATCTGAAATTATTGACATTTTTCACTTTTCTTCAGCTGAACAATTCTTAACTTTTTTAACCAGTTTCACCGCATGCAAGCTGTATAGTCAATAAAACACAAGGCGTTACAGGATGTGGAAGAATTAGGAACAGAAACATTATTATGAGCAGGAAGAGGAAAAAGTAATTAGGAGGACAATAGATAGCGATTGACATTGCATTTAAATTGGAAAGCATGGGGCTGGAAAGGAGTTCCACAAGCGAGAACCGCGAGAAATGTTGGCAGAGAATTTACGGCTAGATCAAGCCAGCTCAACTGTCAATTGATGAGATCTCGACGCTTGCCAGTACTGAGCTTAAAATCATGAAGTCTAGGTACCACAGCGAAGAGCGACTCTGCTATGTACAAAAAAATGTGATACAATGCCAAAATTGTGAATTGGGAAAAGGACGGTCTTGTTCTGTCTTAACATTAAACTTAGCTAGCTACAAACACTGAGTCAAACATACCATACTATTCCTAACACCAAAACAACGCTTTCTTTCTTACTTTTCTTACTACATCCACCATAATACCTCACTGTCTCTATGAAAATACTAACTAGTCCCCATATTACAATTCGTTGTCTGTGGGGGGACGGAAATAAAATAACAATTCTAAAATCTAGCCCCAATGAGTATTTACAATATGAATATAACACTATATACGAGAAACTAAAGAAAGTAATATTAGTAATAAAACCCTCACAATCACTAAACGTGGCAGAAATATCAGTTCACTGGCCAAAATCAATGCGGGACTATAATAGTATAAAGCATTCATTCATTCCAAGCACACACACTGACACGCACTCATTCAAACACAACAACAAATACGAAAACACTCACGCGAAACGAAGGGCGACCCGCATCCACCTGCGAACTGACATCACTAACCACCTAAACGAGGGAGGAGATGGGGAATTAAACTTAAAGAAAAATAGGGACAGAAATACAAAGGAGCAAAGGCGAAGAGCTGATCCGAACAATTAGCATGAAAGTATTTATAGAAAAGACACAGGAGACAACCTGACCACGGTGTGAAAGTGACTGAGGCCCACAGCCGATAGATTGGGACCAATAATATTACTGATTCTTCTTTGGATTTTATCAAGAAGTTCAACGTAAATAGCAGGGGCGCCGGACCATATATGCGCCGGACCCTGGCTGCAATATTCTAAGCACAGACGAATGAAAATTTTGATTGTAACTTTGGTTTTATTACATTCATTTTCTTAGGGAAACAATTGAATCTTGTATACTATATTAAATGAGTCATAGGTGCATTGTAGATATGCATATTTATTTTTACAATTATAATTTCTTTCTTTGTTTTCTTAATACCTTCAGTACCAATTACCTTTTGGCATGTGAAAAACCAAGAAAAGAATGATTGGAATTTCCCAGAGACTAAAACGAATTCAAACTCCGGATTATTCTTCATTTAAATTCAGAATTTCTCTTTTCTTAACACCTTAACTAAGTCATAAGACATTCACATTTACACGGACATTGTTTGCGCCAACAATTTTAAATTAAAATGATTTCGAATATATACGTGGGCCGCTCAAAAAGTAATATGTTCAATTAATTTATTTACAGTTTACATTGTTCGGACTGTTGTCCTCATCTTTATTGCCATATTCACCTTCAACATCTGTCTCTATTTCTCAGATGAGGTATTGTAACTATTTACACTATTTACATTGTTTGGACTGTTGTCCTCATCTTTATTGCCATATTCACCTTCAACATCTGTCTCTATTTCTCAGATGAGGTATTGTAACTATTTACACTATTTACATTGTTTGGACTGTTGTCCTCATCTTTATTGCCATATTCACCTTCAACGTCTGTCTCTATTTCTCAGATGACGTATTGTAACTATTTACACTATTTACATTGTTTGGACTGTTGTCCTCATCTTTATTGCCATATTCACCTTCAACATCTGTCTCTATTTCTCAGATGACGTATTGTAACTATTTACACTATTTACATTGTTTGGACTGTTGTCCTCATCTTTATTGCCATATTCACCTTCAACGTCTGTCTCTATTTCTCAGATGACGTATTGTAACTATTTACACTATTTACATTGTTTGGACTGTTGTCCTCATCTTTATTGCCATATTCACCTTCAACATCTGTCTCTATTTCTCAGATGACGTATTGTAACTATTTACACTATTTACATTGTTTGGACTGTTGTCCTCATCTTTATTGCCATATTCACCTTCAACGTCTGTCTCTATTTCTCAGATGACGTATTGTAACTATTTACACTATTTACATTGTTCGGACTGTTGTCCTCATCTTTATTGCCATATTCACCTTCAACATCTGTCTCTATTTCTCAGATGACGTATTGTAACTATTTACACTATTTACATTGTTTGGACTGTTGTCCTCATCTTTATTGCCATATTCACCTTCAACGTCTGTCTCTATTTCTCAGATGAGGTATTGTAACTATTTACACTATTTACATTGTTTGGGCTGTTGTCCTCATCTTTATTGCCATATTCACCTTCAACGTCTGTCTCTATTTCTCAGATGAGGTATTGTAACTATTTACACTATTTACATTGTTTGGGCTGTTGTCCTCATCTTTATTGCCATATTCACCTTCAACATCTGTCTCTATTTCTCAGATGAGGTATTGTAACTATTTACACTATTTACATTGTTTGGACTGTTGTCCTCATCTTTTTTTGCCATATTCACCTTCAACATCTGTCTCTATTTCTCAGATGAGGTATTGTAACTATTTACACTATTTACATTGTTCGGACTGTTGTCCTCATCTTTATTGCCATATTCACCTTCAACGTCTGTCTCTATTTCTCAGATGACGTATTGTAACTATTTACACTATTTACATTGTTTGGACTGTTGTCCTCATCTTTATTTCCATATTCACCTTCAACATCTGTCTCTATTTCTCAGATGAGGTATTGTAACTATTTACACTATTTACATTGTTCGGACTGTTGTCCCCATCTTTATTGTCATATTCACGACGTTTCGGCCGTTATACGATCCGACCTTCTTCAGATAATATACGTTGGAATTTCGAACCGAACTAAATTTTGCTCACTGGGGGAGACTGTTCTCGTTACACGTTGCCACGCAATTCCTGGATATCTCAGTTTTGCTCCATTCTCTTTAGTAACGAAATTTTCCAAGTGTCTGTTCACGTGTGCTGTGGGCAGGTATTGAACTCATAACTCTTTGGGTCAAGTCACTGAATTTCTTCAACCAATGCTTTTCTCCATTGGGCCGTATAAAAAAAATCACAGATATTTTACATAGGTAAAAGATTTTCGTAAGGTGTGGGGCTGTACTTGTGAGAACAATTTTTTGTATTTCTTTAAGGCATGGACTTCCAGGATTCCCTTCAAGAAGTCTATTAGAATATTTTCCGATCAATCTGAGGGCTCCAACTACGACTGGAATTGCTGATGTCCTCATGTGACACATTTTTTAGATTATTTATTTATTTAAATATTTAAATATTTAAATATTTATTTAAATATTTAAATATTTATTTAAATATTTAAATATTTATTTAAATATTTAAATATTTATTTAAATATTTAAATATTTATTTAAATATTTAAATATTTATTTAAATATTTAAATATTTATTTAAATATTTAAATATTTATTTAAATATTTAAATATTTAAATATTTATTTAAATATTTAAATATTTAAATATTTATTTAAATATTTAAATATTTATTTAAATATTTATTATTATTATTATTATTATTATTATTATTATTATTATTATTATTATTTACTCAGCATTTGACATTATATATCTCTTTCCAGTGCTACTCTCTCGAATAATTCAGCTGTTTGTCAAGTCATACGAGTTGACTTTTGGCAGTTTTATAAATTTTATTTTAGGGGTGGATTATTATAGTTGTTGAAATATTTAAATGAACTGTAGTTTAATTTTCGATTTGAATTTAGGCCCAGATTAACATTTAAGATTGAAAATAAGGTTTAAAATAAGAATTATAAATTCTAGTTTGAAGACGTTTGGAAATCAAGGGAGACAACTTTATTTTTTCCATGAAAATCAATAATAATATTAATAAACTAAATAAGAGTAGTGATATCGATAATAATAAAAAATATGCCGTGATAAAATAAAATTAAAATTAAAGTATTAATGAAAATAATACATATTAATGAGAACAAAATAATATGAAATAAGATAAAAACATAAATATCTAAATAAACAGATCAAATAAAAAAGCATATATATATATATATATATATATATATATATATATATTTAAATATATTTGCAACAGTACAAAAGCGTATTAAGGCATAAAAGTTTTTTTATTATAGGCCATGATAGATTTAAAATAAAAACACCAGTCGACCGGTTTCGTCCCCTCTCATCAGAACTGTTAACGGGGAATAGAAATTATGAATAACAAGAAAGTCTGTAATGGATGACGTGAATAAATGGGCAGGGAAGAGAAGAAAAAAATATATATATATAATAAAAGTAATACCAACAAAGATGCTAGAGACACAGCACAGCAAGCCCAAGCAAACAGTCCCTTTGTTTACAAAGATCCGGTCGCCTGGACCTGATGTACAGCGTCTCCAACACCTTAAGATGGAATACTGAGTTAATATGGTGTGTGGGGGGGGTAGAACATCTTTACACACAGATGAAAGGACAGACCTGGTTTGAAAAACAACACGAACGTTCGCTGCAAAATAACATTCACGTGAACTACATCTACTTGGCGAAGGACTCACTAATCCTACCCAACCACGGTAAACGGAGATAGACCGGACATTTACCAACCGTAGCCGGCTTGATTTTATTAAACCTGGCAGTCTTATCCCGAATAACCGATTGAACAACGTCTAACGGATAACCATTGTTCACAAAGATACCAGTTAAACAGCTAATTTCATCTTTCAAGGTGTTATCCGAGCAGATCATTAACGCCCTATGGGTCAAGGTCCTAATCAAATTGATCTTTTGTCGTTTAGGACAAAAAGAGTTCCATCGGGTATAGAGACCTGTAAAAGTAGACTTACTATAAACAGAAGTAATGAACAAGGAAGGAGTTCTGTGAACCAGAACATCTAGGAAAGGCAATGAACCATTGACCTCCTTATCTACCGTAAATTTAAGGGCAGGATGGACACCGTTGAGTAGGGAGAAAAAGTGATCAACTTCAGATTCATGGGTGAACACACAAAATGTGTTATCAACGTAACGAAAGTAAACTTTGGGCCGGGAAGAACCTGACTGAAGGCTTTACTCGTAAAAAACCACAAAAATATTTGCCAAAACAGGACCCAAAGGAGAACCCATCGCTACACCGTCGATCTGACGATACATGATATTGTCGAAACTAAAATCAACAGACATGGTGGCAAATTTCATGAGTTCAACGAAAACATTTTCAGGTATAGTCGGAGGAGTTAAATTACTACGATATAACATATCGCTGCAAATATCAATAATCTCCGATAAAGGAACACAAGTGAAGAGGCTGCAGATGTCAAACGAACACATAAATCCATCAGTGGCATCACAATTGCGAATGAATTGGGAAAAAGTAAACGAATCTTTAATACAGAAGGTACTATAACGCTGCAAAACTGGTTGCAACATTATAGCCAGCCATTTTGCAACTTTATGCTGTGAAGACCCAATCATCGATAATATGGGTCTCAACTGGACACCATCCTTATGAATCTTGGGTAATCCATACAGACGGGGACGAATAGAGCCACACGGTCTCAATTGCCCCGCCATTTCAGAAGGAAGAACACCACTTTTTACCCATTTGACAAGACGTTTCTGAAATCGAATTTCCGAAGTCAGCGTGGAGTCATGAGTGTCAATAGAACCAAGACGTTGAAACTTGGAACGGTCATTAAATATACTTAACATTTTACTAATGTAATCATGGCGGTCCATGAGGCCAACGCCAGATCCTTTATCAGGTTTCGTAATAACCAACGAATGGTTATTTTTAAGGGATTTAATAACCCTATGGTGTTTGCTTCTCCAGTTCGATTCAGAGAAAGAAATAGGAGAACTAGCATAAGAATGAGCCAAATCATTCAATTTGGTTCGAAAGTCACTGGGTTTATCGCCAGACACAGGTTGAAGCTTCGAGAGTTGAGCATAATATACTTCGAATTCAGAAAAGATATTTTCCCTACTAATAGAAGTAAAAGGGATGTTAAAGGCTAGGCCATGGGCCAAGGCAGCAAGCTCAATCTCTGGAGGAGAATAAGAAGACAAATTAACTACATTTTTTGTAGCATTTGGTTCAACCTTACAGCCAAATCTCTTGAAGATCAGATGTAACTTTTTCTACAAAAATGCTATCTATCTTAGCACGGCAACCTACATAATGGGCAAATCAGATCCTATCAATATATCCTATATATATATATATATATATATATATATATATATATATATATATATATATATATATATATATATATAATCTCATGAAAACAGTCGAGACGGTGCCATATGTAACCGGAAAGATTACAAGTTAGCGTGACTATTTCTCCATAGATTCTTCCTGTTTGGAAAGTTGTTCTTGGCTCTTTTACTGCTCGTATTGGTTCAAACTGTCTTTACGGAAAAACGCTTTTTAAAATGTAATTTTGTTTGCCCTTCCATTATTTTAACCGAAGATGTCAAACATAGCAGAATATAATGAAAGTCGAAGGCCTTTAATGTATTTTCTCATTCAGTGCGATGCATTCGAATACTATTTCAGTTATTCACGTTTTGTTTCTTGCTCTCTTTTTTTAACCAGAATTAGTTTGAAAATCTGCCAGCGATACCAAAGGTCTTCAAACATTTCAGTGCGTTGGCCATATTGTATACTTTTCGTGAATCAAAGAAAAAAGCAGTTTTGTAAATGTATAAAATTCTAATAAATGCGTGAGTTCTATTTGAAACTTTTTTTTGTATTATTCTTTCTTTAATCGGTATGACATCTTCTGAAGAAAAGGTAAATAAGGCAGTTATAAAGAATGAAGAGCTCGTAAAGCCCCAAAATGGCCCCTGGAGCTTAATTTAGAAAACCCTGATATATACAGTAATATGGTATAAATCAGGCATGGATAACCTATTTCGAACAGTGAGCACATCAGGTACAGTACATCATAAGGCGGGACACATTACTAAAAAAAGATACAGCAGCCACTTTTCCCAAACAAAAGTTCATGCGCATCAACATCTTCCTTAGAAATTCGGGAAAAGTCGATTTCGTTTCTTTTAAAAAAATGAAATCTTGGTATATTATCCCTGATTTCGGAGCGATTAACACACATTGACGCGTGCGATTTTTTAAAAATTTATTTGAAAATACAAAAATATTTGTAAAAGAGGAAGTCGATTTATTCTCTAATGAAAAATAATTATCATTGACGTTTTGTTTCTTAAGCCAAAGATGCTTAGACGTATGATTTTCCTTAGTGAGAATCGCCAGTGGTTTGAAATGATGAAAACGTTACCTTCAAGAAAAATTCAGGGGAGATTTTACTTAATCATCGTTTATATATGAGATTATGCATGAGAGAATATGTGAGTGAACAAGTGAGAACGCAAGAAAATAAACAAAATTTTAATAAAAGTTATTTCCCTCATTAAATTAGGCGTGTAGAAAACAACTTGTGCCGCATTGGGCTGTACGTGGTCCGTGGGCTGCAGTTTGCCTATGACTGATATTAATAGACAACGTTTTAATCAAATGTGACGTTTATTAACGATCGATTCACTGAAAATTACTATAAAAATTTAAAATCTTTTCGCAGCGCCTTACACTCAAGGAGTATAATCAAATTTCAAAATTGTCACTATCAAAAATAATAATTAGGAAATTTGCTTTTAATTGGGAAATGCGTGACAGTACAATTCATCTCGTTAAGGGTGAATGTTCAAAGGAGACTGGCTTGAAAAGATTTGAAAGATTATTGTCGTTTCCTTTTACCGGGTTTCTTATTACTAAGTAATTTGCCAGAGTAAATTGATCACCTACCTTTTGATACGCTTTTAACGCGCGCTCCAAATCACTGTCAGCAAGGTGCACGGCAGCCATTAAGGTCAGAGTGTCGGCTACAGGTGCTGAATAGTCGCCATAGACCGAACATTTTACATTCATGGTTGAACGCAATAACTTCAGGGCTTCCTGTAAATTCGAATAACAGAAAAGTTTTACAAAATTCTACATATATATATTTATTACTTCAAACGTTATGTTTAATGGATACCCGTATTTGAGTAGACGCTCCGTTTTATTTAAAACAGTCTTTATTTTGCCTACCGGTCCATGCATACCCGAGAAAGCTTATAAAAGAAACTGTGTCCTCTGACACTCGAACCTGCGTCCCCACCGGCACTGTTTAATCCGTCGTGTTGTAACCGCTCGGACACGAAGAGCTTCATAAGCAAACAAGGTTATATTTGCTCTTAAAGCACACTCACGCGTTCAGATTTTCTTCAAACGCATATTTGCTCAGTTTCTTACCCGAAACGTAAACAAAGCAATTTCTAAAGAATTGATGGATTTTATTGTTTTTAAATCGACATATTTTTAATTATTTCATGCGTTATTTTTAGTGCGTACACTATTTGAGTAAACACTTTGTTTTATTTTAAACAGTATTTCTTTTGTCTAACGGCCTGTGCACCTGAGAACACCTTAAATGTGTTCTCCAGCAGGATTCGACTTTTCATATATATATATATATATATATATATATATATATATATATATATATATAGAGAGAGAGAGAGAGAGAGAGAGAGAGAGAGAGGGAGAGAGGGGAAACATGGTGGAGTAATGGATAGCTGCTCGGATTGAGGAATCAGAGGACCTAGTTCGAGTTCCAGTCGTATCCGTTACATTTACTTACGCACTAATAACCTTGGGAAAGGTATGAATTCGCTTCTTCCCCCCTACCCCAGATAAAGGTGAAAGATCTTGTAGCGCACGGTGCACCAGGTCTCTTTATTCAGCTCTCGGCTCTTCAAAAAGCCTTCACGACTATAATCAAATGATTTATGTGGCTGTTCCTTTCTGGGAACTAACCTAGACACGGGAGAGGCCATTATATATATAATACCACTGTTTCCTGGTCTGATTCAACTCTGACGATTAACAATTAATATATATATATATATATATATATATATATATATATATATATATATATATATATTATATAGGCTCCTGGAAAATTAATTTCGTTTGAGATCTCTGGGGAGAAAGTGTGGGTTTGTAAACAGTGACTATTACGGCTGATATAGCGAGACTCTTCGGCAAAAAAACGAATTGAGTCCTGTCGGTCACTGTGTGTTCATTTAAAAATAAATACGCTAAATTTCACTTTCATCCCTGCCGTGCGGCCGACGGCTTAGTGGTAGAATATCTGACTGATCGGGTTTCGATCCTAGTTCGAGGCAACCGGTGGACTTTTACTCCATCTGTTCTTGCTCTCATATGGAATTACATATATATATATATATATATATATATATAATAAATTGATATGTTTTCCTCAACGGTAGCATAACTCTAAAATCGTTAGGTGCTGATTGAATAATCACCTCACTGGTAACTAAGCTCTTAGGTTCACTTACTATGAAGAGTTTATTCATTATTAATATAAATTATAGCTCTGTTATTATGCACGAGCACTTTTTTATTAGTATCAGCAGTCAACGCGCGAGATTATATATATATATATATATATATATATATATATATATATATATATATATATATATATAAACATCAAAGTTATTTTAGGAATAAAAATAAATTATAAATACCGAAACTAGACGTCCCTATCGAAATATTTCTGGCACTTAAAAGAAACCAATAAAACACCTACTGTGAAATGAAAATTAATAAGAAAAGCTAGAATATGTAGGTCATTAAATGAACCATGTCCTTTGTGCATACATGAGAAACTATATATTACTGTGTTTATAAAAAATAAAAATTTACTTATCAAAGAAATGAAATAGCTGTTCTCTGCCGACATTGTCAAAAGATTTCCTTAAGTAATGTTTAAGAAAAATAGAAAAATAAAAACTGATAAATGAAATATACATATTTATATTTGATATTTAAATAATTTAAGTAATTCTATTACATTTATTTGTTTTAAAAAGATGTATAGACTATTATTAAAATTAAGAATAATATTTTAAAATTGTAGTTCAATACGATGTATTCGTATACAAACAACCCTTTTAGAAAAAATCTTTATGTATACAAGTACAAATTTAACGGCGAAATAAAAGTGCCGAAAAACTTTCTGTCGTTGAAAAAGACCAGACGACATGCGTTGAACGGATGTCATCTACCCTACCTTGATTTAATCTCTTTTCGAAAGTAACTAATATTTTGATACAATAGTTGTCAGTGAAAAAGAATACCCTACCGCCCCTTGTTAAAATGATTGGTTTTCCCCATATCCATAGAAACTAATATTATGAATGTATGTGCTTATAAAACTCAGGAGATTCCAAAGTAAGTTATTCCAAAATGCGCTTGTAAATGAAACAGAACTATGTACGTTAATTCTATAATTGGATTTGAAGTTTTTAGCTTCTGTTTTTGAAACATGGTAATTCATGTGCATTGATGGAAGCATATTTTTAAATAAGTAACTTTATAATATTTATGCTCTGTAGATTTGCATTGAGCACTGTTTTGTAGAATTAAAAATGTTAATAAGAACACAGGATTATATACCTTACTGTTCTTTCTCTTTATTATAATATATATATATATATATATATATATATATATATATATATATATATATATATATATATATATATATATATATATATATATATATATATATGCACCTGTTGTACAGTGGTGTTCAGTAAGATCGTATGGCAGACGGATGTTAGTGAAGTGAGTTCAATTCTTACTGGATCCTTCCAATCGTACGAGGTCTAAGTAAAGATGAATAAATATCTCTACTGGGTGCTTGCTGTAGATCTGTTATTATCGAGTCTTATTGTCTTGTGCCAGACTAAGCTAAACTTATAAATGCCAATTTGATGTTGTCTGTTACAGTATTTTGTTGGTAACTGAAATTTCAACTACAATTCAATTTTTTTTAAAGGCGTTCGTTCATTCTGGAATCAAGCCAGACAGTTGCGTGCTACTTTTGCGCTGGTAATTGTAAAAAAAAAATTGTAGAAGACTGGAAAATGGTGTTTAACAGCGGCAAATAGCTTACGGCAATCTCACTTACTTACCCGATGTCTGTTGGTTTGAATCAGAATCCGGGCCAATTCGTCTTGAACGGATAAAGTTTTCGGATGTTCTGGACCGTAAGTATTCGTACAGCTGACGAGACATTCGTTCATGTAACTTTCAGCAGACACTAAAATATTAAAAAGAAAACCAAATTTAAATGTTTAATTTTTACTCTTTGACCAGAATATTGTAATGCTTGTCATGTTATTTTAACCTTTGTTTACCACCAGAAATAATCGCTAGATCTTAAAATATATATATATATATATATATATATATATATATATATATATATATATATATATAGATAGATCGATAGATAGATAGATAGATAGATAGATATAGGAACGCGATTCTGGAACTGATTATATTTTTAAACGTAAGATAATCAGCTTTGCGTTTAAAAGTAAATCTTCCTAAATTTAACATTCCACGAGAATTTATTTACATGCAGCAGGAACAGCCAAAGAGTATGTAGTATTATGCCCGGATAGCGTATGCACTCAATTTTACACCAGATCACGAGACGCTGTGTGCAGAGTTGAGCTGAGGTCATTCTCGCCCGCTGTATGCAGACGCATGTGACTTCAAACATGCATGTTTTTTGCAGATGTGGAAACGATTAGTAACAGACGTACTTATATAAACAACCGTTCCGGGGTCCGGGGGTGATGGAAAATCTCACAAACAATCGTAGATGGAGAATGTAAGGACCCTATTAGATCCAGAGGCGACGAATCCGATTCACACACACACATACACACACACATATATATATATATACACACACACATACACACACACACACATAAGTGGAATAAAATTTAGACTATTTACATTATTCGGACTATTGCCCTCATCTTTGTCGCCATATTTATTACAGCGTTTCGGCCGTTGTAATAAATATGGCGATAAAGATGAGGACAATAGTCCGAATAATGTAAATAGTGTACATAATACCTCATCTCAGAAATATATACAGATACTGGGATAAAATTTAATGTTAAGTGTAAAAGATTAATTCTTCGTGTAATAATTTTGCAAGAACAGCCCCTTTATTACAAGCACATCTGTCAAAATATTTTGGTCAAAATAATAAATATGACGATATATGCGATTGTGAAAACAAAACCATCAAACGTATTAATATGAGCAACTAGAATATACAGCGTGGAACAGAGCCGATGAAAAGTTTGGTCAAAACAAAATAATAAGTGTCCAATAAATTACAAATTGTTGATGCATGGTGGCCCAACTTGGTAAGGGGGTCTGTAGTAATAAAGACAACGCACTTTAGTCTGGTTACTTCTCTCCGGTGATACTCCTTCTTTTTATTCACACACAACAATATGGCCGACACGTTACTTCCGTCTCAGATCAATGACTGAAATGGTGCTCCCGTTTTCTTAGTTCCTGGTTACAATACATGGAATGAAAGTTCGTATCTTCTTCCGACAACCTATACCTTAACGGCCAAAGAGCTTATCGATTGCAAAAAGAAAACAGGAATTGCGATGAAACGCAAAATGCATTTTTTACGAAAAAAAAATGATCGTATAAATAATTCATGGAACAATATATCACCCCCCACCACCGAATTGCTTTCTTCTTCTTCTTCTTCTTCTTCTTCTTCTTCTTCTTCTATGTGCCGTATCAATTCAGGACGTTGGCGATCATAGCTCTCCACAAAAAAAGATTGCATTTGGGATACTCGCATAAATAATTCATGTAATAATATTTCATTCCCGATTTGCAAACAATACATAGGATGCTGTACTGCTTTCTTCTTCTTCTTCTTCTTCTTCTTCTTTTTCTTCTTCTTCTTCTTCTATGTTCCGTGTCCATTCAGGACGTTGGCGATCATGACTCTCCACAATTTTCTGTTCTTTGTGAGCTCTTAATAATGTCTTAACTTTTAGCCATCTCTCCCAAAACTTGCTCCGCCATCCATTTAATCAAACTCTCCAGGTCGGTTGTACGTTGGCTTCCTCTGGCCCTCTTATTTTCAATTTTTCCAGTGAGTATCAAATTTTCCAAGCCCTCTTTCCTCGTTATGCGCCCCATAAATTTTAATTGTTTCTTTCTGTTGTTAAGTATAAGTGTCATTTTTGTTGTCTCTAGAACTTCGTCGTTGTTCGTTGGATCCATGGCATCCTCCCGTAGAGCCCCATTGCTATGCTGTACATCACCCAAACGTTTAGTCAAAACAACAACTGTGAAGATACTCGTCGGACAGAAGCATTGAGTAAAGACGCACTTATGTCTTTTCAAGAGTTCATTCTGATAGTATAGAAAATTGAGTATTTTTCTGAAAATTTTAAATGTTAGCATTCGACCTTTTTCTGTTATCTTCATTGCTTTCGAGTTGTGTATTTTCCAACATTGTAACCGAATATTGTTTCGAACTTTTCAAAATCAGAACAAAGAAATCATTTTTAAGCAAACTCTAAAGGCATTCCATATCATAGGTGCTTGTTTTGTCATGGAGCATTATTTAAAAAAAAAAAAGAAGCAATTGTGACTCTAATGTTGCGATTTGATTTTGGAGGCTAAAAGCAATGCGACAAAAAAGCGTCATAAAAAAGATCAAATATGTGTGAAATAATGAAAAAATCCCAAGAAAAGTATCTATTGACGCAGAGGCAATATATGTTTTTAACATATCGGCCGTGTTACAAAAAAAACAAAAAAAAAACAAGTACTAAAACAGTTTCCAAATTCTAGCAACACCGGAAGTGATCATCTCAACAGTCAATTAACGAATGACTAAAAATCGTCTTCTACGCATCGTCTTCTACGCATTAAATATAACAAATTATCTGTTTACAAGAATTTTTTCTGACCAATCAGAAGCCTTCCCGTGCATATTTATTTATTTATTTATTCTTGTCACTGTGCAATGAACAGTGAAATTGGACAGCAGTCATCGGGTGCTCCGACACACACACATGTATACACACACACACACACACACACACACACACGTATGTACGTACGTACACACATACAAAAAACACGCACAGCATCAAATGAAGAAAAGCAATACGTTGAAAATACTGCCAGCATGCAGGTGCACTGTTGCTGTCACCACAATGATCGTCACTCGCCGTCTCTCACCGTCACCACCGCTCAACGCCTTAACTATCTACTCCAGGCCACCCTCGCCGTTAACAACATAACCCCGTTTCGTTGATACTACATTCAACCAGAATCCAATTCGATCGATCAACCTTGTCTTATTGATACTACATTCTCAATATCGGACAAGCAGTCAATACAGAAAAGCCGTCAACACGTGCGTCAACGAAAATTTCGACTCATTTCCCTTTTTTCAAACCATAGTAGCAACATTTATCTCTTAGCACTCAACAAAAATTCGAGCTAAGAAAACCCCAGACACTTCTTGTATTTTCCAACTTAATTATCTGGACACTCATTACATGCATCTATAAAACAAAATTTTAAAAATACGAGAAAGACTGAAAAACTTATCTTAACATTCTGTCGACTTCCAGTCCATATTTGATCTACATTTGACCCCGAACTCATATTATTACTCAGTATTACTATCTCTCTTGTTTCTAACACCACAATACAACCGGATAATAAATAAGACTCGTTTTGTTGTTACCCACGCCTTTTGCTATTTCTCATTTTTACGAGAATTTTTGATTATATAAATGTAAGGGGGTTTATAAATATTTACACAAAGTTATGATTCCTCGACAATACCTTGAAAAATGTCAGCGTGCGGCAGTATTCATTTTATGTCGGGTTCAAGGATAAAATATGTCACTCAAGCGCTTTTTTCTAGATCTAATAAAAATAAAAAGTCGCCCTGAGAGTGGTACCCGAGATGCGTGCTGTCTTTCATTATATGTTTCCTGCTCTGCTGCGAGATGGAGAATTAGAAAATGTCCTCCAAATAGGGCAGCGTGCAGCCGGTCATTTTCGGGGAATTATCTTAAATCGTTTAGTGGGGCTCTCTTGTCCTCTGCCGAGCAGCTGACATGCCAAACAGTTTTGCAGTACGCTAAAATACTCTCAATAAAGCAACGGTAGGAGATAATCAGCAGATTCATTTATAAATTATATTTTTCTGAGAATTCTCAGTAAAATATCAAACGTAGAATCTGTGATCCACCTTAAGTAAGTAAATCCAAACAGCCGACAAACACCTGAAAAGATTATTTACTTTTCTCATGTTCGACATAGAAAGATATTTCTCGGATATCTGATATCACTCACTGGACTCATGGTTAAAAGCCATATGCAGACGACCTGATATTTTATTCTTTTTCACTCTAACAACTTTATGCAACAGTTTAACTTTCTTTACCCAATGTTAGCGTGTAGACATGTTAACTTTATGCAAAAATCGTACACAGATACTTTTGTAGGATGGAGACATCTTTTCTCTATATACAGGGTGTCCATAAAGTTCGTGTGCACTTTAAAAAATTTATAACTTTATTTGTATTTGCGATAGAAATAATTTGTAAAAAGGATTAGAAAGAAGTAAATCTATATTTTTTAAGGTTTTATTGAAATTTTATTTAAGTTTCCACATGTCCTCCATCATTAGCAATACAAACGGTAATACGATTTTGCAGTTCACGGAAAACATTTGCCAACTGATTTACAGTAATGCCTGAAATCACATTAGTTATTTTAGCTATACTTAAAACTAGGTACATTAAACTTTATAACATTTTTTACAGATTATTTCTATCGCAAATACAAATAAAGTTATAATTTTTTTTAAAGTGCCCACGAACTTTATGGTATAAACAGAATGAATGCCTCGCCGTTTACCTACGTAATTATTGAATCCACTATCTACTCACAAGCGTACAAGTAAAACCACGTTCTCACGAACATGTGTATACACAATTTAACTATAGATTCTTTGTAAATAAGTAAATTTTACGGATTTTTACATGTGAACTTTTTGTATCGAGGTTTTGTTTTCATGATTTGTTTTTTGGGTAATTTGTTTGTTTTTTTTTTTTGCTTTTAAAGCTTTGTATCGTTATAATGATTCCTATTGCATTTACATCATGCATATAATATCCTTGCTCTGTAATTAACACTTGTTTTAGTTTCGGATTGTTATTCCATCTCTTTCTGACATTAAAAGCAGAATTTACAGATTGAACGTTGGGATTTGTTCAAAAAGACATTCGTAATTCGGGGTTTAATCATTGAACTTTTCTTCCTTATTGATAGTAATCTTATGTAACGATAAAATAACTAAAGACAAACGAGAAAGCGTAGAAGTATCTGTAAATTCAGTGGTTAATGATAAAAAATATATTCCCTAAATCATGAAAGGGGAGAGGCAAATGAAATCGACAGAAATCTAAAACCGTTGATACTGCTCGTTCTTTTCCCCTCTGCTCTCAGAACTGGATTTTGTCAAATAAGCAATTAGATCAATAAGTCCGTAGTCTAATGATAAAAATAGCATCTACTTTACACACACATTTATTTTCAACATAATCTCCTTGTGCCTCCACAATTATATTATAATTACAATCATAAAATATAATCATACCAAGGGATTACGACCATATCACGTTGAAACATCGGTTCCCCCACGTCCAGCCTGGTCAGTACCTAGATGGGTTACCGCTTGGGAATACCAGCTGCTGTAAACTTAGGTGTGCGGGTGGTGTAATGGATAATGGCTCAGAATTGTTAATCGAAGAGCCGAGTTCCAATTCCAGCTGGGATTGTTATATCCACTTATTCACAAATACCATCGGAAACGGTATGAATCCACCTCTTCTCCCACAGCTATGGGTTAATTATTAATACTTGTGTTACTAAATCCATTATTTACCTCAAAAAAATTCGTATAAAATATTTTCTGGCATTAAATGACCCGCTAAATAAAACGAAGCAACCAACCATTTTTTTAAATGTTTTTATTTTAATGGTCAGTGTTAATTACATAGATCGTTATACATTGAAAATTTCAGATCAAAATTCAGCTAATAAATACGTATTAGGGTACAGATTTATTGATCCATTCTCTTACAATGAATAGGCGTATTGACATTAATCCTTGAGAGCCCTGCATTCCTAAACAATTTTATTCCTTCTGCCTGAGCTCCTGTGCCAAATGTTTCCCAGTAGATATAAAAAGAGTTACAAGTGTTTACCCACCGTTCAACTGGTGGCTGGGCATTAAGTCATTTTTCTCTAAAATGCTCAGGGTTCAAAGGTTTAAGCATTTAAGAAATATAACGCGCGAGCATAAACCACGCAAAGTCTCTTTTCATATCAACTGTATTGTAAAAATCGTGTTTAATTATAGGATTAAGTAAAAATTTCAGAAAAATAAAAAGGTAATTTCTAATACGTAAAATATATACATGCATGTATATTGTCATCCACAGACAGACTGTTTCGCTGTATCACAGTTCATCAGTGTGGCTAGACGTCCGGTTGCATCTAGCTAGGATCGAAACCCGGCTGAAGGTGAATTTAAGCGTATTTATTTTTAGATAACACACACAGTGACTGGAAGAACTCGATTCAATTTACC
This sequence comes from Acanthosepion esculentum, assembly GCA_964036315.1. Classification (NCBI taxonomy): domain Eukaryota; kingdom Metazoa; phylum Mollusca; class Cephalopoda; order Sepiida; family Sepiidae; genus Acanthosepion; species Acanthosepion esculentum. The sequence goes on from OZ038511.1 coordinate 4,920,328, forward strand.
GAAGAGTCTTGCATTATTAGCAGTAATAGTTACTGTTTACAAACTCACACTTCCTCCCCAGAGAGCTCAACCGAAATACATTTTTCAGGAGGATATATATTGTCATCCACAGACAGACTGTTTCGCTGTATCACAGCTCATCAGTGTAGCTAGACATCCGGTTGCCTTTGGCTAGAATCGAAAACCGGCTGAATTGGCGTCGGTCGGAGACTCTAGCCCTAAGCCGTTGGCGCACGGCAGGGAGGAAGGTGAATTTTAAACTTATTTATTTTTAAATAAACACACAGTGACTGAGAGAACTCGATTCGCTTTACCAAAGAGTCTTGCATATATATATATATATAAGCATAAATATAAAGTGAACATTGAAATCAACACTCAGAAGCGTCAGACTGATACATGCTAAACGCAATCATCAAAACTGATGATTAATATGAAACAGTCTGTCGCCTCTGAATGTTGACTTCAATGTTCACTTTTATATTTAGATACGCTCTAGAATCTGGAGTACTTTATCCCATAAACCTAACCCATGCCTAAAACTATATTTGTTCATATATATATATATATATATATATATATATATATATATATATATAGAGAGAGAGAGAGAGAGAGAGAGAGAGAGAGAGAGAGAGAGATATATATAGATATATATATATATAGATATATATATATATAGATATATATATATATAGATATATATATATATATAGATATATATATATAGATATATATATATATATAGATATATAGATATATAGATATATATAGATATATATATATATATATATATATATATATATATATATATATATATGTTGAGGTGAGGGATGTTCATAAAAGTACTTTTTCGCAAAGATCTGCCCATTTCGATAGATAATAACATTTTTTGTTCACTGGAGCGCCGGTAGCAAACGGCCTAAATAAAGGAGAGAAAAATGAGTTCAGCAGATATACAAAAATAAAAAGGGAATATAAGACAAGCAATGTGTCTTCTCACCAAACTTATTCAACCTCCACAGCGAGGCGATTCTGAGAGAATTAGAATTCCTATCAGGATTCATTATTGACGGCAACATAAGATATGCAGGTGACAGTAAGGAAACTACAAAAACTCCTGCAGAAGGTAGTGAAGGAAAGCGAGAAGAAGGGACAAAACATCAACAGCAAGAAGACAGAATCTATGGCTGTTGCCTAAAGGATGAGGCCAAAGTGCGAATTGCAATTTAGAGATACCAAAATCAAACAAATTCAGAAATTTAAATATCTGGCAAATGTTTTAGAAAGGACGGAAAGTGTGACACTGAAATCTGAAAGCGTATTTGGATGGCCAAAGATGCCTTCCAAAAGCTAAGCAGAGTAATAAGAAATATAAAAAATCGCTAGAAACAAGGAAAAGAGTGCTAAACTGTTATGTTATAGCTGTCCGTTAGCACTGAGAGCTGGGCAATCTCCTCAAAGATGAAGAAGAGACTCGAAGCAAAAGAAACATCGTTCTACAGAAGAATACCATGGACAGAATAGCAACGACGAAGTTTTGGAGAAAATGAAAACAAGAAGGAAACATCAGGAAGAGATGATTGATTTCTCTGGGACGCATTATGAGGAAAGAAGGCTTGGAGAATCTGATTCTCACAGGCCAGATTGAAAGAGGGACAGACGAATGCAATGCATAGCATGCTTAGTGAAATTGAATACATGGATGGTCAAACAGGGTTTAGGAGAAATATTAAGAGCTACAAGGAACAGGAAGTTGTGGAGAGTCATGATCGCCTACAACCGAAGGGGACACAGCACGTAAAGAAGACCCCGAGTAATTTTAAGTCTCTTGACTTCATTCAGGTTTTTCCGATTTCCATTCCAAGTAGCACTACCACTTCCAATACAGTTTCTACTTGGAAAAAAGATATTGCCGAGTTTTGAGTTGATAACTCTTGAATTCATAAATACTTTGAGGTGTTGAGAGTATCATATGTGTGGCTGTCTTGTCCGAAATCACCATAATGTCTCTTCTTTTTACCTCTATAATATAATATCTATATTCACATTGGTTTCTGACCGCCGAAGCTGACAATAGATATAGCAGCAATGTTTTCGTCTGCTGTCTGAACAGAGATATAGGATTGTTTATGTACAGGTTCATTAACATTTTCCCTCTGTTTACGATCGTGGATTGACCAGGCGATTATCAAGAAGAAAACAAAAAGAAACAAGACATTTGTAGACATGGTTAACAGAACGAGAACAATCTATCCTATGGATTAAGTAAAGCGTCCTATTCGAAATTTGCAGAAGGTTATCCGACACCTGAAGAAAGTCGGAAGATACAACAGCTAAAAAAGTTGTGATAATAACAAAAATGATAAGGATATTTATCCGAATGTAAATAATGAAAATAATGATGAATTCTCATCCCAGAAATTCAGACTGGAATCATCATCAAAAGAGGATTTGGTAATCATGCCTTTTGAAAGCAGTCCCAACTGGAACTCAAACTCACTTTGCCGGAGCCATCTTAACGATATCTGTCTATATTTCTGAGATGAGGTATTATGTACACAATTTACATTATTCGGACTATTGTCCTCATCTTTGTCGCCATATTTATCACAACGTTTCGGCCCTTCAGTATCTGTCTATATTTCTGAGATGAGGTATTATGTACATGATTTACATTATTCGGACTATTGTCCTCATCTTTGTCGCCATATTTATTACAACGCTCCGGCCTTCTTCTTAACGAGCTGATAAACTCTTACATTGCTTTACATCTCCGATTTTTGTAACCGATTGAATAAAATGGCGACTGTCTAAATTTACCTAAATTATAATTTTCTATTACTACCATTTGATTCAATCTGAAATTAGTTTGCTTCCATTTACTGGCATTAACAGATATTTTTTGGTAGCAAAAAGGGGGAAAAAGCAATATTAAACAAAATTTCTAATATTGATTAATATTCATATCAAAGTGCCTCGAAGATGAAGATCGTTATATTAAAGAAATGCTCTCGTTCGAAAGCTGTACCGAAAACGTTCTTTCAAATGTAACTTTCTTAATGTCTTTTTAATCAATTCACCTCAAGCAAGGCGATAATGCCACTAAGACGCAAGAGAGGGGTTACCGGGGAGTGAAAGAGAAAGGAAAGACTTTATTGAGGAGGAGAGAAATGGACAATAATGAAACAGGGAGATGGCGACTGAAATTGCATTTAAATTGTTGAAGGCTGTAGGTGGCAGGCAAAGAAGAAATCTAAAGGGTGCTCCACAGGTGAGAAGTGTGAGAAAAGAAACTGTCTAGCTAGTTCAAAAGTAAAACGGCGAAACCTACTTGCCACTTGAGAAAGAATGAGAAGATTTTAGAAGTAACGAAAAATCCAATCCTAAACAGGAAACAAGGAATAAATCTCCACTCCTGTAAAAAAAAAAAAAACTGGGGAGAAGCGCGAACCGGGACGATTTTCTTACTTAAACTAAAAGAAAGAAAATGAAATATAAAAAAATAACTATATTTCCGTCTAAATAGTCTCAAAAGGTTTCAAAGTATTTTTTGTAAATAAGGATTTTCATTCTTTTTTCTTGCATAAGTAGATTCTCTGACTAAATAATAGGAGAAAACAAAATACTTCAATGATCTTCAGGGAATAACAACAACAACACCTACCTGCCGCCTCCTCTTTTCTTGTCATGGAATAGGCACGGGCCAACATCAAGGCAGTATTGATCAACTCTTCGTCTCCATCTTTATAGCTAAAGGAAGAGAAAACAGTAACGCCAAACAAAAGCAAAAACACGAGTTTTGGGCGCCATTGTATGTTTTAGGTTCGTTCTGAAAAGATAGAGTTTTTTTTATCTTAGGCAGTATTTCTTTTCTGTTCATAGATGCCAAAATAATAAAAAAACATTTATAGAAACTTAGAATTATTTGCCGTCAGATAAAGTTCTTTTGCAGATTATTTTAATAGTACGTTCTAGGGATTCAAAATGGAATTTTTTAAAGCTGATTTTATGAGAAAAAAAATCTTGAATACCGTGGGGCAAAGGGAAATCCGTAAACTTCCGATTTTTTAAAAGACTTTCAGATAAAAGATCGTTTATCCGTATTAATTCGTAAATAAAGAATCAAAAAGGATTTACAGATATTTTCGGCATCTTTATTTTTATTTCATATTTCAGTTGTATTTATTTTATACGTATATTTATAGAAATGATTCCCAGCGTGGGTCACATGCCCCACCGGTGGGGTATGGTATTTAGTGGGGCATGCGTAGGATGTGCACCCTTCGGTTTACTATACCAACAGAATAAGGGGGCAATTCGAGAATGAGTTATTAACAGTGAATTGTTTTCTAGTGAGCTCAAATTTCATTTTGCATTATTACTTCATGATTAAAATGATCAAATTATATTACAGAATAAACTTTCATTCAAATATTTTTTATTTCTGCCTTTCAGTTATCTATTCTATGTTTTGAAACAATATTTATTTAACAGTCATTTTTCTTAAATTTTTCTCTTTCATTGACGCCATGGTCTTTGGAGGCTTGTTTAAAGACCAAGTTAATGACCTTTTAAGCTTCCTTCGCGTGAATTGCAATAAAATTTTGAATATGTAAGAATTAAATATTACAGTGTGGGGGGGTAACACAATTTTAGAAATACCAAAGTGGAGTATGGCAGAAAATCGGTTGGGAACCATTGATTTATAGAAAATGGTTCTCGATGGTTCAGGGAAATGGTAGAATTCTGTATTGCGTCCAAATGACAAAAATATACCCACCTTGAAAATCAGTATTTGGAATGTTTACTTTCCCTTAAACCCAATTCCTAATCACTGACAACGACTAAAAAGATACAATTGCCTCAACCACTAAGTCAAATGTTGTCATACAATTAAATAAAACAATTTAATAACATCTATTTTCAAATAGAGTAAGTTGATTCCTAATATATATATATATATATATATATATATATATATATATATATATATATATATATATAATTGTTTATATTTATTTTTAAATAAACAATTATATTTGCTCTACTCTGTATTGAGCACTCTTTTAATAATAGTAATTGTTGGTTATTGGAATTTATTCCGTATACACCAATCCTAGACTTGTATGTATATATATATATATATATATATATATATATATATATATATATATATATATATATTTACTAAACTTAGCTTTGTTAGCCTGGAGGCAAAGCTTCGTTGCGTAAAAGAAGATTATATAGCGGAATCTTTGTAGGTTGAGGATCCTTCTTGCGAATAAACCTCACGACCTTGTCCCATAAATGTTTGATTTCGTTCATGACGTCTGAATGCCATGTCCAAACCATTCGTTAGAAGTGTTCAGAATGCTGCTCAAACCAATTCTGGACAACCAATGACACAGTGCATTATCCTACTGGAATAAACAATTGTCCAAGGAGTCTATGCTTGGGTTCAAAAGGTCGCGAAGCAATGCGGTGTACGGTTGCTGATCGATGACGAGTTTATACAGGTCGGCAGACCCAACCAATGAGACATGAACACCTCCCCACACTATTATGGGATGTTACCAACCTGTAGAATGCCTTGTTGACAAGTAGGGTCTATGGCCTCGTGGGGTCTGCACCACACTCAAACACAATCCATCAGCTCGAGACAAATAGAAGCATGTCTCATCGGACCGCGCCACGTGTTGCCAGTAACCCAGGATCCAATTAGCGCCGTCAAGAAACCAGATGTTGTTGTGTTCCCTGTCGTAGTCTTAACATGTCTACCCTGGCCGTTCTTCTGCTCCCATATCCTATAGAAGCTAAAGAATATTCAACTGACTTCCTTGATATGATTTTGGTACTTACTGTATTGAATGTCGATGTGATTTGAACTAGTATCGCTTGTGTGTTACCACAGACAATCTGGTCAGCTACTACAAAGCTCGTGATTCTGGTATGCTTTCCATCTGGAATTTCTGGTGCCGTAGGTCGAGCGATCACAAATGTCTCCTCAAGTTCAAAAATGGAACAACCCATCTGCCTAGCACGCACTATAATGCTTCGTTTGAATTCTGATAATTCAGGTTATCATGTGTAGGCTAACCAGTACTCAAAGCCCAGTAACATAGGGTGTTCCAATAAATTGGACTGATTTTAAATGTGAATAAAGTTTAAGCGTCCAATGTTTTTTTTTCTTTTTCTTTCAGATTTAACAACTTAAGTCTTTGGCAATTTCGACCACGGAAAGATTAGCAATCAATATATATAAATATTCAAATTAAAACTGTTACTTAAAATCGGATTTATATATATATATATATATATATATATATATATATATATATATATATATATATATATATAGCGTATATTTTGATAGTATGTTTACATTGAGACATGTTTCATTTAGACAAGTTTTGTCTACTTTTTCAATTAGATCCTTTCAAAAGCAAAAAGAAAAAATAACTTTCAGATGAACACAGCAATTTTGTCTTTGAAAATGATGAACATAATATTTGTCTCGAAGTAAACAACACCCTGATGTTGACAGTGTGCTGTCGAAAGTACTTGGAATAAAATAATATGTATCAATACGGTGATTTTCTCCTCCTTTAATAATGACACCAAAAAGCTTATATATATATATATATATATATATATATATATATATATATATATATATATATATATATATGATTTTTTTTTAAAACTTTCCGTCTGAAGAGAGGAATATTAAATTATATATGAAATAAATTATAACCGATATGGATTTATAACCTGTGTTCTTAATGTATCATTATACATACATATATATATATATATGTATATCTATAATGATAAATTAAGAAAATATATATATATATATAATGATAAATTAAGAAAACAGCTATATATATATATATATATATATATATATATATATATATATATATATGCGTCTGTGTGTGCGTAATACAAACACACACACACACACATATATATATTTATATATATATATATATATATATATATATATATATATATATATATATATTGAAGGAGAGAAAAGCCCAATATTAATGTCTGCTTCGTTTCCTTGGCAATATCAAAACTCTACAAAGACTGTAGGAAAATAAATTCAATACAATTACTGTATTACTTGGCCATTTCTTGCCAGCATAACGTGTTTTCCCCTCTAAAAAAATCCTGTTTGCTTTCAATTTTACGGTTGAAGTTTTTTTTCTAGAATCGACCTCTCAGTTATACTTACTTTGTTTACCTATTACCATCGAAATAGTCTTCTTGAATAATTTCAAATATATAACAATTTCATACCTATTTGTAGTATGTACCCTGCCTTAACTAATATACTTTTTTTTATCTTGCCTGATGGTATTTTGCCATAAAAATGTTTTATTTGTATCCTAAGCAGGTGTGATTAACGATGGCGAGATAACAGTCGACGAGAGAGTTTGTGTTCGCTTCGCACTATTAACATTGGAAAAAGCAGGAATCCACATATCTTTCCACACTTAGAACTTAAATAAATTCAAAACTATGATGAAGATATTTCTCAATTCAAAACTGGCCTGTTATTCAACTCGGACTCCTTGACAGAATGCAAAGAAGCATCTGTAATATAATAGATACTGACCTGGCACTTTGACTTCAGTCCCTTTCTCGCCGACGTCTTCCCTCTATCTTTTTACAAATATTTTCATCGCAACTGCTCTGACAAGCTTTTTTCTTTCTTTCTGGTACCCCACTACAAGAATTTAAGCTTTCTACCAGATTAGCATCTGGGTCCCACCCTTTTACTGTCGAAAAAGCTAACTACAACCTCCATTTTATTTTCTAACAGTTTCTTTTCTGGTAGCCCCACTTGTGGAATTCCCTTCCGTCTACTTGCTTCCCTGATAACTACAAGCTTCAAAAAATTAAAGGCAACGCCAATCGCTATCTCCTATCTTCTTGAATCCCGTTCATCTTTTGTCCTTTCTTCAATCCTCCCTATATATTCAGTCTTTCTCTCTGTGTACCCCACCCCTGAGTAGTAGTATCATTTCCACCTAGCTTGGGGTGAATTGATTAAAAAAGAAAATAATATTAAAAAAAAAAAGAGGAAGCTGTAGAACTCCATGACTGCCCGCGTCTTGAATATAGTCACGGCACTAAGAAGGTCGGGGTTATGAGATTAATGGCGGTGACCAGTCTGAATAAAATGAGAGCAACTCCCAATCTATTTTTAAGACAGGCTTTCTCCACTTGGAAGATCGGTGGTACACGATCTTCCAACATCTCGTACTTTTCAGTATTTGATCAGTGTTTTCCCTTACTTTTACTACAGGTGTCATTTTGGGTTTTCGCTGTTTCTGTCTCTGTCTTCCTTTAAGACTTCCTGTATTTCTATGACTCCACTCTTTATCTTTTCATATCTTATCTCACTGTCTCTCTTTCTTTTTATCCCTCCCTATCTCTTAGCCTCTCTTTTCCCTTTATCCCTTTCTATCTCTTTGTCTCTCCTTCTCTTTATCCTTTCCTATCCTAATTCTCCCCTTCTCTTTATTTCTTAGTCTCTCTTTATCCATTCCTATCTCTTAGTCTCTCTTTTCCCTTTATCCATTTCTATCTCTTTGTCTCTCCTTCTCTTTATCCTTTCCTATCCTAATTCTCCCCTTCTCTTTATTTCTTAGTCTCTCTTTATCCATTCCTATCTCTTAGCCTCTCTTTTCCCTTTATCCCTTTCTATCTCTTTGTCTCTCCTTCTCTTTATCCTTTCCTATCCTAATTCTCCCTTCTCTTTATTTCTTAGTCTCTCTTTATCCATTCCTATCTCTTAGTCTCTCTTTTCCCTTTATCCATTTCTATCTCTTTGTCTCTCCTTCTCTTTATCCTTTCCTATCCTAATTCTCCCCTTCTCTTTATTTCTTAGTCTCTCTTTATCCATTCCTATCTCTTAGCCTCTCTTTTCCCTTTATCCCTTTTCTATCTCTTTGTCTCTCCTTCTCTTTATCCTTTCCTATCCTAATTCTCCCCTTCTCTTTATTTCTTAGTCTCTCTTTATCCATTCCTATCTCTTAGCCTCTCTTTTCCCTTTATCCCTTTCTATCTCTTTGTCTCTCCTTCTCTTTATCCTTTCCTATCCTAATTCTCCCCTTCTCTTTATTTCTTAGTCTCTCTTTATCCATTGCTATCTCTTAGCCTCTCTTTTCCCTTTATCCCTTTCTATCTCTTTGTCTCTCCTTCTCTTTATCATACTCATCCTATCTAATTCTCCCCTTCTCTTTATTTCTTAGTCTCTCTTTATCCATTGCTATCTCTTAGCCTCTCTTTTCCCTTTATCCTTTCTATCTCTTTGTCTCTCCTTCTCTTTATCCTCCTATCCTAATTCTCCCCTTCTCTTTATTTCTTAGTCTCTCTTTATCCATTGCTATCTCTTAGCCTCTCTTTTCCCTTTATCCATTTCTATCTCTTTGTCTCTCCTTCTCTTTATCCTTTCCTATCCTAATTCTCCCCTTCTCTTTATTTCTTAGTCTCTCTTTATCCATTGCTATCTCTTAGCCTCTCTTTTCCCTTTATCCCTTTCTATCTCTTTGTCTCTCCTTCTCTTTATCCTCTCCTATCCTAATTCTCCCCTTCTCTTTATTTCTTAGTCTCTCTTTATCCATTGCTATCTCTTAGCCTCTCTTTTCCCTTTATCCATTTCTATCTCTTTGTCTCTCCTTCTCTTTATCCTTTCCTATCCTAATTCTCCCCTTCTCTTTATTTCTTAGTCTCTCTTTATCCATTCCTATCTCTTAGCCTCTCTTTTCCCTTTATCCCTTTCTATCTCTTTGTCTCTCTTTCTATTTATCCTCTCCTATCCTAATTCTCCCCTTCTCTTTATTTCTTAGTCTCTCTTTATCCATTGCTATCTCTTAGCCTCTCTTTTCCCTTTATCCCTTTCTATCTCTTTGTCTCTCTTTCTATTTATCCTCTCCTATCCTAATTCTCCCCTTCTCTTTATTTCTTAGTCTCTCTTTATCCATTCCTATCTCTTAGCCTCTCTTTTCCCTTTATCCCTTTCTATCTCTTTGTCTCTCCTTCTCTTTATCCTTTCCTATCCTAATTCTCCCCTTCTCTTTATTTCTTAGTCTCTCTTTATCCATTCCTATCTCTTAGCCTCTCTTTTCCCTTTATCCATTTCTATCTCTTTGTGTCTCCTTCTCTTTATCCTTTCCTATCCTAATTCTCCCCTTCTCTTTATTTCTTAGTCTCTCTTTATCCATTCCTATCTCTTAGCCTCTCTTTTCCCTTTATCCCTTTCTATCTCTTTGTCTCTCTTTCTATTTATCCTCTCCTATCCTAATTCTCCCCTTCTCTTTATTTCTTAGTCTCTCTTTATCCATTGCTATCTCTTAGCCTCTCTTTTCCCTTTATCCCTTTCTATCTCTTTGTCTCTCTTTCTATTTATCCTCTCCTATCCTAATTCTCCCCTTCTCTTTATTTCTTAGTCTCTCTTTATCCATTCCTATCTCTTAGCCTCTCTTTTCCCTTTATCCCTTTCTATCTCTTTGTCTCTCCTTCTCTTTATCCTTTCCTATCCTAATTCTCCCCTTCTCTTTATTTCTTAGTCTCTCTTTATCCATTCCTATCTCTTAGCCTCTCTTTTCCCTTTATCCATTTCTATCTCTTTGTGTCTCCTTCTCTTTATCCTTTCCTATCCTAATTCTCCCCTTCTCTTTATTTCTTAGTCTCTCTTTATCCATTCCTATCTCTTAGCCTCTCTTTTCCCTTTATCCATTTCTATCTCTTTGTGTCTCCTTCTCTTTATCCTTTCCTATCCTAATTCTCCCCTTCTCTTTATTTCTTAGTCTCTCTTTATCCATTGCTATCTCTTAGCCTCTCTTTTCCCTTTATCCCTTTCTATCTCTTTGTCTCTCTTTCTATTTATCCTCTCCTATCCTAATTCTCCCCTTCTCTTTATTTCTTAGTCTCTCTTTATCCATTCCTATCTCTTAGCCTCTCTTTTCCCTTTATCCCTTTCTATCTCTTTGTCTCTCTTTCTATTTATCCTCTCCTATCCTAATTCTCCCCTTCTCTTTATTTCTTAGTCTCTCTTTATCCATTGCTATCTCTTAGCCTCTCTTTTCCCTTTATCCCTTTCTATCTCTTTGTCTCTCCTTCTCTTTATCCTCTCCTATCCTAATTCTCCCCTTCTCTTTATTTCTTAGTCTCTCTTTATCCATTGCTATCTCTTAGCCTCTCTTTTCCCTTTATCCATTTCTATCTCTTTGTCTCTCCTTCTCTTTATCCTTTCCTATCCTAATTCTCCCCTTCTCTTTATTTCTTAGTCTCTCTTTATCCATTCCTATCTCTTAGCCTCTCTTTTCCCTTTATCCCTTTCTATCTCTTTGTCTCTCTTTCTATTTATCCTCTCCTATCCTAATTCTCCCCTTCTCTTTATTTCTTAGTCTCTCTTTATCCATTGCTATCTCTTAGCCTCTCTTTTCCCTTTATCCCTTTCTATCTCTTTGTCTCTCTTTCTATTTATCCTCTCCTATCCTAATTCTCCCCTTCTCTTTATTTCTTAGTCTCTCTTTATCCATTCCTATCTCTTAGCCTCTCTTTTCCCTTTATCCCTTTCTATCTCTTTGTCTCTCTTTCTATTTATCCTCTCCTATCCTAATTCTCCCCTTCTCTTTATTTCTTAGTCTCTCTTTATCCATTCCTATCTCTTAGCCTCTCTTTTCCCTTTATCCCTTTCTATCTCTTTGTCTCTCCTTCTCTTTATCCTTTCCTATCCTAATTCTCCCCTTCTCTTTATTTCTTAGTCTCTCTTTATCCATTCCTATCTCTTAGCCTCTCTTTTCCCTTTATCCATTTCTATCTCTTTGTGTCTCCTTCTCTTTATCCTTTCCTATCCTAATTCTCCCCTTCTCTTTATTTCTTAGTCTCTCTTTATCCATTCCTATCTCTTAGTCTCTCTTTTCCCTTTATCCATTTCTATCTCTTTGTGTCTCCTTCTCTTTATCCTTTCCTATCCTAATTCTCCCCTTCTCTTTATTTCTTAGTCTCTCTTTATCCATTCCTATCTCTTAGCCTCTCTTTTCCCTTTATCCCTTTCTATCTCTTTGTCTCTCCTTCTCTTTATCCTTTCCTATCCTAATTCTCCCCTTCTCTTTATTTCTTAGTCTCTCTTTATCCATTGCTATCTCTTAGCCTCTCTTTTCCCTTTATCCCTTTCTATCTCTTTGTCTCTCCTTCTCTTTATCCTCTCCTATCCTAATTCTCCCCTTCTCTTTATTTCTTAGTCTCTCTTTATCCATTGCTATCTCTTAGCCTCTCTTTTCCCTTTATCCATTTCTATCTCTTTGTCTCTCCTTCTCTTTATCCTTTCCTATCCTAATTCTCCCCTTCTCTTTATTTCTTAGTCTCTCTTTATCCATTGCTATCTCTTAGCCTCTCTTTTCCCTTTATCCCTTTCTATCTCTTTGTCTCTCCTTCTCTTTATCCTCTCCTATCCTAATTCTCCCCTTCTCTTTATTTCTTAGTCTCTCTTTATCCATTGCTATCTCTTAGCCTCTCTTTTCCCTTTATCCATTTCTATCTCTTTGTCTCTCCTTCTCTTTATCCTTTCCTATCCTAATTCTCCCCTTCTCTTTATTTCTTAGTCTCTCTTTATCCATTCCTATCTCTTAGCCTCTCTTTTCCCTTTATCCCTTTCTATCTCTTTGTCTCTCTTTCTATTTATCCTCTCCTATCCTAATTCTCCCCTTCTCTTTATTTCTTAGTCTCTCTTTATCCATTGCTATCTCTTAGCCTCTCTTTTCCCTTTATCCCTTTCTATCTCTTTGTCTCTCTTTCTATTTATCCTCTCCTATCCTAATTCTCCCCTTCTCTTTATTTCTTAGTCTCTCTTTATCCATTCCTATCTCTTAGCCTCTCTTTTCCCTTTATCCCTTTCTATCTCTTTGTCTCTCCTTCTCTTTATCCTTTCCTATCCTAATTCTCCCCTTCTCTTTATTTCTTAGTCTCTCTTTATCCATTCCTATCTCTTAGCCTCTCTTTTCCCTTTATCCCTTTCTATCTCTTTGTCTCTCTTTCTATTTATCCTCTCCTATCCTAATTCTCCTTTTCTCTTTATTTCTTAGTCTCTCTTTATCCATTCCTATCTCTTAGCCTCTCTTTTCCCTTTATCCCTTTCTATCTCTTTGTCTCTCCTTCTCTTTATCCTTTCCTATCCTAATTCTCCCCTTCTCTTTATTTCTTAGTCTCTCTTTATCCATTCCTATCTCTTACCCTCTCTTTTCCCTTTATCCCTTTCTATCTCTTTGTCTCTCCTTCTCTTTATCCTCTCCTATCCTAATTCTCCCCTTCTCTTTATTTCTTAGTCTCTCTTTATCCATTCCTATCTCTTAGCCTCTCTTTTCCCTTTATCCCTTTCTATCTCTTTGTCTCTCTTTCTATTTATCCTCTCCTATCCTAATTCTCCTTTTCTCTTTATTTCTTAGTCTCTCTTTATCCATTCCTATCTCTTAGCCTCTCTTTTCCCTTTATCCATTTCTATCTCTTTGTGTCTCCTTCTCTTTATCCTTTCCTATCCTAATTCTCCCCTTCTCTTTATTTCTTAGTCTCTCTTTATCCATTCCTATCTCTTAGTCTCTCTTTTCCCTTTATCCATTTCTATCTCTTTGTGTCTCCTTCTCTTTATCCTTTCCTATCCTAATTCTCCCCTTCTCTTTATTTCTTAGTCTCTCTTTATCCATTCCTATCTCTTAGTCTCTCTTTTCCCTTTATCCCTTTCTATCTCTTTGTCTCTCCTTCTCTTTATCCTTTCCTATCCTAATTCTCCCCTTCTCTTTATTTCTTAGTCTCTCTTTATCCATTCCTATCTCTTAGCCTCTCTTTTCCCTTTATCCCTTTCTATCTCTTTGTCTCTCCTTCTCTTTATCCTTTCCTATCCTAATTCTCCCCTTCTCTTTATTTCTTAGTCTCTCTTTATCCATTCCTATCTCTTAGCCTCTCTTTTCCCTTTATCCCTTTCTATCTCTTTGTCTCTCCTTCTCTTTATCCTCTCCTATCCTAATTCTCCCCTTCTCTTTATTTCTTAGTCTCTCTTTATCCATTCCTATCTCTTAGCCTCTCTTTTCCCTTTATCCCTTTCTATCTCTTTGTCTCTCTTTCTATTTATCCTCTCCTATCCTAATTCTCCTTTTCTCTTTATTTCTTAGTCTCTCTTTATCCATTCCTATCTCTTAGCCTCTCTTTTCCCTTTATCCCTTTCTATCTCTTTGTCTCTCCTTCTCTTTATCCTCTCCTATCCTAATTCTCCCCTTCTCTTTATTTCTTAGTCTCTCTTTATCCATTGCTATCTCTTAGCCTCTCTTTTCCCTTTATCCCTTTCTATCTCTTTGTCTCTCTTTCTATTTATCCTCTCCTATCCTAATTCTCCTTTTCTCTTTATTTCTTAGTCTCTCTTTATCCATTCCTATCTCTTAGCCTCTCTTTTCCCTTTATCCCTTTCTATCTCTTTGTCTCTCCTTCTCTTTATCCTTTCCTATCCTAATTCTCCCCTTCTCTTTATTTCTTAGTCTCTCTTTATCCATTCCTATCTCTTAGCCTCTCTTTTCCCTTTATCCCTTTCTATCTCTTTGTCTCTCTTTCTATTTATCCTCTCCTATCCTAATTCTCCTTTTCTCTTTATTTCTTAGTCTCTCTTTATCCATTCCTATCTCTTAGCCTCTCTTTTCCCTTTATCCCTTTCTATCTCTTTGTCTCTCCTTCTCTTTATCCTCTCCTATCCTAATTCTCCCCTTCTCTTTATTTCTTAGTCTCTCTTTATCCATTGCTATCTCTTAGCCTCTCTTTTCCCTTTATCCCTTTCTATCTCTTTGTCTCTCTTTCTATTTATCCTCTCCTATCCTAATTCTCCTTTTCTCTTTATTTCTTAGTCTCTCTTTATCCATTCCTATCTCTTAGCCTCTCTTTTCCCTTTATCCCTTTCTATCTCTTTGTCTCTCCTTCTCTTTATCCTCTCCTATCCTAATTCTCCCCTTCTCTTTATTTCTTAGTCTCTCTTTATCCATTGCTATCTCTTAGCCTCTCTTTTCCCTTTATCCCTTTCTATCTCTTTGTCTCTCTTTCTATTTATCCTCTCCTATCCTAATTCTCCTTTTCTCTTTATTTCTTAGTCTCTCTTTATCCATTGCTATCTCTTAGCCTCTCTTTTCCCTTTATCCCTTTCTATCTCTTTGTCTCTCCTTCTCTTTATCCTTTCCTATCCTAATTCTCCCCTTCTCTTTATTTCTTAGTCTCTCTTTATCCATTCCTATCTCTTAGTCTCTCTTTTCCCTTTATCCCTTCCTCTCACTTTGTCTCCTCTTTATCCCTTCCCATCTCTTTGTCCCCCCCCTTTCTTTATCACTTTCTATCTCTTAGCCTGTCTTTCTCATTATCCCTTCCCCTCACTTTGTCTCCACTCTATCCCTTCCCATCTCTTTGTTTCCCCCTCTCTTTATCACTTTCTATCTCTTAGCTTCCCTTTCTCATTATCCCTTCCTATCACTTTGTCTCTCCTTCTCGTTATCTCTTCCCATCTCTTTGTCTCTCTTTCTCTTTATCTGTTCCTATCTCCTCTCCCATCTTTATACCCCATATTTTCTTTTTATTTCTATATCTATGTCATGTTCTGTTTACTTGTCTTTTTCCTTCTACGACTCTCTCTTTTCTCTCCCACTCCCTCCCTCTTTATACTCGTTCTCTCTTTTTCCATCTCTTTTTATCGTCTTTTTTTTTTCTTTTACCGCATGCTCTGTATTTCCTGCTTTCGTTCTCTCACACATATTCGGAATATGATACACACGTGATATGAACTTACTTGGCTGTTGCGACAGAATGTGCCCGCTGAAGGAGGTCAATCGCCCGTTCGTGGTTGGTGTTTTTACCTTTCGACTGCTCCAAGTAAAAAAAAAAAGGTCGTTAAGGACAATATTATTTTATGAACATCAGATTCTGGAATGCACTTATAAAGACAACAGTTATTAGAGAAACGATCTGACGGCACCCCCACCGAGATAACCATTTGGGCACGGAAGGTAGCAAAACAAACTCAACGCAAGCAACGGGATATAGAAGACGGAAAAAGAAATTAATTAAACAGTTGACTATTAGAATTCAGTAATTCGATCTGACCCACCTCTGCGAAAACGGGAGCCTCGTCGTGTGTAGCGGAGGCTTTTGGCGGACGCCGACTGACAAGATAAGAACGTAAATTGCCTCGAGCAACGACGAATAAATATTAAACGCCATTTTTATATCCAAACATTGCCACTCGCCACCTTAGCCTGCATCTTGCTAAAAGCCTAGACAGCAAGAGTTATCAAGTTTGGACGAATAGTACGAGCTGTGAAACAGATGGCCTAAAAAGATCAGAGGTCACATTTTAAGTATCATATATTTTAACTTGTTATCTCGACTTTGGTGGATCATAATCTTGTGTTAACTAGACATCTTAAAGTAGCAAACACACAGCTGAATAATTTGTTATTACTATATCCTTGTCTTGTGAACATTACTCTTAATAACAGTTTAAAAATTATTCATCAGACTTTTTTTTTTATTTATGCTAACTGGATATTTGGCGATTACCTTACACGCTTTCCAACGTTCGAACACTGTGAGTCTGAAAAATAGTACTTTTATTGCGGTCGTCATCATATCTCTACCTTATGGCTCAGATGCTTGAAATAATTCTATGCCCAATTCCCAGTGGTGTCTTCCTCCCAGGCAGTACCTCTCCTTCGGGAGGGGGCTCGGTTTATTACTCGGTGCCTGAGACGTCCCCAAAAGGGGAAGTACCGACAAGACTGGGACAATTTTCCCACAGTATCACCGCTAAATCCGTTTTAAACTGACCTTGTGTCACATTCGGTAGCGACGTGGGCGCACTGAAAAATACCGCTTCTCGACCTGGGATCAAAGTGTAGTATCTATACTCGCGCGGATAAACTACAATTCGTCTCTCATTTGTGTCTCTGCATGCTTCTCGGCTTTTGGCTAAAACAAACTTCAGCATCTGTTCTTATCAACTTACTCTGATACTCTGATTCTCTCTCTCTCTCTCTCTCTCTCTCTCTCTCTCTCTCTCCACTTCTATCTTTTATTTTCTTACTGAAACCAAGTAGCGTTTTCTCCTCTTTCCACGCGATCAAAACGGAATAGTTCATTATTTATGTGGTATTGGCCGGTATTAATAATTTTGCTATCTATCCCAAACCCTGCTCCACCATCCACCCACCCAAGCTCGTTAGGCAGGGGTTATGCTTTTCTTTTCCTCTATCCTCTTGCCTTCAATCTGTTTTGTGAGTATCAGATTTTCCAAGACCTTCAAGTGACTTTTTCCTGATATTAAGTATAAGTTTCCTTTTTGTTTTTATTTTCTCTAAGACTTCGTCGTTGCTCACGTGTTCAGTCCATGGTATTCTCAGCATCCATCTGTAGAACCATATTTCTATTTCTTCAAGTCTCTTCTTCAACTGTGCATTCACTGCCATTCTGTTTCTTAATACTTTCCTTAGGTTTTGGAAAGCATTTATCACTATCCCAATGCGCCTTATTTTTTTTATCAAATTTATTATTATTCCATTTTAGCATTCATTGAACGTTGCAGTGGATTCATTATTGTTTCTTTGCATTTCTTAACTCCCTTGCAATTCTCTTTAGAATTTGTTGGCTTCCTTTATTCCTGAATAAAATTACTTATTTCTTTCATCTTCTTTGACACAGATCATCATCCAATCTTCTGTAGCTTCCAGGTATCTTTGATGACCGATTGTTGTGGTTTTGTAAGACAATTCTAGTTGAACTAATCCTCTTCCTCCTTCGGATCTGGACATAGACAGACGATCGACATCAGCTTTAGGATGATGTATGCGGTGGCGAGAAGCTTTCTCGCTTTGGCATCCATTCGCTTAATGTCAGTTACAGTTCAAGTAAGGATGTTCAAAGCTGTCTTGCACCAGACGGACAGCCAAAATGTTTATGGCTGATATTCTGCTTTGTGAATTTATCTCGGTATTTAACATCAGACACAAACGCCTGTAGTATTCTATTCTTAATTTCTCCTTCATTTCGGTATTTCCATTTCCTTCGCTTTCTCATGGTTATATATAGGCTTCTTCTTGTTCCAGATGATCTTTGTGACAAAATCTAGATCTGAGTATATGTCATCATTCTCCCTTTTGTAAATATTACTTTTGCACATTTATCTAATCTGAAATTCATACCGATGCTATCACTAAAACATTTTACAGTATTGAGGAAACCCTTCAACTCATTGTCGTCTTTGGAAAAGTGTTAGATATCATTCCATTTAAAATAGGTGATTAAATGGCTTCTTTTTTATTTTATATCCATAGTTGTTGTTGTTTAGTTTATGCGAAAGGAGGATTAAGGAGACACAGAACAGAAGGGGCGACATGGAGTCTCCTAGAAAGATTCTTTGTCGGATATTAAACCAATTAGAAGTGGCAGTACCTTTGGCGTGATTTAGGTATAATATGGTTTTCTACAGTTTCATGCTATATTTCAGGAAATTACATATCACCGAGCAGACTTTGTACATTTCGAAAGCCTTAAGGATCCAAAACCGTGGCACACTATCAAAGGCTTTATTTACATTATTCGGATTATTCCTCATCTTTGTCGCCATGTTTAACACAACGTTTCGGCCATTGTACGCTTCGGCCTTCTTCAGGTGGTTGGAATGTCGAACTGAGCCCTTTATTCCGCTCACTGGGGTAGACTGTTCTAGTTCCACGTGCCATATCTAATGGATGTCAGTTATCTACTGTTAATTCCTCTCTGAAAGTTCTCCACTGCCTTAACCAGGTATTTAACTCACACTCTTTGCGTCCTGTCACTGGATCTAACTAACGCCTTTACCCACTGTGCCATGTCTCCTTGAGGACACATGGCACAGTGGACAAAGATAAGGCCAATAGTCCGAAATATAGACAGATACTGAAAGGCCGAAACGTTGTAATAATTATGGCAACAAAGATGAGGCCAATAGTCCGAATAATGTAAATAGTGTACATAATACATCATCTCAGAAATATAGACAGATACTATCAAAGGCTTTACGATAATCTATACAGGCTGTGTTGAGGTTTCTACCTTTTTTCCTGCAATTTTCCAGGATCAATTTGTTTATCAATAGCTGATCTTTGCAACCATATGAACCTCTCCGACGTCCCAACTCTTCCAGGGGAAGAATGTTGTTTACATCGAGAAAAGCGTAAGTAGAGTTCATCAGAACAGACGGGATCAATTTATATGCGGTGCACAGACATGTTATTAGTCTATAATGTTTAGGATCATCTGTTTAACCCGGTTTTGGTAGGAGATCCGTAATCCCTTCAGTGATCCATTCTTAATTAGCATTGGTAAAGTTCGTGTCCGAGTTTCATGAATTGACGACAGATGACAGAGACAAAAGTTGCGTATTCTAAGTTGCGTATTTGGTAGGAGATCCGTAATCCCTTCAGTGATCCATTCTTAATTAGCATTGGTAAAGTTCGTGTCCCAGTTTCATGAATTGACGACAGATGACAGAGACAAAAGTTGCGTATTCTAAGTTGCGTATTTGGTAGGAGATCCGTAATCCCTTCAGTGATCCATTCTTAATTAGCATTGGTAAAGTTCGTGTCCGAGTTTCATGAATTGACGACAGATGACAGAGACAAAAGTTGCGTATTCTAAGTTGCGTATTTGGTAGGAGATCCGTAATCCCTTCAGTGATCCATTCTTAATTAGCATTGGTAAAGTTCGTGTCCGAGTTTCATGAATTGACGACAGATGACAGAGACAAAAGTTGCGTATTCTAAGTTGCGTATTTGGTAGGAGATCCGTAATCCCTTCAGTGATCCATTCTTAATTAGCATTGGTAAAGTTCGTGTCCGAGTTTCATGAATTGACGACAGATGACAGAGACAAAAGTTGCGTATTCTAAGTTGCGTATTTGGTAGGAGATCCGTAATCCCTTCAGTGATCCATTCTTAATTAGCATTGGTAAAGTTCGTGTCCGAGTTTTATGAATTGACGACAGATGACAGAGACAAAAGTTGCGTATTCTAAGTTGCGTATTTGGTAGGAGATCCGTAATCCCTTCAGTGATCCATTCTTAATTAGCATTGGTAAAGTTCGTGTCCGAGTTTTATGAATTGACGACAGATGACAGAGACAAAAGTTGCGTATTCTAAGTTGCGTATTTGGTAGGAGATCCGTAATCCCTTCAGTGATCCATTCTTAATTAGCATTGGTAAAGTTCGTGTCCGAGTTTCATGAATTGACGACAGATGACAGAGACAAAAGTTGCGTATTCTAAGTTGCTTATTTGGTAGGAGATCCGTAATCCCTTCAGTGATCCATT
Organism: Acanthosepion esculentum; assembly: GCA_964036315.1. Taxonomy (NCBI): domain Eukaryota; kingdom Metazoa; phylum Mollusca; class Cephalopoda; order Sepiida; family Sepiidae; genus Acanthosepion; species Acanthosepion esculentum. The sequence goes on from OZ038511.1 coordinate 4,940,717, forward strand.
CTTAATTAGCATTGGTAAAGTTCGTGTCCGAGTTTTATGAATTGACGACAGATGACAGAGACAAAAGTTGCGTATTCTAAGTTGCGTATTTGGTAGGAGATCCGTAATCCCTTCAGTGATCCATTCTTAATTAGCATTGGTAAAGTTCGTGTCCCAGTTTCATGAATTGACGACAGATGACAGAGACAAAAGTTGCGTATTCTAAGTTGCGTATTTGGTAGGAGATCCGTAATCCCTTCAGTGATCCATTCTTAATTAGCATTGGTAAAGTTCGTGTCCGAGTTTCATGAATTGACGACAGATGACAGAGACAAAAGTTGCGTATTCTAAGTTGCGTATTTGGTAGGAGATCCGTAATCCCTTCAGTGATCCATTCTTAATTAGCATTGGTAAAGTTCGTGTCCCAGTTTCATGAATTGACGACAGATGACAGAGACAAAAGTTGCGTATTCTAAGTTGCGTATTTGGTAGGAGATCCGTAATCCCTTCAGTGATCCATTCTTAATTAGCATTGGTAAAGTTCGTGTCCGAGTTTCATGAATTGACGACAGATGACAGAGACAAAAGTTGCGTATTCTAAGTTGCGTATTTGGTAGGAGATCCGTAATCCCTTCAGTGATCCATTCTTAATTAGCATTGGTAAAGTTCGTGTCCCAGTTTCATGAATTGACGACAGATGACAGAGACAAAAGTTGCGTATTCTAAGTTGCGTATTTGGTAGGAGATCCGTAATCCCTTCAGTGATCCATTCTTAATTAGCATTGGTAAAGTTCGTGTCCGAGTTTCATGAATTGACGACAGATGACAGAGACAAAAGTTGCGTATTCTAAGTTGCGTATTTGGTAGGAGATCCGTAATCCCTTCAGTGATCCATTCTTAATTAGCATTGGTAAAGTTCGTGTCCCAGTTTCATGAATTGACGACAGATGACAGAGACAAAAGTTGCGTATTCTAAGTTGCGTATTTGGTAGGAGATCCGTAATCCCTTCAGTGATCCATTCTTAATTAGCATTGGTAAAGTTCGTGTCCGAGTTTCATGAATTGACGACAGATGACAGAGACAAAAGTTGCGTATTCTAAGTTGCGTATTTGGTAGGAGATCCGTAATCCCTTCAGTGATCCATTCTTAATTAGCATTGGTAAAGTTCGTGTCCGAGTTTCATGAATTGACGACAGATGACAGAGACAAAAGTTGCGTATTCTAAGTTGCGTATTTGGTAGGAGATCCGTAATCCCTTCAGTGATCCATTCTTAATTAGCATTGGTAAAGTTCGTGTCCGAGTTTCATGAATTGACGACAGATGACAGAGACAAAAGTTGCGTATTCTAAGTTGCGTATTTGGTAGGAGATCCGTAATCCCTTCAGTGATCCATTCTTAATTAGCATTGGTAAAGTTCGTGTCCGAGTTTCATGAATTGACGACAGATGACAGAGACAAAAGTTGCGTATTCTAAGTTGCGTATTTGGTAGGAGATCCGTAATCCCTTCAGTGATCCATTCTTAATTAGCATTGGTAAAGTTCGTGTCCGAGTTTCATGAATTGACGACAGATGACAGAGACAAAAGTTGCGTATTCTAAGTTGCGTATTTGGTAGGAGATCCGTAATCCCTTCAGTGATCCATTCTTAATTAGCATTGGTAAAGTTCGTGTCCGAGTTTCATGAATTGACGACAGATGACAGAGACAAAAGTTGCGTATTCTAAGTTGCGTATTTGGTAGGAGATCCGTAATCCCTTCAGTGATCCATTCTTAATTAGCATTGGTAAAGTTCGTGTCCCAGTTTCATGAATTGACGACAGATGACAGAGACAAAAGTTGCGTATTCTAAGTTGCGTATTTGGTAGGAGATCCGTAATCCCTTCAGTGATCCATTCTTAATTAGCATTGGTAAAGTTCGTGTCCCAGTTTCATGAATTGACGACAGATGACAGAGACAAAAGTTGCGTATTCTAAGTTGCGTATTTGGTAGGAGATCCGTAATCCCTTCAGTGATCCATTCTTAATTAGCATTGGTAAAGTTCGTGTCCGAGTTTCATGAATTGACGACAGATGACAGAGACAAAAGTTTCGTATTCTAAGTTGCGTATTTGGTAGGAGATCCGTAATCCCTTCAGTGATCCATTCTTAATTAGCATTGGTAAAGTTCGTGTCCGAGTTTCATGAATTGACGACAGATGACAGAGACAAAAGTTGCGTATTCTAAGTTGCGTATTTGGTAGGAGATCCGTAATCCCTTCAGTGATCCATTCTTAATTAGCATTGGTAAAGTTCGTGTCCGAGTTTCATGAATTGACGACAGATGACAGAGACAAAAGTTGCGTATTCTAAGTTGCTTATTTGGTAGGAGATCCGTAATCCCTTCAGTGATCCATTCTTAATTAGCATTGGTAAAGTTCGTGTCCCAGTTTCATGAATTGACGACAGATGACAGAGACAAAAGTTGCGTATTCTAAGTTGCGTATTTGGTAGGAGATCCGTAATCCCTTCAGTGATCCATTCTTAATTAGCATTGGTAAAGTTCGTGTCCGAGTTTCATGAATTGACGACAGATGACAGAGACAAAAGTTGCGTATTCTAAGTTGCGTATTTGGTAGGAGATCCGTAATCCCTTCAGTGATCCATTCTTAATTAGCATTGGTAAAGTTCGTGTCCCAGTTTCATGAATTGACGACAGATGACAGAGACAAAAGTTGCGTATTCTAAGTTGCGTATTTGGTAGGAGATCCGTAATCCCTTCAGTGATCCATTCTTAATTAGCATTGGTAAAGTTCGTGTCCGAGTTTCATGAATTGACGACAGATGACAGAGACAAAAGTTGCGTATTCTAAGTTGCGTATTTGGTAGGAGATCCGTAATCCCTTCAGTGATCCATTCTTAATTAGCATTGGTAAAGTTCGTGTCCGAGTTTTATGAATTGACGACAGATGACAGAGACAAAAGTTGCGTATTCTAAGTTGCGTATTTGGTAGGAGATCCGTAATCCCTTCAGTGATCCATTCTTAATTAGCATTGGTAAAGTTCGTGTCCGAGTTTCATGAATTGACGACAGATGACAGAGACAAAAGTTGCGTATTCTAAGTTGCGTATTTGGTAGGAGATCCGTAATCCCTTCAGTGATCCATTCTTAATTAGCATTGGTAAAGTTCGTGTCCGAGTTTCATGAATTGACGACAGATGACAGAGACAAAAGTTGCGTATTCTAAGTTGCGTATTTGGTAGGAGATCCGTAATCCCTTCAGTGATCCATTCTTAATTAGCATTGATAAAGTTCGTGTCCGAGTTTCATGAATTGACGACAGATGACAGAGACAAAACATGTCATTTCCCAGGGAATTCCATTTTGGGGATTTTGTTAGAATTTGCCTAACATTATTCTTGGTTATATTTTGTCATTCTTGGAGAGGTTTATCCTTCATTCTTTCTTGTTCTCGTTTCATCCATTCTGCATTGGGATTATATTCCTTTGGGTTGCCCCAAATGTTACCCCAAAATATTTGGACTTCTTCGATAGATGGTGGCTTTTTGACTTCTGTAACTGCTTTTCCAATTACCCTGTAAAACTTCATGAGGACCGTTTGGAATGCCTTATTTTGTCGACAGAACCCACGATGCTTTTCATATCATCTTGTTCGCTGTGTCTTTAATTGCAGTTTCTTTTCTTGTCATTATTATTATTATTATTATTATTATTATTATTATTATTATTTCCTTTGATTTCTAGCGTTTACACATTTCTTTCCGAGTCCCGCCCAGAGACCTAAGGTTAGAAATGGCATCATGACACTTTCCACTGAGAAAAAAAATGACATAGATAAAGCCCTTCGTAAAGTGTGGGCTGTACTTGTCAGAACAATTTTTTGTATTTCTTTAAGACATGGACTTCCAGGAATCCCTTCAATTAGTCTACCGGAATCTTTTCCAACCAATCCTAGGGCTCCAACTACAACAGGGATTGTTGATGTCCCCATGTGCCACATTTTTGAGATTTCGATTTCAAGGTCCTTGTATTTTGACAGCTTTTTGAATATCTTCAAAGATACATTGCAGTCTGCAGGGACTGCCATATCAATAAGGAGGCATTTTTTTGTTTGTGGTCTTTAATAACAATGTCTGGGCGGTTGGCTTTAATTGTTCTGTCAGTGTGTATTGTGTAGTCCCATAGAATTGTAACCGGTCCTATCTCCGTAGCCGGGTCTGGGTGGCGCTCATACCAGTTATTATTATTATTATTATTATTATTATTATTATTATTATTATTATTTTATTTCCTTTTATTTTTGGTGTGTAAGGTCAGAAATGGCATCATGACATTTCCCACTGACCAATTAAAAAATATATATTTTATTATTATTATTACTACTACTACTACTACTACTTACCAAAAGAATTATAAGCCTCCCAGTGAGAATGAAGGTTATAAAATTGGCTGAGAATGGCTCATTACGCATTACACCGTCGGAGGTGCTTCATATTAATATCGTAAGCATTTAAAGAAGTTTGAAATGGATACTGTTCAGTTATATTAGTTTATAATAACCTGATTGACGTGGAGGAGAAAAGTTCACATCTCTTTCTTCCGATTGAAGTGTACCGATTACTGATTGGATTATATTTAATTTGACATATGACGCCATTTCAAGAGCCGGCAAGAATCGAAAGTTGTACGCTCAAAGTCTCGCTTTCAATGCCAGATGTCTGAGTACCGTTTTACTGCAAAGTGAACTTTAACGTCCAAAATATTAACTCAAAATTCTCATCACAAAATAATTTCGTCAAACTAAATACAATTAATGTAAAACGCTGCCCCCCGCCTCCGCACCATTCTTTCTGCTGCTTTCTCACTCCCAAGTCCCTCTCTCTTTCTTAACTGTTTTTTCTATTTCTTTCTGTTCATTTAGCACTCCTTTCCTTTTCTTTCTGGCACGCGTCTCTTCTCCTCTCCTATACTACTCTCTCTCTCTTTCTCTCTCTTACATCTCCTCCCTTCTCACTTTCCCATTTTTCTCTCTTTCTGTCTCGTATCGCTTTCTCCTTCCCCACTCAGCCCTCTCTTTATCTCTAATATCTTCTCTTTCCATCTCTTTCGTTTTTCTTTTCCTATCCTTCTGTAGTTCGTGTCTCTTCTCCTCTCTCATGGTAACCTCTCTTTCTCTTTCACATACGCTCCTCACTTTTACATTCCCATTCTTCTCTCTTCCTCTCTCTCTCTCTCATATCGCTTTCCTCCTTTTTCCCTTGGTCCTTTTTTCTCTCTAATGCTTACCCCGCATTCTTTCACATTTCTTTCTCTATTCCTTTCTGCTATTTGTCTCCTCTCCGCTCTCATATAACCCTCTATTTCTCTCTTAAATGTCCTCCTCCTCTCGCTCTCTGTATCTATCTATCTCTTTTCTATATTTCTCTCTTTTTCACTAAAATTGCTCTTCATATATCTCCTCTTTCCTCTCTCCTCCAATACTGCGCCCTCTCTCGCTCAAATCTATCTATCTCTTATATTTCGCTCTTTCGATCTCATATTGCTCTCTCTTTTTACTTAAAGTTTCTCTTTCTTTCTAATCTTTCTCTCCTCGTCTCTCGTGCCTTTCTTTCTCTCCTTCTCTGGCATCCAACCACTTCTCCCATTCTGTCTTTACATTCTCTCAGGCATCTTTTTCTTTCTTACTAAAACCTTATTGTGATTTCTCTCCTTCAATAAAGAATTTAAATACCTCGAATTTTAATTTTCAATGCAGCTAGCAAACTCCCCCCCCATATGTACAACATTGGCACGACATAATCATTCTTCCCCCATTTTCACAGACTGTTTCTGTGCCAACAACATAAGATACGCAGATGACACAGTACTAATAGCAGACATGGAAAAGAAATTACAAAATCTCCTGCAGAAGGTAGCGAAACAGAGCGAGAAGAAAGGACTAAGCATAAACTACAAGAAGACAGAATGCATGGTCATCAGTAAAAGGATGAGCCCGAAATGCGATTTGAAGGTCGGGAATACTGGAATCAAGCAGACGCAGAATTTTAAATATCTGGGAAACGTGTTGACAGAGGACGGTAAGTGCGACACTGAGATCCGTAGACGTATTGGGATGGCCAAGGACGCATTCCAAAAGCTGGACAGAGTACTGCGAGACAGGAGGATTTCTTTGGTAACAAAGAAAAGATCACTGAGCTGTTACGTGACATCTGTCCTTCGAATGTTGGACGATTTCCTCAGAAATGAAGAAGAGACTCGTGGCGACGGAGATGTGGTTTTACAAACGGATGCTAAGGATATCCTGGACCGAGCGTGTGAGCAACGATGAGGTCTTAGAGAGGATGCAAACAAGGAGGAGGCTTATACTTAACATCAGGAAGAGGCAGCTGAAGTTCCTGGGACACATAATGAGGGATGAGAGCCAGGAGAATTTGATACTCACTGGTCGAATAGAGGGAAAGAGAGACAAGGGAAAACAATGCATAACATACCTGGCGGGCTTAAGCAAGTGGATGGCAGCACGTGGTCTGAGGGAGGTGGAAGAGGGAAGGAAGTTGTTGAGAGCTGCAAGGGATAGAGGGAGGTGGAGAGCCATGATCGCCTACGTCCTTAAAGGACATGGCACATAAAAAGAAAGACTGTAAAAGGATATTTTTGCCCATTCTTTGTAGACTGGTATCAAATGAACACTCTCTTTGCCATGAATACTTTTAGTTAACTCGACTGCTTCTTTGTATTTCTCGATCGCATCACTAAACTTCTTTTGTTTCTCGCTCAGTCTGTAATAAATAAAAGAAAGAAGAAATGCTGCTAGAATTTATGCTAACATTTATTTTATTGTGAATTAATTGTTATGGGATCTTACCTATAACGACACAATGAACTCTTCCTGACACTATAAAGACTGCGCCTCTCAAGAGAGACGTAAGAACGAGTCGAGACGGAATCGAGTCGAGCCAATAGTAGTTCACTCCAAACCAGACTGACAGTCATACTAACACCTTCAACATCTTGTATTATTATTCTGTGTAATATATCTTTGTTATTTCTACTCTTGTGTTCGTGTTGTTCTTCCTTGGTCCTAACTTTGGACCATAACAGTGGCGACGAGGATATTGGACCATAACAGTGGCGACGAGGATATTGGACCATAACAGTGGCGACGAGGATATTGGACCATAACAGTGGCGACGAGGATATTGGACCATAACATTAATAAAACAAGAAATACATTGCGCAATTATTTTCAAATATTTTTTTAGGAAATGCATTGATGATTACGAATATAAAAATACATCTGTATATATATATATCTATAATAAATACGAATGTCAGTGTGTCACTATGTCACACTTTTTCAATTTTACTCCTAGAATCTGTTGCCCAACATATCATACCATTTTGGAATCAGGCCGACTCCGTGAGCAACCTGTTAGGGTCCCCCGTTTTGGGAAAATAGTTAACCCCCAAACTGGAGTGAAAACACTATGAAAGTGTAAAAATAGGTTTTAATACCAGAAATACATTGTAAAAGATTATTACCAGCAATACATTTTTGAAAAACAAATATTTACCAGCATTATATTTTGGGATAAAAAAAAGCATTACCAGCTATACATTTTTGAAAATGAAGAAAAAATTAATCTTATCAAATTAATCTTGAAAGAAAATTATTACCAGAAATAGATTTTTGAAAAAAATATTACCAACAATAAAAATTTTGTTTGTTTTGTTTTACGGCATATCAATCTCAATAGGTTATTTAACCTATTGAGATTGATGTGCCTTAAAACAAAACAAACCAAACCAATATATACTGAAATAGATAGATAGATAGATAGATAGATAGATAGATAGATAGATATGAAGAGACCAAGAGAGACAAATAGAAATGAAGAGACCAAGATAGATAGATAGATAGATAGATAGATAGATAGATAGATAGATATGACGAAACCAAGAGAGACAGATAGAAATGAAGAGACCAAGATAGATAGATAGATAGATAGATAGATAGATAGATATGACGAAACCAAGAGAGACAGATAGAAATGAAGAGACCAAGATAGATAGATAGATAGATAGATAGATAGATATGACGAAACCAAGAGAGACAGATAGAAATGAAGAGACCAAGATAGATAGATAGATAGATAGATAGATAGATAGATAGATAGATAGATAGATAGATATGACGAAACCAAGAGAGACAGATAGAAATGAATAATAGATAGATAGATAGATAGATAGATATGACGAAACCAAGAGAGACAGATAGAAATGAATAATAGATAGATAGATAGATAGATAGATAGATAGATAGATAGATATGACGAAACCAAGAGAGACAGATAGAAATGAATAATAGATAGATAGATAGATAGATAGATAGATAGATAGATAGATAGATAGATATGACGAAACCAAGAGAGACAGATAGAAATGAAGAGACCAAGATAGATAGATAGATAGATAGATAGATAGATAGATAAAAAATATTACCAGCAATAAAAATCTTCTCGGCATTAAATAACCCATTGAGGATAATATGCAGTAAAAGAAACCAAACCAAACGTAATGTCAATCGTTATCTCCGATTTCTTGATTCCTCTTCTTTTGTTGTCGCTCCTTAATAATATTTCACTTTTTCTTTTTTTTTTCTTTTTTACACGCAGTCGCCCCTTGTCTCTTAGTGGATTTATTGCCTTGCTTGGGGTGAAATGAATAAAAAAAAAAAGAGCAGCAAAAATAAATTGAAAGGAAAACTATCCAAAAATGAATAATTTCAATGATCCCTCTGAGAAATTCAGACCAACTACGACTATTATAT
>OZ038511.1:4952025-4967025 GCA_964036315.1 Acanthosepion esculentum
GTTTATGTCATTAGATCAAGGCTGCCTGATGTCGAGAGACAACTGAATGTTGCACAAGTTATGAATGACTAAAAACAATCAGTCGGGTACCATCGGGCTCTCGGGTACTAGGATCAACCGCTTCATCCACCGCGGACTGTTTGATGGATGTCCTCCTGCTGCGGTCAGCCATCATGATGATGATGATCATCATCATCATCATACATTATGTATGCGTGTGTATGTGTGCGTATGTATGTGTGTGTGTGTGTGTGTAATATATGGAATTAAACTATGAATGTCTACACAGCGAGTGGTCTATTTTGATTATAAAAACTGATTCAAATTGCCCAAAGCTATAACATCTGATTAAAATTAGCTGATATTTATAGTTTTTTAGATACATAAGTCCGTCAGTTGGTGCGAGGGAAAGAATATATATATGTGCTTATATATGCGACTGTGTGTGTACACGCAAGTTGGAAAGTCTGTGTATGTTTGCGTACGAGTGTATTTCGTGACGCACAATGCATTGAGAAATTTCTAATTAGGAATTATTTTTTAACACGTGAAAGCTGAAGAGAAGCCATTTTTTTTTTGTAAAACACCGGGAGGATTACGCACAATAAAAATTTGTACAAAGACCAAATCATTCTCATTGTATTTGTCAGAAGATATATATGTGTGTGTGTGTGTGTGTGTGTGTGTGTGTGTGTGTGTGCGTGTGTGACGGACGAATGTGTACGCAAATATATTTCAAACCGTTCCTTAACGGCATTCGTCAACCTCTAAATACCTTGGTGCACTTGTCTCTAGTAGGCGCCTTGATATGCTCTGTTCAAATAAAACCATCGAACTCTCTGTGGATCAGTTTTAATAGTTAATATTACTGTGATCGATTACCTGTACTATATATATAAATATATATATATATATATATACATTAGTAAATTTTTTTATAGTAATTCGTCGAGCTTAGAATCCTCAACAGAATGCAGAAATCACTGTACGGCCGTTTCGTCCTATCTGGGACTCATCAACAGTGCGCATCCACTACCGAGATCGAACCCGGGTCGCTTCGATACAATGCGAACGTCAACAGTACCATGGGACTCGGTGACGAAGAAGACATAAACTAGACTCGATATAACGCCGCTACTCACTCAGTTCCGTTCACCGATACCCACCCAAGTATACAGAGTTATCCAGAGTCCCCGAATAACCTCGGAACCTGTGCCCCAAGAGCCACGGCTACTATTTTGACCCTTAGCTGCTCTATCACAGAGCTTAGTTGGATCTAGCAAGATATAAAAGTAATTGATTTGGGGGTTTAGGCTAATTTTTTTATAGTAATTCGTCGAGCTTAGAATCCTCAACAGAATGCAGAAGCGATCCGGGTTCGATTCTCGGTAGTGGATGCGCACTGCTGATGAGTCCCAGATTGGTCGAAACGGCCGTCCAGTTCTTTCTGCATTCTGTTGAGGATTCTAAGCTCGACGAATTATTATAAAAAAAATTAGCCTAAATCCCCAAATCAATTACTTATTATATGCTGCGTAAAAAATTGCGTTGTGCATGAATCTCAGAGTCGTGCTACCGGTAAAGAATAATATGTATATTCATTAATATAATCTTAATAGCTCTGTTATATTACAATGAGCCCTATTTTATCAAAACCAGGACTCAATGTACGGTATCTGATATCTGATATATATATATATATATATATATATATATATTCCATTTATACGTTATTTTTACAGATATAATTTATTTAAGTAAATGCTCTGTTTCTTAATTTTGTTTTTGTTTTTTTTTAATTAAGTAGTATTAATTATGTTTACCGGCCTGAATGTTGGAGAAATTTCTTAATTCTCTTAGCGGCCGTCACGTGAACCATGTAACTGATCTCCACCAAAGGGAGATAATTGTCTTCTGTATCTCTTCATATGAACAGTCCGAAAAATAGGTAGGGTAAAGGAAAATGCTTCTTCGCAGACCTTCAGAGAAAACTACGTATTTCTTCAGGGTGCATCAGATTAAAACACCGTGACAAAAACGAAGATGATTATAAGTTTCCCCCCACCCACCCCAAAAAAGATGTCCGATGTAATGAAAATATTTATTCTCTAAACTTTGTAAAACAATCAACAAGTGACCTCATCTGTTGTGTTCAAAATGCGAACCGTTTTCAACTACTAACAAGAAAAGAAGAAAACATTTCGATCGTATGACAGCATCACATAAACAGCTAAAGAACGAAAAATATACCTACTTCTTTTCAAGGTGAATCTTACTCACAATTCAACCAATTTTATTAATGGAATTGATTTATTGGTTTCACTGATTTATTTTAGATAACAAATACAATAAATCGATATAGTTTATCATTAAATTTAATATTTTGTCATAATTTCAATTAATTTGAGTTTTTACATTTTAACATTAAAGATGGCGTTGTTTTAAGTTACGAAGCAAATTTATATTCAGTCTCGTTTGTTTTTCACGATGAGCCACATTTTGCAAAAAAACGAATAGCAATTTTCAAAGTTTTCCGGCGAAGTTCGTGTTTTACACAATTTTACAGCCAAAAATAAAAAAAATCAATTTTAACAATTAACGAATAAAATTGAAATGAATGAAAAATATTTTATTTGGATCTTTTCTGTAATCCCCACGACACAGAACAAAGGAAGTGTTCACATAAAAAAGAAAAGAAAATCATATGATGTGACATCGAGACCAAAGTATGAACAAATTGTTAAATATGTCAATAATTATTTTGTAAAACCTTATTTTCTATACGGATTAGAATAAGCAAATCCTTTTTCGTTCCAAATCAAAAAACAAGTCAATAATGACTTCAATTTCTCTTTTGTTCCTGCACAGTACGTGTAAATACTCTTGGGAAAGGTATGAATCCATCACTTCTACTCCCAGCGATGGGTTAAATAGTAAAAATTGTATCTGGAAAAATCCTTGTTATCGTCCAAGCATTTATAATGCAAATTCACTTGCAAAAAAAAGATAAATACTCTTACAATCGCAAATATGTTGCGGCTTTAAATAATCCACAAATGGTTGATAAACCGTAAATAACAAATCAATGATTTTTTTTTTTTTTACAAACGCTTCACTGACAATCGCCTCTGAATTGTCGGTCGTAAATGGCTCTGGTTTTATTTGACCTCCTATGTATAATACCGTTTTACTGCATATTTTACAAGAACGCAAAATTCATCTTTACAGAGAGTTATTGTTGCATGTCTAATTCGAGAATTCAGAAGTGATCAGTCTACTATCCATAATACCAGGATATTAAACTTCATTTAATGTTAGGGTGATCCTTTGGAATGAAAAGTGAATTTTATACGTTTGCAATTCAATGAATCTAGAGAGAGAAAAAAGAGAGACAGAAGCAAGACATGAAGAGATAGGGTGGAGAGGGAAGAGAGATCAAAGCAAAGTGAAATGGATAGACAGACAGAGAAATCAACTCAAACTAATATGTGTGTGTGTGTGTGTGTGTGTGTGTGTGTGTTAGGGGATAGATAGATAGATAGATAGATAGATAGATAGATAGATAGATAGATAATGAACAGACTTAGATATGAACAGATAGATAGATAGATAGATAGATAATGAACAGACTTAGATATGAACAGATAGATAGATAGATAGATATGAACAGACTTAGATATGAACAGATAGATAGATAGATAGATAGATAGATAGATATGAACAGACTTAGATATGAACAGATAGATAGATAGATATTCGACAGGCTGAGATAGATAGCTTTAGAAAGCATAAAATACAATACGGTGAGACTGAGAAGGAAACCCTATTTGATTGTTTATAAAGCTATACGACTCAAACATTTGCTATTGTTCTACTGTCTATAATACCAGGTGCGTTTTACCCGCCATCAGAATCAGTATGAGACTGCGAGTGTGTGTTTCATGCCTCTCATAAAGTAGCCATAATTCCTGCTAATCGGACAAAAGTCAGGCAAAAATAAAAAAAATGATAACACCGGAAATGAATAATATACACTGTTAACAAACGATGGAGATTTCGAATGAAATTCATTTTCGTATAACCCGCATATATATATAATATACTACTAGCTTAGATTCTCCCTGGGTGCCTCATACATTTGGCCTTGTGTCAGACTAAGATAACTATATAGATACTTTGTCGTAAAGAAATGATGAGTAATATAGCTTTGTAGGCAATTACTACTATAGTGTGTTCGATCTTTTCTGAGAGGCCCACATGTGGGCGAACTTGTCATCGTGAGCAATTCTTATTCAATAATGGAACTCTTGCAAAATGAAATATTATTAATCCTGGGGATGTTTTTCCGGTGATTTTTTTTCTTTATCACCGACATGAAAATTCTGCCTGACACGTGAAAATGTCTATAAACGAAACGCCCAAGGCCAAAATATTCCTACTAAATATTCAGATACGTTTCCATTATTACGTTTCTTTTTTCATTCTTTTTTGTCAGACGAGTAGAGGAAGACCATTTCTTTGTAAACGCGATTCCATTTCTCTTCTAGATTCTACAAATGGACAGGCAATCCAAAGTGCTGACCTTTGCTCTGGCTACGCATTCTTCTGAACTCTCCGGTTCGGCTATCCTAACAAATAGTGACAGTACTTGTCACTTTCAACGGATTTTTTTTGCTGTCCTGGAAAGAGAATTTTAAGCTTCTGTCTGTTTCTATTAATGTTTCTTGAAAACTGAAATATCTGCCTTCACCAGAAGCTCTCAGCAATGATGCAACCAATGATAGCTACAAGCAAATTGCATAACTCTTTCTTGTATCCCCAAAAGTCTTACTTGTTAGCTTTCACTGTTTAACTATTTGCACATTCAGAGCTGGTGCTAATAAAATAGTGCTTGATATATGACAACAAAGCTAGGTGTATCTATGGAGGTATAGATATATTCATATTTTTGGAATTGTCCCATAAAATCGCTTGAAAATGAAACAGTACTAGGCATTTTAATTTAATTCTCTAATTGAATTTAAAGTTTTAGTTTCTGTTTTTGAAACATGGTACAACCTTTGTACCGATGGGAGCAGTTTTTTAAATCAGTAAATTTATAATATATATATATATATATATATATATATATATATATATAAATACATATATATATATTGTTATTAAAATTTGTGTATTTAGGCAGAAAATTCTCTTTTAAGCATTGTCTGATTAAATAAAATGCAAACATTATGTCTGCTTATTTTTAGCATAATCCGTTCATATTCACGGATATTTTTCCGTATATTACAATCAAATGATGCCAAAAAATAAAAGTGATTTTCACTGTTACAGTGCATCTTTAGTTGTACTAGCGTTAAGGAAAATGTATTTTTATTATTAATATATGTATACATATATATATATATATATATATATATATATATATATATATATATATATATATATATATATATATATGGAGAGAGAGAGACAGACAGATAAATAAATAGCTTTGAAAATGACGGAACACATTTTTTAAAGGAACTTTTTTTGTCCAACAATATATCAGCAACTTTTATACCATCTACAACAGCAAATAGCATTAATTATATAGTAGTAGAATCAAAATAATCCTTAAAAAATGGCTAAAATTTTAACCGAAATCGCTCGGAATCAATAAACATTTGAACAATTTATAAACTGACGGTATATCATTAAATATGTACCAGTTACCTGGTGGTTTAAGAATCTGAATGTCGGATATCTAAAAGATACGAACCAGGTAACTACTAGATATAAACCTGGACGAACCTAGAAAAGACAGTATTAAAAGCAATACTCCGACATATATGTGATTAGCAATTTTTCTCAACAGCCCATTGTGGAAGAGGACACAACTCCTGGTGTTTACAGCACCACATACAACCAACTCGGAGTCTTTTATCAGGCTGACCTAATTCTTTGTTACACTCCCCCCTGATCTCCCGATCACAGGACCAACAAGCAGGGTGGGGGCGGACGTTTCCTTCTGATGATCCTTCTACTTAGAATAGGTGGCGTTGACTATTTGCATTTGAACGATTCTGGGCAGGTATCCAATAGTCAGCGTGGGTCTGGGACTGGGAGAGCTATGTAACATATGCAAATAGTCAGTGCCACCCAGTCTAAGTAGAAGGTCTTCTCTCAACAGCCTATTGCGGAAGAGGACGCAACTCCTAGTGTTAACAGTACCACATGCTAACTAGATGCTAACCAGGTGATAACCAGATGCTAAGCAGAAATTGAAGATAACATATTCAGTTTTCCTGTTGGCATATCATTACATTTACAATTTAATGTACCCTACTGAAGAGGATACTTGGAAAAAAAGGCAGTGGTTCTACAGAGGGATGCTGAAGAGACCATGGAGCGAACATGGAGAAAATGGAAACAAATCTGAAAACTAATACTTAAGATCAGGAAGAGACAGTTGAGGTTTCTGGGGCACATGATGAGGAAAGAGGGCTTGGAGAATCTGATACTCACAAGATAGATTGAAGACAAGAGAGACGACGTATAACCGACTGAGTGAGCTTGAGTAAATAGATGACAGAACAGGGCTTGGGAGAAATAACAAAAAGATCAAATTTATTAAGAGTTACAAAGGACAGGAAATTGTGGAGAGCCATGATCTCCTACGTCCACGGGAGAATTGAAATAGAGAATTTATACCCATAAACACTCATTTAACAATCCTAAACGCCAAACAGCTCTTTCAAAGAATTTTTTTGAATTGAAGGAAAAAGTCTGAACCCTCAGATAGATTAGAAAATTATAGGTTTCACACACATACTCCTAATATTTTTAGAGATAGTTGCAGGTTATGTTTAGGAGGAAAATTAGAATAATTAAATACAATAATCAATGCAAACTATTAACCCAAAGGAAAGGCATGTAGACATGAAATATACTGTTTAATAAATAAACGGAACGTCTATTCAAATACGGTTATCCACTAAAAATAACATTTAAGTAATAAAATATGTTGGGTTAATAAAATAATCCCCTTATATATATATCGTTGGTCATGTATATGTATGTGTGTATACATAATCATATGCACACACACACACACACACACACACACACACATATACACAAATATAAAAAACTGATTATATATATATATATATTCTTTCTAGTGTCTGAGAAATTTGGCAACTTCCGACTGATGCCGGAAGTCGATAATCGAACCATTTAAATGCCAAAGTGTCTAATGTACTTTTCCAGGCCTGCACATTAATAGTGTTGGAACGCAAGCTTTTGCAATGTATTGCCAGTAATTTTACTATAAACATGAATTTTTATATTTTCATATTGTTTTGTTTTTGTTTGGGGGTTCACTATTTGCCTATAGCTGGGACCCCTAACAGGTGCTACCACCCCGGGTCAGGGTGGCCCTCGAAACAACAGTTTCAGTGTTCTGGACAGCGTTCCTTATATTAGGAGATAACCAGTAAATAAATAAAAACGACTTACCTTGCCGAGGCTAAATTCAGTTTTATTTTCCATAAATCCCGGTCGACATCGCTGTAAGAAGGCAATTCACTCAACTCGTCTAAAAGTCTCTGTGCCCTGTTGAGATCTTTTTCACTCGCCAGATATGTATTAACTTGAGTCAAGGAATGATTTTGTCATCCGTAGAAAGATACATAAGACACCTTTTTAAAAAAATTAAATTCCATTCAATACAAAGTCAAAGAGCCACTCAAGGTAGAACGTTGCTGAATTAGGGACGTGATATAAATGTGAGAGAAGGAAGCAAGAATTGATGATTAGGAGGATGTGGCGGACAGTTAACAATTGTCTCTACACATGTAAAGGTTAAGATTGTAGTGCGCAAGAAAGCATCCACACGGGAGTCTTTCCACAACGTAGCGGCTCTTTAGAAGAAGCGTTTGGAATGGAACACCCTTCTTACCAAAGGAATACGTAGGGAATTAAGGTGACTGCAATTTCGGTTTAATTTGACTCTTGCAAAGATAAAGCCTGGCAGACGAATCAAGTACACCTAGCCGACCATTTTTACAGGATCTTTAGCAATGGTTCGTATATCTGAGCTCCACTTGAGGTCTGAGAGTGAAGAATCCCAGTGAGCGTTCAAAACAAAGAGCCTCATTGAGAGTGAAACTGTTCATGCTGTCTAGAGTAAATCCAGGGGTGTCTCTCCGGGGATAATGACAGGTTACTGGATTGGCTTTAGAGGTACTGAAACAGATGATCAAGTCAGTCTTTCTCTATTGAGCTGTTAGGACTAGATCAGCGGAATGATCAGATGCCAAGCTCTGGCTATTGTAAAGAGATACTTAGTGGGTTAACCAAGAGCTAATGTCATGAGTTTAAACCTTGCTGGCTACCTCACTATCCCAAATCCACCTCAACTCTGTAAGAATCCAGAGAAAGAAACAACGGCATACCATAGGGCGATAATTAACAAGTTAATCTCGCAAGACATTTTTAGTATGCTTGGTTCAGTTTTCACTGTATCCATCACAATAAAATTTCTGTGCTGAATTCAACTAAGCATCTGAAAATATGGACGTCTTCAGTAGAGCAGTGGTTAATGAAAACATTTCATATGCCATTTTTAGAGAAGTGAGTTCAGTCCTCATTATTATTAGCCTTGTTCCAAACGTAGCTAACTTTATATTGATTCATTTAGACTACTTTCCGGTAGGATGTTGGGTTATTTTTTTTTCGTTTGTTTTTTTTTTGTTTTTTTGTCCGTATGAATCAGTGTATAATTCTGGCACGGCCGAGTGGTTAGATCGTTCGCTTCCCAACCATGAGCCCCGGGTTCGATCCTCACCACAGTCGATGTCACATTGTCGCCGAGGGTTTGAGTGTGTTAATGGATTTTTTCAGACTGTCTACCCCACCAGATAATTAATAAGCGTATTTGTCAAGCATTAAAATTCTTACCAATATTTACTTTCATCTTAGTTTCTTTCGTTGCCTTTTTATAGCAACTTTACACAGGCCGTCGATCTACGGCATTAAGTAGCACTACTCTCACCAATCGCTCATTTACTCGTTCACTCAACTGACGTGTATTTCTCTCTAAGTGTTGCTGCTATGGCTGCCATGGCTCTCTAGTTTTTTACGAAATAGAATCGCTAGACCCGTACCCAACCGGTTTTTAATTCAGCGTTGTTCTTCTCCTAGACTGGTCCCCAACCAAGACAAGAGTTAAGACTGCCCTGCTATTTAAACATCACTGGGGAACGTTGCAAATACTAGTATTATAAAAACAAACAGCGCTGATAAAAAAAATCAAATGAACTAAGTTCGAGTTGGTCATTGTAAAGCTGTCTAGTAGCTTTCTAGTTTAGCTGTTAAAGCAGCTGGTGTTTTTAACAAGCTACCACTTGGTAAGCAAAAGGACCTGAGTTCGGGTCTCACCAAGAGCTTATTACCGATTCAAACTCTTTACTATCTGCCGTAGATTGACGGCCTGAGGAAAAAAGTGCAAATAAAAATTAAAACAAAAGTATATCCATTTACACTATATACATTGTTCGGACAATTGTCCTCATCTTTGTTGCCATGCCCTAGACGTTTCGGACGTTGCACACTCCGGCTTTCTTCAGGTGATATACGTTGGAATACTTGGCCTAGTGGATAAAAGTGTTGGCTGAAGTAATCCAGTGTCTTGATCCAAAGAGTTGTGAGTTCAATACCAGGCCACAGCAGAGACGAACAAAAACGCAGAGAGTTGAATTATTAAGGGAAATAACTGAAATTCGAAGAGGCCTGGCACGTGGAACTAGAACAGTCTACCCCGCTGGATGAAATAAATTTCAATCACCTGAAGAAGGCCGGAGCCTACAACGACCGAAACGTCGTGGATATGACAATAAAGATGAGGACAATCGTCTGAACAATGTATATAGTGCAAATAGTTACAATACCTCATCTCAGAAATATAGACAGATATTGAAAGTAAATCCTTATCGAAAAATATTAATAACAATTCCTCATTTGAGACATTCATAGACGAAATATTCTAAGTTTAGTGAATATATTACTAGGAAAGCAAAAAAGGTCCAAGGCAAAGTTCTCTATATTAAAAAAAAAAAAAAGCTTTTGCATATTTACATCGCTATAAATGCGACAGCCTGTAAACCGCTGAAGCAAACAGCATCCATTAAAAACAGAATCGGGCGACATTTAAGTGTCGTGATAAAGCATTTAGCAAGAGGCGACAGTCTATTCAATTTACATCGCAATGAAGTCTCTGCAAACAGATCGATAATTGCTTCGATCCTGATTTTCGTAATGCAAGGTCTCGATTGGCAGGATGTACATAGGTTTTCATTCTGGTTCACATTGAACTTGTAATGGTTCGACTAACAGAGAGAGATGGTGAAAAACAAAATTTATTGAGAGCTACAAAGGTCATGAAGTTGTGGAGTACCATGATCGCCAAGGTCCTGAAGGTACACGGATTGCCTTAAGGTTCAAATATCCTTAAACAACACAAGTTGATATGATAAATAATGACGATAAATATATATTATTGTAAATCATTAAAAAAATACTCTCCTCCATTTTCTCACTTTCTATTGTTTACTGGTTATTCATCTTGTAAAATCTAGATTCCCCATGTACTATGTCACAGGACAGATTGTAGTCAAGGGGAGAGAGAAAAACAATACAGAACCCCTGCCTTACGAGTTTGAATAAATGGATGACGCAACGATATTTAGGGGAGATAACAAAAAGATAAAATGTATTAAGAAATGCACAAAGGATAGGAAATAGTAGAGAGTCATAATCGCCAATATCCTGAAGGGACATGACACATAGAAGAAGAAATATGAGCTTGAGTAAATGGATAGCGGAACAAGGTTTAGGAGAGTTAACAAAAAGACAAAATTTACTAAGAGCTACAAAAGACAGGAAAGCATGGAGAGTCATGATCGCCAACTCGATATACTATTTTGGTTATTTATTTTTCACTTGGGCGAATTCCAAAAGACGTTTTTTTTTTTTGTTTTTTTAAATGTACACCCACCAAGACAGAGTAATTGGTTTGGTTTGGTTTATTTTGTTTTACGGCATATCAACCTCAGTGGATTATTTAATGGCGATAAGATTTTTAGAATAGATTCGTAAGAATAGAATATGTCATCTTTGTATGAAATCAGTTTGTTGATCAGGTTTCATTGACGTATTTTTGTAAAGAAACTTTTTGTCAAGAGACTGGTTTCATTAATGTCTTCTCTTCAGATATACAGTTCGATAGAGAAATTGATTTTACTAATATTCGAAATTGGTTTATATTTTTGTTAAAGGCCCACTGTTTTAAGAAATGATATTATGTCATCCACTTCTGCTTTCTCGAAGAGCTCACACAAGTTGTTTATATTATAGCATTTTTGTCTTGAAAGAGCAAGGCCTGAACACTCGGCTCATATATGTTTAATAGTGTATGTAGTTTCACATTCTTGGCATATTGGCTGATCTTATTTAGCAAGTACGAGTGGGTTATTCTCGTGTGGCCTTTTAGGATAGGTTCGTATGAATAGAATATGTATTCTTTGTAAGAAATCAGTTCGTAAATCAGGTTTCATTGATGCATTTTTGTAAAGAAGGTTTTGGTTCAGAGTCAAATATATTGCTGGCGGCACTTCTATAAAAATCCATTTTTATAATTTCACCTGACATAATTTAACTCCAGTTTGGGCGTTAACTATTTGCCGATAGCGGAGACGCTAACAGGTGCTACCACCCCGGGTCAGGGTGGAACTGGGAACAACAGCAATTGAGAGGGGATCCCGGTAGAGTAATTAAAAAAGAAAAGAAAATTAGGAAAATCGAAACGGAAAAAATTAAAGAAAGAGAAAAGAAGATGAGAAGAGAGTGAAATAAAGAAAGAGAAAGGAAAGCAGGAAGATGAAGGTAGAGTAGAAGAAAAGAGACGAAAAAAGAGAAGAAGAGAAGAGGAGGAATAAAAAGAAAGAAAGAAAGAACGAAAGAAAGAAAGAAAGAAGTTGAAAAACAGTTCGGTGTATCACAAACACGCAAGCAGGAAGATAAGAACCAAATAAGAATTATAGTTAAAATTTGCATGGGTTTCACAACTTAAATATAAACACAGTCTCCACTTTTACATATTTAAGAAAAAAAATGTTTGATTGCTTTTGAATTACTTTGCTTTGAACTTCACGCGTGACGCGTGAAAGGACTTCTAATACAGATAGAAGATTACTCTTTTTTATTATTTTTTTGTTTTACATCTTTTTCACATGGATTTAATTTCTTTTGAAGATTAAAAAGAAATTTTGAGAGTTTTGGCGATTAACAAAGATGGCCGACCAAAAAGCATACTCCAGGATTGAACAGTGGTCAGTTATCAAGTTTTTGGTTGCTGAAGGATGCAAACCAGTTGAAATTCATAGGAGAATGTCAACTGTGTATGGTGCCATATGTTTCAGCCAAACAAATGTCTACAAGTGGGCTAAATTGTTTAAAGAAAGACGGAGCAGTGTTGAGGAGGAAGACAGGCCTGGGAGGCCTACAGAAGTGAGGTCTCCTGAGGTGATCGAATCAGTCAATGGCCTCATTCAGTCTGACAGAAGGGTGACAGTGGATGACATTGCAAGGACTTTGAGCTTATCTGTTGGGAAAAATGCAGGGGTCATCAGTCAGAAGTAGTCATCTTGCATCATGACAACTCAAGGGCTCACACAGCAGCCCAAACGGTGCAGACCATCAACGAGCTGGGCTGGGACCTGCTCCCACATCCCCTTTAAAGCCAAGACCTTGCCCCTTCAGACTTTCACTTGTTTGGTCCCTTGAAAGCGTTCACGAGAGGCACGAAGTTTAAAAGTGACGATGAAGTCAAAAGTGTTGTGAGCGACGGGCTGAGATATCAGTCCAAAGATTTTTACGCTGAGGGAATACGGAAGCTTGTGCACAGATGGGAAAAGTGTGTGACAGTGCTGGGAGACTACGTTGAAAAATTTAAAAAAAGTAAGCTTCTATCTGTATTAGAAGTCCTTATACCGAAAAATTCACCTTATTTATTGAATGTTCCTCGTATTTTCCGTATAATTTTTCAAATTTACTTCAACTTATTCCTGGATGTACGAAGAACTCTCAGTAATATCGTCCGTAAATCTTAACATTTTATTTTTTGCTTCTTTTCGATCAACAATTTCACGGCGAGTAATTTTTGCTTCTCATCCTTTCTCTTCATCCATTTTATGTTATATTTTCGGATACTTTTAAAATGTCCATGATGCTTAATGCTTAAGGAAAGAAGACTTGGAAAATTTGATACTCACTGGACAGAATGAATTCAAGAGGAACAGAGTAAAACAACCCATGACCGACATAGCGAGCTTGAATAAATGAATGACGAAACAAGTTTAAGCTGAGATAACAAAAAGAAAAAATATTAAGGACTACATAGGACAGTGAAGATGTGGAGAGCCATGAAGGCCAACGCCCTGAAAGGCCATGTCACATAAAAAAGAAGAGTAGTATTTTGTAACGCCCTACCTCAGATTATATTGTTTATATAACAAATAGTTAAGCAATTAACTATTATATATTAATTATATTAATTACTATTATATATTAATTATATTAATTACTATTATATATTAATTATATTAATTACTATTATATATTAATTATATTAATTACTATTATATATTAATTATATTAATTACTATTATATGAAGTAATTCAATTCAAATATTGTATTTGCCAACAGTTAAGACATAAGTGTTTTTGTTTTTTTAACTATGAAAATTCTGCACTGCATACAATTCACTGGTATTATTAAATGGAGGCCGCTAGAGCTCAAAATAGTCAACTATGGCGATTGGGAGATTTTCAGTTAGCCATAGTCACTTTTTACTTTCTTTCTTTTTTTAATCATTTCACTCCAAGTAAAAGCGGGAATGCCACCAGTTCGCGGGGGAGTATCAGGGGGAGAAAAGATTGAGTATAAGGAGGATTGAGGAAAAGACAAAAGATGAACGGGACTCAAGACGAAAGAAGACGACGATTGATCTTGTATATAAATTTTTAAAAATTGTATTTATCAGGGAAACAAGTAAACGGATGGGAGTTCCACAGGCGGGAAGTTCGAGAAAAAAAAACTGTTGAAGTAGAAGTGGCAGTTGAATTTAGCTATGTCAACAGTAAAAGGGTGGGATCTAGATGCCAATTGAGTAGCACGCTTGAATTCATGTAGTCGGGGCACCAGAAAAAAAGCTCGTCAGAGCAGTAAACGTCTTATTAACAGGTAAGTACGGCAATCTATTTAAATGTGTATATATTGATAGTGTTAGATCAAATTAAATGAATGTGGTGATAAAATAAGCACATCCCATCTCCCCTCTCGCTTGTAACCATCCATCACAATAAAATAAACGTTTATCAGCTCTAAAGTAGAAGGAGTCAAATAAAGCTTTATAAGAGTTGTTATTATATTACAATGAAACTATCAGAACTTTATTTGTTTTCTCTATGTTTTATACTTGTTCTATATTAGATATTGGTTTTTTAACCAATATACTGCTCGGAATCTCTTTTATTTGCCATATTAATATCATTAATGTTAGCAAAGCTGGAAAGGAAAAGAAGCTTAAACGTGAACAAACGAATGAACTGAATATGGAACAGAAATGATCTGAAAGGTAAAAAACGGCTCACTGTTAATGGCCTGAGAGGCTAGCTTTGAAACCTTTGCTTTCCCAGTAGTTACTCTTCAGTAATCCATACTTAGTATCTTAGAAGATTAAGCTATGTCCCTTTTCTTTTGGCAAAAAATGTTGCTCATCGAGTTACAAAGCAATTTGGGAATCGGTGTTCTCTTTCAAATCAAGAATTTGTGATTAATAAATTCAACAAGTAGCCATTTTCTTTGAGATAACTTTATGTTTAACTCTGGGATAAATTTACATTTGCCTTTGAAATGGATTAATGTAAATTTATCGCAGGGTAAAAAGTGCATTCTGG
>OZ038511.1:4974525-4994525 GCA_964036315.1 Acanthosepion esculentum
GAAGGTTTGGAGGAAGAGCAGATAGGAGTGGTAAAGGAGAGGATGTGGAGAAAGATAGTGGATCGATCAAGGCAAGGGGGTTACAGAAGATTTGGAGCGAGAGCAGATAAGAATGAAAGGTGAAAGGATGTGGAGAAGGGAAGTGGATAGATCAAGGCAACTGGAGATGTCAATTGACGTTACACTTAAATAGTTGGAGATTGTATTTGTCAGGGAAACAGGAATATACAATCTCACTATATATGTATATATACATATATATTTTTAAGACATTTTTATGTTTAACATTCTTCTTATAGATACAAATATTTAAGTAAATGCTCTGTTTTATAATAAACAGTATTAAACAACATTTATTATAAACAGAGCATTTACTTAAATATTTGTATCTATAAAAAGAACGTTAAACATAAAAATGTCTTAAAATAATTGTCGAACTTTTTCCATTTATTTCATAATGTGTGACATATATATATACCATCTCTCTCTCTCTCTCTCTCTATATATATATATATATATATATATATATATATACAATCTCACCCCCACGACACACTAATAATAATAGACCTGCCTAACGCTTTTAAATTTAAGTTTACTTTCATAAAAAGTTTCACACATCGAAGAATCAGACAGATCGATTTTTTGATAATAATACGATGTCCACCAGAAATTACACCGTCTACAAAAACATCTGTCTGTGAGTAATTCCCATTTCTCTGTTTATTCCTCGGTCCGTTGATGAAGGACACAGGCGTGTCCGGGAATTCCGAACTTAAAAACCTTTCTTACCGTACTTCATTTCTGTCATATGATAAATAACTTATATTTAATAAATGTTTATCGTACTAATTATATTGGTACCCTTTCGTTTTATTAACTAACCTATTTTACACACACACACACATATATATATATATATAGAGAGAGAGAGAGAGAGAGAGAGAGACAGACAGACAGACAGACAGACAGACAAACAGACAGAGACAGAGACAGAGAGAAAAGGAAGGGGAGAGGGAGATTAAATAAGAGATTGAAAATAAGAGGAACAATTTTTAGTGACGACAAGAGCATATATAGGAAATGTTAGGTATTTAGATATTTTCTATCGTTTCCCATTGACTTGCATAGTACTACTCCTGACCCCTACTTAACTTTAATAATTTTCTATTACAAAAGTAAATATTTTTGCCGACAAGAAAAAAATGAAACATTTATGTCGACAAGAGAGCAAATATGGTCATTAAACAATGAATTTGAAACATTTTTATCAAATTTTTATAGTAATTCTCTTCATTCATTATTGCATGCTGTACATTGAAAATCAGGATTATTCATGGAGAAGAACTAATGAAAACTTTATTAAAAGAACAGGGTCGTTCTATATATAATTTATTTTCGTCCTCACTGAGAAGTTAGCGTCTGTTAAACTATGAATCTATTGTGATTTTCCAAGCGTAACTTACGTAACAGGCACCCAGTGAGGATCGAACTCACTACTCAGTCGTAATTATTCTAGCGAGACAAGCTTGCTAACCATTACACCGCTTCGAGGTGTCCAAATTAAGAGTCTATTATTTAGAGCTAAATGCTGACTCTAAATAAATAAGTCTACTAATATCTGCTGTCAGATTCTATCCAATAGATGATTTGCTTGAAGTTAAAAGAGTTCACGAGCTTCCAACACGTCATTACTAGCTGCTTGGTGAATCGAAACATAAAAGCCTGCTAGTGATTCCTTTGCGTAAAGATGAGTTTGACGAAGCTGTCAAATAATTGCAACGTAAAACATTTCCATTTCTTTTTCAAATCCCCAGAGAACAGAGACAGACATAAAAAAAATCCTGTCCGATTTGATACGCGGTGACAATTTATTTTGTCGTTACATAACCAACTAAATCCGGTTGGCATTGTCATCATATTTTGGGATTATTCTCTTAGGAACCTTTCTGAACTTTTTCCACTGCCCCACGTTTAAGGACACATGATTCATGATTATTTAAAACCAAAAAATACTCTCACACATTGATTCGATATTTGGATCTGATAAACGTTTTTACCTCCTCCCACAAACACATATATACATATATACTTGCATACATACGTATATATCAATGCTCTAGCGAAAGCCGCATTTAAATAAAATCAATATCATATATGAATTTTCCTAGAATTTATACGACCCCCCCCCCGCTAAGAAAAAAAACGTAAAGTGTACGAGTAACGGATAGCAGTGAACTAAGTTCGAATTCAAATCGAGTTCGTTGAGCCGAGTTAGAAATCCAGTCAATTTCATGGCTTATACTTTCGTAAAAATACATTTGGGAAAACTATGAATCTATCACTTCTCCCTCCATCAGCTATAGGTTAAATAGCAGAGCAAACTACCCATGATTGTCAACAAGTCTAGGAGAACAACTCACTCAAGGACACATAGCACAGTGGATAAAGGCGTTGGTTAGATCCAGTGACAGGACCCAAAGAGTGTGAGTTCAATACCCGGTTAAGGCAGTGGAGAACTTTCAGAGGGAAAAATTAACAGGAGATAACTGATAACTGACATCCATTAAAACATGGCACGTGCTACCCCAGTGAGCGAAATAAAGGGTTCAGTTCGACATTCCAAACACCTGAAGAAGGCCGGAGCGTACAACGGCCGAAACGTTGTAATAAATATGGCGACAAAGATGAGGACAATAGTCCGAATAATGTAAATCATGTACATAATACCTCATCTCAGAAATATAGACAGATACTGAAAGGCCGAAACATTGTAATAAATATGGCGACAAAGATGAGGACAATAGTCCGAATAATGTAAATAGTGTGCATAATACCTCATCTCAGAAATATAGACAGATACTGAAAGGCCGAAACGTTGTAATAAATATGGCGACAAAGATGAAGACAATAGTCCGAAAAATGTAAATAATGTACATAATACCTCATCTCAGAAATATAGACAGATACGGTAGAAAGAAAATACTTTTTTAAAAGATAAACGGAGCGTTTTTTCATATATGGGTGTCCACTAAAAATAACGTTTAAGGTGATTGAAATATGTTGGATTAATAAATTTAAAAATCCATTATTTCTTGGGCCTTGACGTCTGGTGAGTTAGGTAGCCAGATGTAACGGGTGATGTGGTCGCAGAAACTATCTGAAAGGTTATTTATTGTGTTCTCCTGCTTCTGTGGCAAGGTGTAGTCCTCTTGCCAGACATAAGGTCTTCCAGCAGCCACCCTTTTGAACCAGGGCAGCACTACCTCCTCAAGGCAATGATGTAGGCCTCCGTGTTGAGTTTAGGAAGATGAATCTTCCTGTGTGAAGATGAATGGGGGCATAACGTTGCCATCACTAGTGATCACTCCAAACGCCTTCGTAATCACCATTAGACTCGTCCAACTCTTTCGAATCCCCTGCACTCTCCTCAGATTGACACCCAAACACTTAGAAATGATCGTATTGGAGCTTCCGGTGCGAATGCCAAGCACTACAGCATGCCGTTTCCAAATTTCTGGCGCAGTGAATTGTATCATGGTGCTCTTTTTTCACAGACAGTGCCCAACTGAACCTACTAGACTGTGCAATCGACAAAATCACAAACAATCTTGTTCTTTCCATCACTTTTGTAAGTAGGTATTCCACACTCTGATATTAGAAGATCTGCCTGGAATGGTGAAATGCTATAAGAAGCAAGGCGCAAATTTACTGTAGATGATCTTGCGATTAAGCCACTTTCTAGGCATTTACGTCGTAGGGAATTATTTCCTCCTTTGATAAGAGTAGGATTTGTTATGTCAGAGTTGTGGTCAGTCTCATTACGGTAGGCAGCCATCGCATTTGACATATTGTTTTGTAAAATGTCCCTTTTGTGTTTATATAATCTTTTATTTAGATTCCTTGTTTTTAAAACAAAAAAAAAAAAAGATTCTAAAATTCGGCTGAAAAAAAAAACTCTAAAATTCCCACCACCCTTCTGCCGTGCGCATATGTCAATACGAGCAACATACCAAAATTAGTCCGATGAAGTCCTGAAGGACGAAACACATTACAAGTAAACTTTTTCCACTTTGTCATAAAATTTCTCCAACATGTATTTATAAGCAGAAGTAAAAAATATTGTTAGTTTTTCAAAATTCTTAAAGAGCGATGATAAATATTCTTCAGCCTAAATTATGAGCTTTAGCGCTCACTATTTTATCGTTGTGTCCAAATAATCTAAACTTCAGGAATATTTATGTACTTGCCTCGTGGATAAGACAGTTGTGCATTTACTATAACTTCAATTAATCGTCCTCACAAGGTTTCAAATACTTCGCGAAGCAGACAAGGCCCTCCCAACTGGGAGACAGACATAGCGAACTCTTTATAGTCTCCTCTTTTCCGTCTGTGCATGCAAATAGTAACGATAATTCTTTTATTCTATTGTCCACCCAATACAAGGCCCAAGAGCCACCCGAGATAGAGAATTACTAAATGAAGGTTGTTGTAAGGGTATAAAGCGAGAGATAAAGAGATGCCTATTATGAGAATATTTACGGAAATGGTTCGTCGGCAATGGAATCGTGACATGCATAGGACATTTTCATGAGACAAATGCAATAATCGAAGACAATCAGAACTGACCTTTGTGTTCCATATACGCCTCGGCCAAGTGCACATAACTGGCTGCGAGTTTCCAGTGTTGGTCGCCGTAAACAATTCTGGTCAGAGCCATGGCGCGTGTCAATTCATTTATTGCTTTGTCACTCTGATCAACAGATGAGAAAAAAAAAACGTATTTAGATGCAGAATAACGCGATACAAACATTGTTTTGTTTTTAATTTTATTTCCTATGGCTTCATTTCATTCTTATTAACTTCCAAACAATGTCAAAAACATTTTGTCATGAACGAAATGAACGCCCATTAACTGATTACACGTGTCGACTAACGAATGACACGAAGCTTGAACCTTTCGTATTTAACTTTGTTTTATTTCTCTCCATCAACTACTCTCGGTCTGTATGTAGTATGCCACCCAAGGCTGAATTTCAATCTGGAATAACAAATGTTGGAAGGTCAGCTTATAAGATGTACAATCAGCTTATAAGATGTATATGATAGGCTAAAATTACAATAATATACCACAGTTATAACTGTGCCTCTCATAAAAAAAATCAAAACTTCGAGAATGCACCTCGTATATACCGTCTGAAGATTGCGTGTGCGTGAAACTCGGGTTACGACTAGAGCCATCCTATGATAGGATTTAACGTTGTTAAGCGTTTTTTGATCGGTCTGACATGTTCATCTCGACCTTTTACAGACAAGGATACGCTTCGAGACGATGGACGACGTACTTTACAAGAATGAAGCAGTACCAAATATAGTGTCTAAAAGGAAAAGTAATTCGTACTTACCTCGCCTTGAGCAAGAAATCTGTCCGCTTTTTTTTCGGCATTTTTTAATTGTTGGTCCGGAGATTTCATAGTCGGGCAATCTTTCTTTCCGGAATGGAGACTTTCTCCCGTAGAAAATTGGCTGGAACCGGAAAACTGAGAGTCATCATCTGTCAATTGGTCGTCTTCACTTGACGAAGAATCCTTTGAGCAACTGAAATCTTCAGCACTCTTTTCTCTTCTAAAAGCGCTGAAACAAAAACGAATATATATATATATATATATATATATATATATATATATATATATATATATATATATATATAAAGATTGAACAAAAAAAGTGAAAAAAGGTCCTTGGTAATTGTAGGATAAAAATAAGTGTCCATTAATTGGAGTATGTTGTACGGAACGCGGGTCGTGTATTTTGCCGGAGTAGAAAATGATAATGCCAGTGAAAAAATATATTGGTCGCACTGAGGACCTGTTTAAAATAAGGTGGTATAACTATACCTCATCATTTAGAATATCAGAACGCAAATTCAATACGAAGCTGACAAACCACTATTGGACCTTTAGGGAAAAAATTTACAGAGGCCAGTCATTAAATGGAGTATTTTACGGAATAATGTAAAGGCTAGCAAAGTGAATGTCAACTCGTGTAGGCTGTGTCAGGAGAAGAAGCTAACTATTGTAACATACGAGGCTATGTTGTTGAATAGAAGGTCTCGGATCATGGCCAAAGGTAGACACGTCAGGAAGTTAATTTGGAGGCTATACGAACCTGGATAAAGTTGGAAAAAAAGTTTTTCTCCGTGCTTTCACTTTAATTTTATTTTATTTTATTTTTCCCCACTACAACTCCCTCCAACACTTCCGGTGTCGAATGAAGGTATTTAAGATCTAGCGTTGCCTCTGATTGATTTGCTGAACAAGCCACGTGGCGAGACCTTGGCGGTCGAAACCGCGGTAGTGTTCCGGTCAGCGTTCTTACCTTTTTCAGATATTAAATCGCACTTCAAGTTTGTTTTTCCTACTTCAAATTGAGGACTTTTTAACGTGTACGATTTTTTAATTTGTTTTAATTGTTTATATATATATATATATATATATATATATATATATATATATATATATCAGGTACATTTCTGCTTATTTAACAAACCCTCAGAGCCTATCTGTTGCGTATATTGCAGCTTTACTCAGGGATGTTTAGTTGCATTTTCTGGGAGAGAAAGCATATTCTAGTGTGATGAACAGTTTTAACAAATGACAATATGCTTAAAGCCTCTTTACGATGACTTGTGACACACACGCATACACACACATATATATGCATACATACATACATACATGTGGGATAGGGGTAGAAGTTTTTTATGTATCTTTGGTCGAAGACAAACAAAAATTTTTTTAAGATATTTTTATTTCCTTTTTCTACAATTCGGAATATTTTGGGGTTTCCGGAGAAATTTGAACATAAATTGTCTAATGTCTCTTGAACGCATTCAGAAAAACACGTTCTTGTGGACACAAAACTAAAATTCTTTGATAACTAAAAATCAAGAACTACTTAGAAATCCTTTGTACATACATTTAAACCTGAAATTTATTAAAGTCCCTATAAAATGTGTGATTACTTTAAACATTTTCGTTAAAGGAATTTTACCTTTTCTTTTTAAACCTAATTGACATATAAAGAAAGAAGAATGAAAGACACAATGCATTGGGGATGTGGAGAAAACTGTATTATTTGCAATTTGTTCATAAAAAGCATCTTCTAAATTATTTATATCCAAATCTTAATTTTAAAGCCTCTATTCGCTATCACTTCTTGTCACCAGTTTTACAACTTCAGCAGTAAATTTCGAAAAGTCTGTACAGAGATTTTATCTCATGCCTAAGGCCTCTAAGGCCTTCAGTTTCTTAAAGCTGGAAGGCTTTATCATTAATACTTGTGTTTTTCGCTCTTTCTATAAATTCTCAAAATGGTTTATGGTCTGCACTCTGGGTTCACCATGCAAAACTTTGATTGACAGACATTTTGGATCATTATTTTGTTAAAAGACCCACTGATGTTCCATCCCAAGCCTTTTTTGGTATCGGGTTTCGTGTTTTGGTTTAAAATTTGTATATACAGTTCACTCTTCATGATCCCATACACTATATTTAGACTACTCCACCTACTGACCTATCCTCAAATCATAATGCTACCATTAACCTTGCATGACTTTTGGGACAGTATTCTTTGGTTTGAAAGCTTCAATTCGCGTTTGACGAAACAAATACAACATCCTTGAGCCTAACACTTCAATTTTTAGTTTCATCTGAATTCATGTACAAATCTCGGATCCTTGTCAAGATGATACTTAGCAAAAGATAGACGAACATTTTGCTTTGCTTGGAATATTGGAGTTGTGGGTCGAAACCGGAAATAAACATCAAAACAGTCAAACACTAAATGACAAAAAAATTCGCGCATCCTTCCGGTTAATAAATTAATGCTTTAAAAATAAATATTTAACATTATTCAACTAACGGGTCACGGCAGTGCGGTAAAAGGAAATTCCCTTACTCATTCACCCGTCTTCTTCACCAAGCTACGTGACACTTACACTTTCCTCCGCACTTTCTCCTTTCATTTGCTTTTCACACATACAGGCGATGAAATCACATTTCTTTTCAACCTAATAACAAACAAGAACTGTAAGAACTTTAACACTCATACACACTAAGAAAATTTTAGTTTTCAAAACTTAGGAATAAAATTCTTATATTTATCACGTTTTGTTTTGGCTTTATGTTTTTTGTAGATTGTTTCAAATAAACAACAGAGTCATTCTTGGTCGGCCTCCATCGGGCGGGACGAGCCGTATTTAAAATTCGCTGTAATGTCTGCTAAGATATTTCAATACTAAACTCACTGAAACTAGTTAAAATATCCTTGGTGGTAAACCTTGGATAGTTCTTCAAATCTCTGGGGATATTTGTCACACGAGATGATAGTGTGAGTCAGGATTCGTCAGACTCTTGAGAATTCTTTGAACTTTTAGAACTGTCATTTGCAACGGCTTTGTTGTCTTTCTCTTCGCTATCGACAGTCACCGTCTTTAATTCTGAAGTCCAAAGTTCTTTAATCTTAACCAATAGCAACTGATTTCCTAACGAGAAATGGCGAGTATTGCAAACGATATCCACAATTTAAATCCAGTCCTAAAGCGCACAATACCAAACTATGATAATGATCTTGCTTATATTAGTTTTAAATGAAGTGAGGAACTCTTTAATATAAGAGAGAAAAATCAAACCCTTCACTATATTGTTCATTTCCTTTCTATAATCTATGGATATGAATAATTTTGGCGTGTCGTACAAATTTTAAATAATACTTCGCTTTAATACAATTTTCCTTATATCCCTCTTGTATTGTTAATTTCACTTTTCCTCTTTCTTTATATGTCAATTTTGGGGAGAAAACACCATTTCCCTTTTAATGGATACATTCATTCGCAGGGGCATTAATAATTTCGGGTTTAAAAGTATATATATTTTCTATTTTTTTTGGGGGGGGAGGTATAAAAACTTACCATATAGGTTTTCACTTCTATATATAAGAGATATGATCAAAAAATATCGGGACTGGTGCTGTAAACAGAAAACTGCAATATATATCAATTCAGTATTTAATCTCCTTCAAAGTAGTTCCCTTTTGAAGCCATACACTTTATCCATTGATGGAAGCATTTCCGAAACTCCTTTTTAGGGATAGCTAGCAGCTGCCTCGTCGCATTCTTTTGGATTTCCTCGACGTCTTGAAATCTTTTTCCTTTCAAGTGAGATTTGATTTTTGGAAAAAGAAAAATAGTAGCAAGGGGTGAGATTTGGGGAATATGGTAGTGATCGGAAATGGGAAATGTTATCATTAACCAAAAACTGCCTCATAAGCCATGAACACCGATGGAACCTCTGTGGTATGGTGAGACGACCACACTCTACACCTTTTCCTTCCAAACACTGCTATAAACAACGGAAGTTAGCAAGAACGTTAAA
This sequence comes from Acanthosepion esculentum, assembly GCA_964036315.1. Classification (NCBI taxonomy): domain Eukaryota; kingdom Metazoa; phylum Mollusca; class Cephalopoda; order Sepiida; family Sepiidae; genus Acanthosepion; species Acanthosepion esculentum. The sequence continues at coordinate 4,983,960 of OZ038511.1, forward strand.
ACTTAGTGTGCATGCGCAACAGGGTTCAAGGTAAATCTGTGCCAAGGGGCTTCACTTCGTATACTTTAGCACCATTACTATAGCAACAGTCCCAATACTTTTTTTTATCAAACCCCGTATATCTGCATATAAAATATTTATTTTACAACTATATATGATAAATAATAAATAATAAACGTTTATCAATTTATCATGATTTACTTTTAAGAAAGCGTCATCATAGAATGAGATATGGAGAAAAAAGAAAGAAATTCTGGCATTTTTACTTTTGTGATGTTTGATTTTCATTGGTTAATCATGTTTCGCGTGCATTAGACTTGTTAAACTAACGTTAGTATCATTTGTGGCGTGGCGAATTTAAGGAGAGACAACGCGTCTAAATCGAAGTTTCAAGAAATTAACGGATTCAAAGCTCGAATTAAAAAGCGTGAATATTGCTTTATAGAAGTGTATAATACTTCTGTATTTGATCCCAACCCATCTTTTCTGAACATGAAAATTACTTCAAAAAGTATACATATATATATATATATGTATATGCACACATATATATATGTGTGTGTGTGTTTGTGTGTGTGTGTGTGTGTGTGTGTGTGTGTGTGTGTGTGTGTGTGTGTGTGTTTAACATATAAATTCAAACGTATATATACATTTTAAAAGCAAAAGAAACACACACATCCTCTACACACATATAATTGAGAAAAATATTTTACAAGTAAATATACAACTTCAAAATGGACGGTTCAATTTGCCGGGAAAATTCTGATAATAGAAAGTAGAAATTTTGTTTTTTTCAGCACAGCCCAAATCTAGTTCCCAGAAGGTATGTTTGGCAAAATTACTGATAGGAATCGTTTTCCTATATAGATATTTAATTTCCTTAGCTGATTAAAGGCCATTTTTCAAGAAATTAGACTTCACTAAGTTTTTATCATTCTTTCTGGTACTAAAGGGAGTTTCCTTTGTAACCTTTTGTTTTAGTAATGTGGAAAGTCAACAAGTTGATTATATATTTTCTCTTATGTTCTATCCCTTTCAGTGGTTGCTGCTGATGGAAGTCTTCAACTGGTGTGTTTGTTTTTTTTCTGTCCCTGTTCTTTGTTTGTGGAGCGTCACACTATAGGACCTAAATAATGATAAACATTTTATAACCGAGACTATTCATTCGCTTGAAGCTATTTTTAATCATGTTCTGGAAAAACGATTGTACACATCTGTTACTTTAGGCATTTCTGAGCACGTTGGATGCTATGCATGACATCCGCATGAGAGTCTTCAGATGTCAACGTTATTTAAGAACATAACTCGACTTATTAGATTAATGTTTCGTAGCAATGAACGGTGTTGGAGAAAGCAAAAACTGTAGCACGGCCTATTTTATGTTCAGTTTAATCTCCGAAACTAAATTTGTTATAACACGACACAGACACACGACCATACACGACTCAGAAAGAGAAACCGGTGATCCGAGTTCGAATTCCAGCCGAGTTTCTTACATCCAGTTTCGCAAGTGAAAGGTATGAATTCATCTCTTCCCTCCACGGGTTAAATATCAGGGCAGACTGGACTGTTTTCCCTTGAGGGGTCAAACAGTCTATGTATTCAAAACTAGCTTAGTAAAGGATGGGTTCGGTCAGGTTATCTTGCCCTAGACACACCACTGCTGCTAAGATTGGAGTATATGTGGTACCCCTATGACTCTAATGGGTTACGGAGCTCATCACGTGATGTGGCTGGACGTCTATTTCTATGTCCCCCCCTCTGTAAACCCTACGTAGAGAAAACTGTGCAATATAACTAAAGGTACTACATTAATATGCCTTTCAAATGAAATAGCCTCAAAAAAGCAAACATTGAGCCGATGATAATAATAAGGGGTCTGCAATTGCACTCAACTGAGAAAACCGATTTTTCTAGGCAATCGAAAACGTTCATTAGAACCAGAGGCAATTGATTAAGACACCTTTCAAATGCAGTAAACTTGAGAAATGCAAATAAAAATTGAGTCATTCTTCTTCTTCTTTGAGTTGTGTCACTTCAGGACGTACACGATCATAGCTCTCCACAATTTCCTGTGTTTTATAGTTCTTATTAAATCATGTATTTTATTATCTCTCCTGTCCTGTCAGCCATTTACACAAGCTCGTTAGGCAGGGGTTATACCCTGCTTTCCTCTATTCTTCTTGCCTTTAATATGTCCTGTGAGTGTCAACTTTCCAAGCCGACTTTCCTCATTATTTACTCTAGAAATTTCAACTCTCTTTCTGATGCTAAGTATGTGTCCTTTTTGCTTCATTTTTTTCTAAAACTTCATAATTTCTCACATATTCAGTCCATGGCATCCTCAGCATCCTTCTGTAGAACCTCATTTTTGTTGCCTCAAGTCTCTTCTTCACCCGAGGAGATTTTCCAGCATTCACTGCCATAATAGGAGGACTGATATTACATAACAGTTCAGAATGCTTTCTTTGTTTCTAACGAAATTTTCCTCTTTCTTAATACTTTGCTTAGCTTTTGGAAAGCATCTTTCGCTATCCTAATGCGCCTTCTGATTTCAGTGTCGCACTTTCCGTCCACCGTTAAAACACTTCATAGACAGTTGAACTGTCCTCATTAATCCGGAACTAGAAAAAACAATTTTTCAATAAAGATAACCGTGAAATGCCAATTATATAATACTATCCCTTATTTATTTAATTATTGAATATGATTAAAATAGCTGGTTGCCAAAAGATAGCTCCTTATGTTACGCATAATATTTGTGAGACAGCTTAATCTGAGGGAAAAAATTTAATGACAATCTTTTGCCATCATCATTTTATATCGAAGAGTGACCCAATGTATTACAATTTGTGTAATCAGATTTAATGAAAATACTTAAAAACTATCTTATTGTAAATGAAATACAATACTATCTAATGTTTATTTGTTTCTTTATAACAAATTGTATTCTTTTAAACTTCGTCTTTTTAATAATAAGAAATTCGCTAGAAACTGAAAAACATTCATTAAAAACAAAAATAGGATAAAAAATAATAAAAAGTTAATAATACTAAATCAAATTCTTCAGATTCTTCTGGCTGCTTTCATTCAAAATTCCTTGCAGCTGCGTGTGGCAACAAAGACCAAAACAGATCATTTATTTCACTGAAGCATTTCTTAAAATTACTATAAAAAATTGAAAAACATTTACCACGCGATTTGCAACGCCGCCTTTTAAATAAAAAAAAAGCATTGGGAATATTTGACATTTTAATTAATAGAAAACGTTTCTTTCAAACAAAGAGTCAACATGAACTCACCCATCGTGATTTGGTGGTTCGTCATTGGCTGCGTTGAGTTTTCTTTGAACGCAAGGAACCGATACAACACTCTGCACTGACATGGCTCTTTTCTGTAGTCGGAAAGTAAACAAAGAACAAGTTTTGAAAAAACAAATAGAAAACAGTTCTTTTGAAATAGAATTTTAACAAAGCAGACAGTTCGAATTTGAGCATTTTCAAAGAAAAACATTGAAACTGGTGTTGTCATTTAAAATAGAAAGGCTTGATGTAAACTACGATTAAAGAAAGATGTTCAGGTTCGATATACAATATTTCTCTGAGATGTTAAATAATGAACAAAAGGCAACCTCAACAAAAGTACAAACATTTGAGCGACAAACAATACGGATTTCGATTTTCTAGGTCCACTGCTGATATCCTGCCATTACTCCCAGAATCATTGAAGGTTTCGACAATAAATGCATAACAGGGACGATCGCTTTAGATATACCGAACGTCATTGACAAGGTTGCTATACAAATTCTTCAACTATGGAATCACTGGAAGAAGTTTCTCAGTTATCAAATCCTTCCTAATAGGTAGGCTCATGAAGGTAGTTGTTAATAACCAGATCAATGAAGGCGTTTCTAAAAGCTTGCTTCTCGGTCTTACCCACTTTCCGCTTTATATTCATGATCTGCTTAAGAACACATTTAATAAATAGCTATATAACTGAATCAACGGTGTATGGGTGCATTTCCAAAAATTTAGACAATTTAATCTAGCAGCTGACCTTTTCTCTGACCTAAATCTGGCAGATAACAGCCTAGTTACATTCCATACTTCGACAAAACAATCTTGTAACGTTCTATCATCACCGAGTTGGCAATAAATTTCAACTATCGCGATGAACGGGTATTCTTTCAAAGAAATCCGTTGCTTTGAACACCTAATGGAAATTAGGCTACCCCAGACTTCAAGCGGAACTCAGATATACAATCCATTGTTAAAGATGCTGGAAATATGGTCGGTTCTGTGTACCGCTACAGTAAGTACCCGGCTCCTTCTACTATCCTCTACCTTTATGAGCCAGCTCAGGCCGAAAATAGACTACTGCTACCATAAATGGGCTGAAGCTGCCCAGTCTTCATTTTCCTTTCATGAAAAGGTGCCTTGTAGGTAATTATTTTCCAACCTTCAGCCTCTTACTCTATCGCTATCGCCATGGAAAATGTTCCTTAGTTCCACCATCTTTTACTCTCACAACTAAAACCCGCCAAACCGCGTACACTGAAGGGAATCACCCCCCTTCGTATTCTATTAGTAAAAAGGATGTTCTAATCGAACAGCCTCTTCCCAATAACCCCTGCTTTGTGGAACAGACTATAATCTTAACTTTTTCAAGTCCAGGCTTAACCAGCATCTTTCACACATTTCCTCATACATCTTACTCTTACAGTTCATACAACAACCTCCTGCAGTAAGCCTCTACCTTGAATAGCTCTTGGGACTTGTATAGGATGAGCATTAGCAAAGCATATACATTGATTCTTTATTATCAGTTTCTCCTTCTTACTTCTTTCACAACGTTTTGACCGCTGTGCTCTACAACTTTACTGAGGAAACTCTCATATTCACTAACCTTTAAAGCAATGATTCCAAGTGTCGGGCACACGCCCCATCGGTAGGGCATGGTATTTGGTGGGGCATGCGTAGGATGTGAACCCTTCGGCTTTCTATACCAACAGAATAAGGGGGGCAATTCAGGAATGCGTTATTAACAGAGAATTGTTTTCTAGTGAGTCTGAGTGGGGGTGTTAATGTTAATGCGTGTTAATGCACACGATGCATATACAGTTATGGATATATAAAATTATGTGAACTTAATGACCTTTTATGCTTCCGCCACGTGAATTGCAGTAAAATTTTAAATATTACGAACAGAGGAGGGGCACCAAAGTGGGACATGGCCCAAAATCGGTTAGGAGCCACTGCTTTAGAGAATATCATACAGAAAGCTTGATTTGATTTACTATCTATTATCCTTCTGCCCATGCCTGTCACGTTTCTTGGGCGATTAAGGGCTTTTATGCGATAGTTCTGCGAGGTTATAGATCGTTACAGATACGACGGAGGTGACGACAGCTGAAATGAAAAAAAATGAAAATCTTCAAAATTTTAATGTAATGTCAATCGACATCTGATGCCTTGATCTTGATCCCCGTCCTTCTCTTTATCCTTTCCTCAAACACCCCCTCTTTATTCTTACTTTCACTCTGTCACCCCTTGCGTGCTAGTGGCACTCCCTTCTTGCTTCGGGTGAAATGCTTAAAATAAAATGCGAACGTCAGTGTGTCGCTGTGTCATCTTTTTCAATTAAAGAGACACAACTCTCAGTCGATCATCTCTAATGAATGCGAATGTCAGTGTGTCACTGTGTCAGGCTTTTTCAACTTTACTCCCAGAGGCCGAAGCCCAACATATCATACCATTTTGGAATCAGGCCGACTCCGTGACTAAATTAAAAACATTCCGGGCCGGATCCAGACCCGCAATCCTAAAATTTTGGATTCCTGAATTCTCATCGGCGATTTTTTTACAATTTTTATAACTTGGAAATAAATTTGGGAATAATCGAAATTAATTGCGAAATCCATTGTTTGTATGGAAAGTAAGGTCCTACGTACATCAAAGCATCTTTAAATTAATTAGCGGCAGAAGAATTATCATTGAATTTTTAAAAGGTAAGCATCAATATTAATGCCATACTTAAATGCAGCAATCAATTTCGAGTTCTCCAGTGGTCTACTGTAGCCTATCGCATCTACTCCTCCCTACCTATTGTGATGTAGGCCGAATCAAGAGCTCTCTGCAGAAGCTAGTTTAAATGCTGCCCGATAGGACGTTTTTTAAGCTAATATATATATATATATATATATATATATATATAATTAAGTAATTCATTGAGTCTGAAAGAAACCTCAACAGAATGCAGAAAGCACTGGACGGCCGTTTCGTCCTATATTTGGAACTCATCAGCAGTGCGCATCCACTACCGAGAATTGAAACCCTGACAGTTGAGTTACGGCCATCCAGTGCTTTCTGCATTCTGTTGAGGTTTCTTTCAGACTCAATGAATTACTTAATTATAATTATCAAATCATCCTAACAATTTCTATCATGTATATATATATATATATATATATATATATATATATATATATATATATATGTGTGTGTGTGTGTGTGTGTGTGTGTGTGTGTATAAATAAAGGATAAGGCAAAGTTCGCGCACCATACAGGTTAATTAATTAATCACGTTTAATTTGTTTTGATGTTTCCTTATTTTTCAGAAACAATAGGCCAACAGGCGTTCAGTTGTTTATCTGACGGACCCAAGAAATTTTGTGAAACTTATAGAAAGAATTAAATATGAGTGCAATAAAACATTTTGAACAACACATATAAGAGCTGAATAAATACTAAATATAATTTTCATGTGTAATTATACTTTTCGTAAATTATCCAATGGTGTGCGACTTTTGCCTTATACTGTACATATAATCATGTGCATGTGTGTGTGTGTGTGTGTGTGTGTGTGTGTGTGTGTGTTAATAATAGACCTCTTGGAAGCAAGTTATGACAATAGAAACATTGGATTTGGGGAGAATGTTAGAAGCATTATGCACACATGACTATTAAGAAATTATTTGACCCGTGTAAACTTTCACTCGTATATTTGATTTTCTATAAGATAATTTTTAAAAAGGTAAATAAAAGAAAAAATGTTTAAATTATTTCCATCATAAGTCAGTATACTGTTCTTTACTGTTAAAACTTATGCAATATAAAAGTGTGCCTTGCTAGGTCAGTAGCTTGGATCAAAGTTGTTTACTCGGGTTAGAAATGGGTTGTAAATTTTAACGCCTCCAAAACGAATAGAGAACGATTTTTGCCTTTCATTGACAACCTCCAATAGATCGATTCATTACACCTTCTTCGCCTTACATTTTCCAATGATAGGAAGTGGAGTGATTATATTGAAGCAATTGATTTGCTGCTAAGAAATTTAGTTCACTGTGTCGCGCCAAATAATATTTCTCACCGGAATCTTGCACATTTATATTTTTTAATTTTATTTTATAAATCATTTCTCTGTGCATTGCTGACATATCTGGTTTCATGTCCTTGTTATATATCTCGAGATTCTCGACACAATTCTAGGAAGGATTTGCAATGTTATCAGTCCTCACATGGCATCTCGACATTTCTGTAACCGTAACGTGGCTTCTTCTGTCACTTTTATAGTTTTCATGGCAATTTTTCTAATGAGCCCTCGTCCTTGCTATCTCGACTGCAGGAATTTAAGCGTACTACTAGATTGGCAATTGGGTCAAATGTTTTTACTTTTAAATAGCTAGTTGTAAAGTTCATTCCTAATAGTTTAATTTCTTGCACTTCTCGTCTGTGGAACACTCTTCTTGCTTCACTGCTTTACACACGCTCTTCAAAAATTTTAATGCAACTTCAATCGTCATCTTCTGTCTTCCTGCAGCCTGTTCTTTTATTGTCCTTTCTCCTCACTAAAGAATTCTCATTCTCTTTCACGCCCAGTAACCCCTCTCATTTTAGTGGCAGTATCGCCATCTTCTGTCTTCCTGAACCCTGTTCTTTTACTGTTCTTTCCCTTCACTAAAGTATTCTCATTCTCTTTCATTCCCAGTAACCCCTTATGTCTTAGTGGCAGTATGGCTATCTTCTGTCTTCCTGAAACCTGTTCTTTTATTGTCCTTTCTCCTCACTAAAGTCTTCTCATTCACTTCCACTCCCAGTAACCCCTTGCGTCTTAGTGACATTATTCCCATGCTTTGGGTGAAAATGGTTAGAAAAAAAGTGTATTATATGTTCTTTCTTCTACTTAAAGTTATGCTGGAACTCTTGTCCCCGATATTCCAACCCTACAGTAACCCCCACTCATTGCAATAAAGAAGAAGGTTTGATAGATATCGACACTAGTGTAACTGTGTTTACGGAGTCGGAGAAAGTTTTGTTACTGGGCTGTTTGTATAGTGTTGTGATGGTATAACCCAACTTCCCCATTCACGATAATGGACGGACTGTTTGCCGATTAAGTACGACCACAGCAGACAGTCAAGAGCGACTTCGTTTGTTAACACCTATTGAGGTTTAGCATACTCTCGACTCTGTCTCTGTACTACATCCGATTATAAACTTATTATTGAAAACCTACATTCCGGTTACTTTGTTTATTATATCTTGCACGAGATATAACATATAGTAATAAACTGATATTGTATCACATCCGTAAAGAGAGACTGATAACAAGGAGAGTAAAGGGTAATACCTGTTCGCTTCCTCAAAACATTTATGAACAAAGAAATAAAGAAATAGAAAAGCCACACACATTCTTAGTTATATGGGCAGATTTTATTTTTTTTAGATTTATCTGAACGTTTTGAGAATTATGAAGATGATTCCCAGCGTCCCTGTATTCCTGTTCATCACGCAGCACAAGATTATGATAAAATAAATATCATAAGTCGATACTTTAGACTGTCATTTGCCTCGTTAACTGGAGTGGCGGGGGGGGGGCTCTCAAGATAAAAAAAAAGATTAAAAAAGAAACGCTGAATAGTCTTGAGCGAAACATTATAGCCGAATTAAATTGATGTTAATAGCAAAGAAAAATTATCAGTTAACATATTTTCTGCAATGACGATGCTTTATTGGTTATTTTAACGAAGATGCGTTGGTTCCAACCCGAAGTAATAATTACCAATTATTTAGAGAATTTCTTTATTTCTGTTTCATTGATTCTCAAAGGCCATTTTCAACACGAACACAAAATATGACGTCCTCAAACGAGAGCGGATGTGTGTTTAAATAGAACAACTTTAAAAAAACGAACGAAACGATTTAAATATTATTGCAAGGAAGCTAGGACGTAAATCTTTGCAATTTCTTTGACAGTATTTCAGTTTCAGTGTTTCAATTTGCTCAAATGAAATTGATCTTGTGAAACGCAAAGAAACACCAATTTTGTTCTTTGAATCGCTGTCAAGGAAATAACCCTCCCCCCCCCCACTATTTTCTGTAAATTCTAATTGCATTCTGATTTGCACAAAGGAATCATAATTCCAACACTTTTCGACCTTAAAACTAGGCTGACTTTAAAACCTTGAAAAATATTTTATTCATAGAATATGGAAATTTCAAATAATTACTTGCCATTTTATAACAATTCTTAGCAAAACGACAGCAAATTCTAAAAATATGTTATCACGGTGTTCTTCATTCTTAGCCACCAAATTATGTTTAATTATTGTGGCCTTTCTGGATTTTATGAGCAAATAAGAATACTGTAAGGTTTAAGCTAATAAAAATAATTTCAAATTAAAACGTTTTTTTTTTTAATTTAAAATCAAATCTTTGATGGTATTTCTTATTAAGTGTATTCGCGGCTTTGTTAACAGTGAATAAGTTTGTATTTCTCTGATGACAAAACAGGCATGTATCATTAATAATTGGATACCAAAGATGATATGCCTGGTAATTTTAAGTTTTTTTTTTCTTTATCAGACACTATTTCTTATTAACAAAAACGTTATTTAAATTACCTTTGTTTACGTTTCGTTACGAAACTAAAGCTGGCAAATATAGATTCATCCTTCGAGAGATGTGTATTCTTTAAATAGGTAAATTGAATTTTGCACCATCAACGTAGACAGATTGGTAGCGGTACGTGACGTCTATGGGAGCGGTTTCCCTGCAGAAAAAAATAGTGATTCCTGTCGGAAGGCATAATCTCTCTTTAGTAAGACTTCTTGATCTCGTCCGGTTGATATTAATTTCAGTGATTAAGAAAATAAAACGCAAGGATAGAAACTGAAACATGTCTACCCACTAAAAATGACATCTTTTTTTTTATCGAGCCTGTATCCTCTTTTTTATCAGGGTAAGAGTTTCTCTATTCGAAATATACCTTTATTAATCCGGCTACGAATGCAGCGGTAATAAAGCAAGGTTTGAATGACTTATTTAAGGAATGCCCATTTCTCGTGGCGACTTCTACGAAGCTATGTCTTCTAGCTTCAGTTTCGTATCTGAAACGTAAATAACAAGAATTTATGGATGGATTCTTTTATCGACCATTATTTCTTATTACTCTACACGTTATTTTTCGTGGGTCCACGTGTTTGAGTTGCTATCTTTGTTTATTATTTTTTCTTAAAGACTAAGATTAAGAACAACTGATCTAGATTGAGATATACAGCTAAAGAAA
>OZ038511.1:4999525-5002733 GCA_964036315.1 Acanthosepion esculentum
GAGAGAAGCGTAAAAATTCCCTTTCCAAGAATGAAAAAAAAAGAAAAATTACAAGCAAATTGCGTAAAGGTAAGTGTCAAAATATAAATAATAACATCTAATTCTTTAATTAAGTTCTTTTTGTTTTCTTTCATACACACACATATATTTAGATGAGTAGCAAGGTAGTTGGCTAAAAATAATGCATATACCTTCATATGTAAAGTTTATATATATATAGAGAGAGAGAGGGAGGGGGAGAGAGAGGGAAAGAGAGAGAGGTAATAATCCGTAGGTCTATAATCCAAGTGAATCCTATTAATACAATATAAAATATTAAATATTAAAACTGATTTACACATAGAGCTCAATGTTTTAATTCAACAGAGCAACATATTTTATACAATAGGAATTAAGATTACATTAGGTTAATGATCATTTTCACCTTGTAAATTGAAATAAAATTTACAAGCATTTTTCAAACCAGTCAATGGATGATAAATTATTGAAAAAAAAAATGGCCAGAGAGAGGAAGGAAAGAAAGAGAGAAGAAAAAATGAAAAAGAGAAAAGGGGAGCAAATAAAAACAGGAAGTAGTGTAAGTCTGCAGATGAGGGGGTGGTTAGGTGAGAAAGGGAGAGAAAATAAAAGGGCGAAAAAAAAGAGAGAAGAAATGACCTATTTATTTTTTACCCAGTAGCAAACAGAAGGCAGTTCAGACTTAAAGAAACCTTTCTTAAATCTATTAACAAATTATTAAATGGGTTTATTAAAATTGCTAGAGATGTCTTGAAGAATCCTCACTTAACGACAAAGGACTAGAAGAATCCTCACTTAACGACAAAGGACTCGAAGAATCCTCACTTAACGACAAAGGACTCGAGGAATCCTCACTTAACGACAAAGGACGAAGAATCCTCACTTAACAACAAAGGACTCGAAGAATCCTCACTTAACGACAAAGGACTCGAAGAATCCTCACTTAACGACAAAGGACTCGAAGAATCCTCACTTAACGACATTGTCAATGATGTAAAGACATCAGGGTTGAATGTATCGACGAAGACAGTCACTAGATTTTTTCATCGAGTAGGACTTCGAGCTTGTCCCCAAAGGAAAACTCTCTTGCTTAAGGCTAAACACCTAAAATGTAGATTAGCATTCAACTCCTTTGAATTTGAAGGAACTAGAAATTGTTGCCAAAGAAGAATAACTCCTTTGAATTTGAAGGAACTATAAATTATTGCCAAAGAAGAATAACTCCTTTGAATTTGAAGGAACTATAAATTATTGCCAAAGAAGAATAACTCCTTTGAATTTGAAGGAACTATAAATTATTGCCAAAGAAGAATAACTCCTTTGAATTTGAAGGAACTATAAATTATTGCCAAAGAAGAATAACTCCTTTGAATTTGAAGGAACTAGAAATTATTGCCAAAGAAAAATAACTCCTTTGAATTTGAAGGAACTAGAAATTATTGCCAAAGAAAAATAACTCCTTTGAATTTAAAGGAACTAGAAATTATTGCCAAGGAAGAATAACTCCTTTGAATTTGAAGGAACTAGAGGTTATTGCCAAGGAAGAATAACTCCTTTGAATTTGAAGGAACTAGAAGTTCTGATGATAATTGCGGATAAAAGCTCTAGTAAAAATGGTGAAGCCCTGGCTGTAGCATTGGACATCGCGAGAGCTTTCGACAGGGTTTGGCATGCAGCTCTTCTTCACAAGCTGAAAAGTTACGGTGTCTCTGGACACATTTTTCAACTGAGCCACAGTCCTTCTTATCGAATCGTGAACTGAAAGTTGTCCTGACCGTCCCCTCTTCCAGTTTCTTTCGTACTAATGCAGGTGCCCCCAGGACGCCATCCTTATTCTGTATTTCTCATTTTCATTAACAACCCCTTCCCAATGCCATCAGCTCTCACCTTGGTATCTATGCTGATGATACAACTGCTTATTCCTGTCTCAGTACTAATTCTGATCAATTTGATAAGGTCAAAATAACAGCTGATTTTTTTTAAAAAAACGACCTTCAGTCTGTTGTTAGCTTGGGCAAAGGATGACTGATGCTAACCTCCAGGTCAGCATCAGCTGACTGGTTGCTCCTTCTTGAGCTAACGTTCTCGGCTGACATGAAGTGAAAATACAATATTGAATTCATTGCTGGGTCAGATGCCAGTAAGATTGGTTCACTGTGTAGTGCTTGAAGGTTTTTTTTCTCTCCAGAGTCTATCGTGCGTATCCATTCGTCTATGCTTAGAATATTGCTGCCATATATGGTCCAGTGCTCCTGCTATATAACTAGAGCTCGTTGATAAAATCGAAAGAAGAATTAACAATTTTACTGGCCTCGACCTGGCGTCTTGGCTTCAGTCACTTTCCCACCGCCGTAAAGTTGCCTTCCTTTGCCTATTTTATAAATACTTTCTTGCTAATTTTTCGGATGAGCTCTTCGCTATGGTGTCCAGACTCTTCGAATTCAAATGCCGTACTAGACCGGCGTCGAGATCTCATCAATTTACACTTGAGCTCGCTAGATGTAACCGTAAATTCTATGCGGTTTCTTTTCTCGCACTTCTCGCTTGTAGAACTCTTTCCCGGCTCCATGATTTCCAGCCAACTTTAATCTGCTAAAATCTAAATGCAATATCAATCGCTGTCTACTGTCCTCCTGATTAATCTTTCATTTGTTCACACTTCTTAGCCATGCTCCTGTTTCCAACTCTTCTACACCCAGTTACCCCCCTTGCGTCTCGGTGGCTTTAATGTCTTGCTTGTGGGGAAGAAGTCAATTAAAAATAAAAATAAAAATCTCATAAGTCATGGAAATAGTTTTGTGCTCTAACGTCTAATGATTCACTGCTAACATCGGCTAGACCGTAAGGCAATGAGAATTATCGGAGTTTGGATAGAGTAGGATCGAAGGTGCTGGAATGTTTGGAAATTCTATTTCCAGAATTCTGGGGACATATGAGATTAAAAGATCTACAGTGTTACGTAAATACCTGGTAGTATTCCTTACTACTCACCATGGCCAGCACAAGTATCGAATACTTAAAAATAGTATTTTGTGATAATTATTCTTTTAATCATTTTCCCCCGAGGAAGACAATAAAAGGTACTAGGATGCAAAAGGGTTACTGCGAGTGAACGGAACGGAGAGGGCAATAAAGAATAGGATTCGAAGAGACAGAAAATGACAATTGCCTTTAAATTGCTTTTTAAATT
>OZ038511.1:5002933-5010433 GCA_964036315.1 Acanthosepion esculentum
AGAAGAAGAAGAAGAAGAAGAAGAAGAAGAGAAGAAGAAGAAGAAGAAGAAGAAGAAGAAGAAGAAGAAGAAGAAGAAGAAAGAAGAAGAAGAAGAAGAAGAAGAAGAAGAAGAAGAAGAAGAAGAAGAAGAAGAAGAAGAAGAAGAAGAAGAAGAAGAAGAAGAAGAAGAAGAAGAAGAAGAAGAAGAAGAAGAAGAAGAAGAAGAAGAAGAAGAAGAAGAAGAAGAAGAAGAAGAAGAAGAAGAAGAAGAAGAAGAAGAAGAAAGAAGAAGAAGATAATAAAACATCAGTAAGTTGGTAAAGAATTCCACAAGCGGGACGTGCAGGAGAACAAAGTTTTAGCATAGAACTTATTGTTGCAAGTAGCAAATTCAACTGTGAAATTTATGAGACCTAGTTGCCAATCTAGTACTGCGCTTAAATTCGTGAAGTGCTGCTTCCAAAGAGGAAAGCTCATCTAAACACTTACCGTGAAAATATTTATAGAAGAGGTAAAGGGAAGTTATGTTAAGAAGGTGGGAAAAGTGACTGACGCCGAGATGCCAGGTCAGGACGGATAATGCTACCGATTCCTCTTTGGATTTTCTCTTGAATCTCTATTACACATAGTAGAAGCACCAGGCTAGATGTAGCAGCAATATTCTATACATATGTAAATAGTAGAATTATAAATGTACTTGTGAACTGAATCAAACGTCTTATTGAGTTCACATGGTCCAGCAGTATTTATACAGCTTTCTAGTGAAGCTAGGACATGAAGATGTCATCCACATACCTTAGTCATACTGTCGGTTACAGTGACGCCCTCCCTAAAGTCAGTTCCTCGAAGTCTCCCATATATATATTCGGATCAATATACACCTGATGAAGTCCAGGGGGTGCACAACGGCCGAAACATTGTGATAACAACAAAGATAAGGACAATAATCTGTATATAAATAGGACAAATGATAACTCCGTATTCCAGAAGTTGAGACAAAAATAAATCATTACTTTATAATTTTACATATGAATATGAGTTCTTTGGCATTCTTCACCATTCTCGGAACCATTGATTTTAATAACTTTTCCATTCTTTTAAATTTAACATTAATTGTGGTGTTTTCTCACGAGATCTTTATTTGAATATTTTTTTTTTATTCTCACATACATCTCTTCCGGTGTGAGGTTTTTATTTTATTTTAGCATTAATTAAATCTCTTATTGCTCTTTAAGTAGTTGCAATAAATTTTATATTATAGCCGTTATTGACATGGTAGGTCGTATTATGTGTCTAGTTTTATTAAAATATTATATATTCTTTATTTTTCTAGTTTTGTAGATCTGATAGCTTTCCACATAGGATTATATTTATTTTATAATATTTATATTAGGATATTGGAGAAATTCTAAAGTATTTTCAATGAATTTCTCTTCAACGTGTAAATATTCAATTCTGAGTGTTCTTAAATAGAAGCTGAAAAGTATTTTGGATTATATTTTGCAGCTATTTTTAATCATTTCCCCTGAAGCAATGCAATGAAGCCACTAAGGCGCAATGGTTTAAATGTGGAAAAAAATACGATTATTGAGGGGTGAGAACAATAAAAGAAGTGTGACCAAGAAGACAATAAATAGCGATTGACATTGCATGTAAATTTTTGAAGATAAAGTTGACTGAAAAACGAGAAGTCTAAAAAGAGATCCACAAGGGAGAAGTGCGATAGAAGAAACTGTTAGCATAGAACTTACGGTTTGCATCTAGCCACTTTAAATGTAAAATGATTATACATTGTTGCCAATTTAGTAAAATACTTAAATTCATATATTCATACCATAGAGCAAAGTTCATCCGAATAATTACCATGGAGGTATTTATAGAAATGGCAGATGGAAGGTACATTGCAGTCATGGGAAAGTGACTGAAGTTGAGATGCCAGCTCAGGACCAATATCATTGTAGATTCCATATGTTTTGGTATATTTGCTATGGATGGAACTCGACTGACTAAACACCGAGTGAAGAACATCTTCATTAACCCCGATTTTCGAGACATTTGCCAATCAAAATGGGTTCTTTGTTTCCCTTCTGTAAATATCTCTTCGGTGTTGCACGCTTTTATACAAGACACCATTCCCGGTGTACCGAATCCGGGAGATAATTAATTGCCGAGAACAAAAGCCATTTCTATAATATTTACTGTTTCCAAAGCTATTAACTTATGTTGGCTAACTACGATATTAATATTAAACCGTTCTCTAATATTTTTGTTACTCTTTATAATAAAAAGAATATAAAAAAAATATATGTAAAAATCCTGTTTAAATTTATTCCTTCTGCAAATATTAAATTTAATATCCTCAAAAGTTCTCAACTCAACTTCGTACCATCTCTTCTTTATGTACCATTCCCCCTCGATCATGGCTCTCCACAACTTCCTGGCCCTTATAGCTTTTAATAAACTTTGTCTTTCTGTTATTTATCCTAAACCCTGTTCCGTCATTCATTTACTCAATATGTTGCGAAACGACATCGTTAACTCTCGCCTAAATACATAAAAGCAGAGACATGAGCACGTACCTGAAGGGGGGAGATATGACTTGACAAATAAATATATGTAGACAAACACACGGATAAACGGATACAAGTATTCCGCACTAATCAAAATTTCGTTTCATGCTACTTAGCTTTAAGAAATACTTTCACTAATACAAGTTTTCCTTCTCCAATATCCAAAATGGCGTTAAGTGAAGAAGCCGTTACCAATAATTTATGTCGAAAAATGCTTTGAGCTTTTCCAGACTTCCGCATAATCATGTCATGATAGCTGTTTCGACTTGAAGGCAATGTGATTTCTCATCTTCAGCAACTTTGTAAATAACTAATCAATTACACCTCTCCAAATTTCCACATCCTTTGGTAACTCACGAAAGTTTTGCAAGTCTACCAAGCTCTTCAAAGTTTCACTGGCAATAATGGAATTTTATTGATACATCAGTCAGTCAATTATGTGCCATGTGTGATACAAGCTTAGGCGATCATCTATCTTTCGATACATGACTGACGAGGCAGATTTTTCCCACAGTATGTTGCCATTTCTTTCAGCGATAGATCAGTTCCAATCCAAAGCTATAGAATCCGGTATGTTCTGCTATTTACCCATAGCTGAGGGGGAGAAGAGAATTCATACCTTTCTCAACTCGGCTCTCCGATTCCTCAATTCGAACCGCTATCCATTACACCAGCGTGCCTTGATACACCCTTGTGCAAATTAATTGAAACAACTGCTTTAGTTTCCTTTCTTTCACCATATAGTCAGTTTTAGACCCACTGGAGTGACAGGGTGTAATCGATTTCTATTTTTCTTCTTATTAGGTCATTTTCAGTGGTGTGCAGTAATATGAATGTATTTTCAGGGTGCATGATGAAATTTGGCCTTGAAAAATATTGTGTCATCCGTGATTGCATCAGATTTTTATCACGCCCAGACACTATTGTCTCGACTGTCAATTAGTTGTCCAACGGTCATTGTCTGCGATGGACGTTACTCCAAGGAAGCGTACGAAAATGTTAACGCTGCACGAACACACTGGCAAGCATTACCAGTGAGCAAATCAAAGTACTATAGACTGGTCTGGAAGCTCTCCTTATTTAAATTCAATCGAGAATCTGTGATCAATCTGCAAGGAACGACTTCGTGGAATGGACATACGAAGTACTAACATGTGAACTGGGTCATGTGTGAGACTACCCACCTCTGCAACTCGTTGCACAAAGATATAGACCCCACGTCGTAGAATTTCTGTGCAGCGGATCGAGCGAGAGGCAGGCTCACAGGCAAAAGAAAAACACAACTACAAACTTGGGTAGGACGAAAAGAGGAGGGAAGGCTGGCGAAAAAATATATATATCTTAGCTAACAATGTCCGGCTGCTAATGGGTCACTCTTCGTTGTTACGTGCTCCGGCCTAAATCAACCTTCCTCGAACCTAAACTAAGTCTAACTGCCGTGGCCCAAGGCGCTCCCGTATATATGCAGAATCCTCTTTCATCATTTCCGGACAAGGGACACCCACGAATAAACCCATAACTTTTTCATGACCATTTCTCCCTTTGAAGAAAGTGGACATAAAAATATTTTTTAGCCTAGCTGACTCCGATTCAGGGACATTAAATTCAGACCCTTTTAAGGTTTGACCAGTTCACTATCTTCGTATTTTGACAAGTACTTAACACTCACCTACCCTTTTGGCCATATGTCCAAAACATGTTTTTATCTAGATTCCTAATCTAGTCATTGGGTCTTGAGGTTTGATACCCAGGTCAAATCTAACTAATCTTCTCGCACATATGTGTGCGCGCGCACGCACACACAGATGTGGGGGTGTATATATACACACACACAGATGTGCGGGCGCACACACACACACGCGTGCGCATATATCCAACTCATAGTGTCACACATGTTTCATTGGAAAAATACGAAAAAAAGTAAATAATAAAGGAATTATTCGTTTTGTTTTAATTAATTTGCACAAAGGTTTAGATGGTCATGGTCATCCACGTCTTCCTCTATAAATGATTTGCACAAGGGTGTAGCGCTTTCAATGTCATTGTTCAATGTATATAATATGGTTTTTCGTCCAATGTCTATGAATGGTATTCTTCTATTTGATACCGAGAACAAAAGCCACTTCTATAATATTTACTGTTTCCAAAGCTATTAACGTGTGTTGGCTAACTACGATATTAATATCAAATCCTTCTTTGATATTTTTGTTACTCTTTATATTAAAAATCTGTAAAAATCCTAATTGTTTTAAATTTATTCCTTCTGCAAATATTAAATTTAATATCCTCATAATTTCTCAACTTCGTACCAATTCTTCTTTATATACCATTCTCCCCCGATCAAGGCTCTCCACAACTTCGTGGCCCTAATAGCTTTTAATAAACTTTGTCTTTCTGTTATTTATCCTAACCCTGTTCCGTCATTCATTGACTCAATCTAACTAAGTATGTTATGCATTGTTTTCCTTAGTCCCTCTTACCTTCAATCTGTCCTGTGGGTATCAAATTTTCCAAGTCCTCTTTCCTCATTATATACCCAAGAAACCTCAACTGTCTCTTCCTGATGTTAAGTATTAGTTTCCATTTTTTCTAAAATTTCGTCGTTGCTCACATAATCTGTCCACGGTATCCTCAGCATCTTTCTGTAGAACCACATTTCTGTTGCTTGAAGTCTCTTCTTCATCTTTAAGGAGATCGTCCAGCACTCACTGCCATAAAGAAGGACAGATATCACGTAACAGATTAGTACTGTTTCCCTTGTTTCTAGTGAAATTTTCCTATTTCTTAGTACACTGCTTAGCTTTCGGAAGGCATCTTTGGCTATCCCAATACGCCTTCAGATTTCAGTGTTGTACTTTCCATCCACTGTTAACACATTTCCCAGATATTTAAATTTCCACACTTGTTTGATTTTGGTATCTCCGATTTCTAATTCGCACTATTTGCGAACAAGCGTTCATTCTTGCAGTTGATGTTCAATCCTTTCTTCTCGCTTTCCTTCACTACCTTCTGGGGCAGTTTTTGTTGCTTTCTTTCCATCTCTGCTAACAACACTATATCTTCTGCATAGCTTATGTTAAGATTGTGGCCACCTATAATGAATCCTGTTAGGACTTATTTTCTCAGAGTCGCCTTGCTGTATAGGTTCAATAAGTCCAGTCATATACCCCTTTTTATCTTTTGTATATCTGCTGAACTCATTTTCTATTCCTATGCAGACCGTTTGTTGCCAGTATAGCTTCTTGATTATTCTAATTACCCCCTGAAATATATCGTGGTTACTGAGCAGTTCTAACAGACATTTCGGATGTACTTTATCGAATGACTTTGCGTAATCTATAAAACACAGGTAGACGTGCTTCTGTGTTTGTATTGTTCTTTCTGATACCATTCTGAGCAGAAATATTGCGTTCCTTGTTCCAGTGTCTTTGACGAACCCGCACTGTTCTTGTCCTATTTCCGATCTGATTCAACCGCGCGCTCTATTCATCAGAATTCGGATGTTCAGTTCCGTTATATTCTGTTCATTAGTCTGATTGTCCGATGGAGTTCGCATTTGTTTGCACCTGTCTTCTTAGTCAGTGCTATGAAAATAGATATATTTAGGTTTTTCGGTCTATAACCGCCGTTGTAGATTCCATTTCTTATTTCTGTAATATTGTCTATGTCGAAATTGTCTAAGGCTTCTAGCATCTCAACTACAATTCCGTCTGGCCCTGCCGCTTTTGTTTCTGTTCAATTTGTTCAGTGCAGATTCCACTTCAGATTTTATCATTTCCGGTCCGTTCGTCGATATTTCTGTGTATTAATTATATATATTCAATTCCATCACTGGAGTATTTTTTTCTTTCTCTAATACCAGCGTCCCTTCCTTGGACTTTCTGTTGATGGGTATGTCTTTTGTCCTCTTCTCTTATTTTTTTAAGTATGCTTGCGTTGTTTGTGGTACTCATTCTTTATATTTTTGCACATTTTTCGTTGAGTCATTCCTATTTTGTCTGCTTGCATTTGTTTTTTGTTTTTTTAGTGTATTGCATTATGTTTTGTGTCTTGGTATAGCTTTTTTCTCTTTTTCGTGAATTTCGCCTGTCATCCATTTATATTTGTTATGGTCCAAATTCCTTGTACCACGGTGATGGTCCAAGTTCCTTGTACCACGGTGATGGTCCAAATTCCTTGTACCATGGTGATGGTCCAAGGTAGAACCAATGAAGAATACCTCAAACACAGCTATGGAATAACACAGATATATTACAAACAGAAATATATACAAAGAAGTAGACGCATTAGTAATGACTATCAGATTTGGTTAGAGTGAGCTATGTTGTCTCGACAAGTATCACTATTCCAATGTTCATACAATAATCCTCTCTGCTCCCTCTTGAGGCGCAGTATTTATAATGTCCGGAATAGTCCATTATTATTATGGGTAAGTTCCCATAACACTTTTGTAACCTGAGATATTTTTGGGGTGATATTTTACCTGAAATGTCATCTTGGTTTAGTGCCAATGCCATTCCTCTTTGTTATTCTCTCCACCTGCGTGTATGATCCTGTGTTTGTCACTGACGAAATCTCCATATTTTTACCCACAGGGTTTTGCATACGCTTTAGATGTTAATATTTAACCTGCCCATGTCTTGCTTTATAGTTTCTAACTGTCCATAGGGGGTTTTATGTTCTAATATTCCATGTCCCGATAATTATATTTTGTTTCATGCCAACAGTTGCTGGATGACGGTCAGGTGACACCCGTCGCTCATGTCTTGCCTTAACCTGCGTGGGCTCAATCCCGAGCAGTTTGGCCTCCTTCACGCCGTTTATGCTAACAGTTGCTGGGTGACGGTCAGGTGACACCCGTCGCTCATGTCTTGCCTTAACCTGCGTGGGCTCAATCCCGAGCAGTTTGGCCTCCTTCACGCCGTTTATGCTAACAGTTGCTGGGTGAC
>OZ038511.1:5015433-5157933 GCA_964036315.1 Acanthosepion esculentum
AGCATAGTGTTGTGGCCTTGTTGGGGCCAGAAATAAAGACACGAAGAGAAGAATTGAATTAACAAATATATTAACAGAAAAACAGTAATACAATCACATTCAAACGAGCAAGAATGTTAAGTCCGACTGTCAGAGCTCACTGCTGTAAGCGATATTTATTCTGTAGAATATATAGAAATGTGGCACAAAGCCGAAGGGGGGATTGGGGAAAAGAGACGGTCTTCTTCTGTCTTAACTATAACTTAGCTAGCCGCAAACACTGACCCAATCGTACGAACAATATTCCTTACACCAAAACACCACATTCATACGTACCGTTCTTACTACAACCACCATAATACCTCACTGTCTCTATGAAAATACTAACTCGTCCCCATATGTACAATTCAATGTCTGTGGGGGGGGAGGGTAATAAAATAACAATTTTAAAAATTAACCCCAATGAGTATATACAAATGAATACAAAATATTTACAAGAAACTAAAGAAAATATTATTAGTAAATAAAACCCCCCACAATAACTAAATGTGGCAGAAATACCAGTTCGCTGGCCGAAATCAATGCGGGGCTATAATATTATAGAACATTCATCCATCCCAAGCACACACACTGACACGCACTCATTCAGACACAACAACAAATACGAAAACACTCACGCGAAACGAAAGGCGCCCCGCATCCACCTGCGAACTGACATCACTAACCACCTAACGAGGGAAGGGATGGGGAAAACTGACTGCTGTAAGCTTCTTCTGACAAAAGCAGTACCTGCTTATATTTGTAACTTGGAAGAGTCCATCCGTATATGGGTAATTTACCATAACACATAATGCATGCCACCTAGTGAGAACCTGGCTAATTACATTATTAATAATCTACTATACTAACTTACTGACTATTATTAAATGTTTACATATATCTGTATTTAACACAGCGTTTCAGCCGATATAGTCTCAGGCCTTATTATGTTGTTCTATGTATTGTCAGTATTGCACACCTTTTTGCCGGATGAGTACATTTCGGATGATATGTTCATCAGCCTTCTTCATGGTTATGTGTCATCCAGTGGTATTTCAAAGCCAGTCATTCTTTTCTTCTCTCTTAAAAAGAAAAAGAAAAACCTATTGAACGACCTTTTGACAAAACATGGGTTGACATGGAGAGAAAGAGAAAGGTGATAAATGCAAACGATGTTGGTCTGCGAGACTAGGGTGACTCGCCAATTCTGAGTAGTCAACGCCGAACATGTATGCCAATTCTTCGATCTCGGACGAGTTCGTATATCACAAAAACACAATGAGGAACAAATCAATAATTTACGAGGACATAGCATTGTCCAATTTGAAGATAAAGTTGCCGCTTCAATATACCCTGCGTCTTTTTTGTCTGTGGCCAAAATGGCGCCGAGAGAAACCGAGAAAATTGTAAACGGTAACTGGATTTATGCCAAGAGTCGACAAATTTAATTCTCCGTTTCAGACACCTCCAGAATGTTTTTCTTATTAAAGAAGGTGTCTTTTCTCTTGATCCTAAATAATCTCGCAATTAATTTATTTTTAGACCAATCATTGTTCACTTTTTTTCATTTTCTTTTTCTAACCTTTGGTGCTTTCCTAAGTTATTTGTGCAGCCTTTAAGATAACTTTCTTTCTGCCTTTCAAAAATTGCCATTAAAAGTAAGCCAGTTTTGGTCGCGCCCAGATCATGATTACCGGCTGTTTGCCAATTAAAGAGAAGGTGACATTGATACCCTTTCAACACCGACTGTCTTTCTAAAAAAAAAAAAGACCAACAACAAAAGCTTATTTTTAGGGATTCGCGAGTTTTCCTTCATTATTATTCGCTGATTTGAAAAGTTTCCAACGATATGTTTTCCGGCTAGACTCAGATGACATAATTAATTCGTTTGTTGAAATTGGTTGTATGTAACTAAAAGACGTAACGAATATAACAACAAAGAAAATATATTTAGAGCTAACGAGACACATCGACACAGGGAACTTCCGGGATAGGCTGAAGAAAAGATTGGCTCATAAATTGAAAAGTTTTCTTTAACCACAAACACAAGTTGAAAACAAACAATTAGTATGGCCACTGATGACAGAATTGCGAGTTAGTTTTTTTTTGTTTTTTGTTTTTTTACCTTTATGCTTTCTTTGTTTCTATCCACCTGTCAACACCGGGAAATCTCGAGCCTCCGAAATTAGACAGTGACCAAATATAATTAACACTGAACCTAGAGTGCATATATTGCCGGGTCATGTCGCATCGTGGTCACCAAGTTGTAACAGCGTTAAAAAATGGAAAAGACAAAACTACAAACGGTGATTTGATGTGGGTGAAATAAGTAAAATAGTTTTTATTTCCCGGGACTTATAAGGTTCGATCGTTTGTTCATTCCGGGGTATCAGTTGTGGTAAACTGATAGTTTGTCTGGACATAACACAACGTTGAACTTGAGATAGACATGTGAACAAAATCAACACGCATATTTGGTCAAGTGAGATAAACTAGTGGGAGAAATATTCTACGAATTATTGAGAGGTTGTCTTGCTGCTTCTGCTGGTTTCCTCACTGTTGCTGGAAGCGCTTTGGTGTCGCTGGTGATGGCCTGGTTAAGCTTGCCTGCCGTGGGCTCCGTCGCTAATACCAGATTTGACTTTATACTTGAAATTGACGTTGGCTTTATTGTCAGTAAATGCCTCAGAAACCGCGTGGGCCTTTTTCTGATGAGTCAGAAAAGATATTTTATGAGCCATACTTATTGAGGTAGAAATTAAGGCCTATTTTTGTCATATAAGCTACGGGTGTTGCAATGAGCACTTTCGTTTCAGCGAAAGAATTAGAGTTTCGACAGGATATGACAATATAAAGTATAAATTAATATAAATTTACTTAAATAAATATTCTTTGTGTCATCAGTGATTATCAAATACAAGGAGTGTTCCTTCCATCGGCACTGGGCACTCACTCGATCTTCTGATGGGCTTATGAACTAATATCTTACCAACAGTCTGAACCCATCTCTGATCCGATTATGTGCTGGTAGTGCATTAGATAGCGGCTCCGAATGAGAAATCAGAGAGCCGAGTTCGAATTCAAATCAGGTTCGTTACATTCACTAACGCGCAAGTAGCCTTCATAAAGGTATACATTCATTACCTCCCTCTAGTTATGGCTTAAATAGTAAAACTTGTATCAGGAAAAATCATTGTTATTCTAAAAAAAAGTTAATGGAATATTCGCTCGCAAAAATTATTCTTACAATCCAAAATATGTTTCCGCTTTAAATAACACAAAAAGGGTTGATAAACCGTAAAAATCAAATCAACCACCTCAGCTTCAGATATTTATTAACGATTTTCTTTTATGCTTCGAATTCTTCGCTTTTCTGTCTTTGAGAGAGTTATTGGATTAATAAGCAAAACTTTCTCACCAATTTTTTTATCTATCCCACGCCGATGAGTGAAAGCATTATGACCAGCGGTATATGGCAAGAATGATAGTTACTGTCTCGTAACGTATGCGCGTGTCAAAATCAGAAATATATAAACAGATAAGCCAACCTCGGATACATCATGTGTTGAATGTTGCATTTATGGGCAAGAATGAAAATTTCCAAGACTGCATAATCTGTAGGGTACTTATATTCAACTGTGATGTGTACTTATCAGCGGTTCTTTGAAGAGGACAAAATCACCAATCGTAGTCATGCCATCGGCCAAAATTTATCGACGCCAGAAGTTAACAGAGGCTTTTTTCCGGTGATTACAGTCAATGGAAGGGCTATCTTTTATAGAGGTGAAGGAAGAAAGGAATGTATCACAACATACAGTATACCTATTCCTGTTGCGTACAGGCTTGCATAGCCGCAAACGAATCAGAGTTTCCATATTAACCAAAATCATCTTTTTTTTTTCTTTTTTATCACCCCAAGCAAGGCTGGAGGCCACTATCACGCAAGGGGTTATAGAAGGGTTGGAGGAAGAGCAGATAGGAGTGGTAAAGGAGAGGATGTGGGGAAAGAGAAAGACAGTGGATCGATCAAGGCAAGAGGGTTACAGAAGATTTGGAGCGAGAGCAGATAGGAATGAAAGGTGAAAGGATGTGGAGAAGGGAAGTGGATAGATCAAGGCAACTGGAGATGTCGATTGACGTTACACTTAAATAGTTGGAGATTGTATTTGTCAGGGAAACAGGAATAGGGAAGCGAGTTCCACAGGCGAGATGTGCGAGACATGAAGCTATTGGAGTAGAAGATACGTCTACATCTAACAGTTCTACAATAGAAATTCTGCCAGTCCGATAAATTTCGCTTTCTTCTGGAAAAAAATGGACAGTACAAGGTATTTAGAATCCATGACTGATCGAGCAAAAACGGTTCTGTTGGTACAGCGAAAACCAACACTCACCTCCAGGTAATCATAATTTTATAATTATAGAGCGGATATACCTCTCTATAAGACGCACCGTTATTTCGGAAGGAAAAATAATAAAATCTCACAATGTTTGTCCTATGATGGTATGTTGCATAATTCAACATTCACTGTTTTAGTGACTCAGATCTGAGAACACGAAAGGCTGAAGAATATATCAGCCGGATTATTGTGCTCAAAACAACAACAACAATGGTGGTGATATTTGTTCGTAACGCTATGAAATAAAGAAACATGTTTGAAATGCACCAAGTTTTATACAGGCAGCCAATATAATAGTCAGACTAGATTACCCAACAGCGAAGTACCCAACCTTTCGTTGCTGTTATATCCTTATTTGTCTAGTCTGGATTGATTGATTTGTTTTTACGGCTTATCAACCCCTTGTGGGTTATTTAAAGGTAAACATGGTGTTCGCAAGCGGTCACCGATCTAAGTACTGATCGGGATCGACGCTGCATAACTTTGGTAATCAAACTGGAACTAGTGTTTTCAGTGTGATTTATCTAGTCTACCGACAATCGTAAAAGCAAATAAAACTTATAAGTGCGGTCAATGGAAATTTCGTGGATGTTGATAACTAAGCCATCATCAGATATATTTCTACAATTACTGACAGAATTTGATTTTTAGGTGCATATTAAATATTTTAAGATATATATTAAATCTTTGTAGATGGATATTAAATATTTTTAGATGTATATTAAATAATTTAGATGTATATTAAATATTTTAGATGCACATTAAATATTTTAGATGTATATTAATTTTTTATAGATGTATATTAAATATTTTAAATGTATATTAAATAATTTAGATGTACATTAAATATTTAAGATGTATATTAAATTTTTCTAGATGTATATTAAACATTTTTAAATGTATATTAAATATTGTTAGATATATATTAAATCTTTCTAATTGTATATTAAATATTTTAGATGCATATTAAATATTTTAGATGTATATTAAATATTTCTAGATGCATATTAAATATTTTAGATGTATATTAATTCTTTCTAGATGTATATTAAATATTTTTAAATGTATATGAAATATTTTTAGATATATATTAAATAATTTTAGATGCATATTAAATATTATTAGATGTATATTAATTCTAGATGTATATTAAATATTTTTATATGTATATTAAATATTTTTAGATATATATTAAATCTTTGTAGACGTATATTAAATATTTTTAAATGTATATTAAATCTTTTAGATGCATATTAAATATTTTTAGATGTATATTAATTCTAGATGTATATTAAATATTTTATATCTATATTAAATATTTTTAGATATATATTAAATCTTTGTAGATGTATATTAAATATTTTTATATGTATATGAAATATTTTTATATATATATTAAATCTTTGTAGATGTATATTAAATATTTTTAAATGTATATTAAATCTTTTTAGATGCATATCAAATATTTTTAGATGTATATTAATTCTAGATGTATATTAAATATTTTTATATGTATATTAAATCTTTTTAGATGCATATCAAATATTTATAGATGTATATTAATTCTAGATGTATATTAAAAATTTTTAGATATATATTAAATCTTTGTAGGTGTATATTGAATATTTTTAGATGTATATTAAATCTTTGTAGACGTATATTAAATATTTTTATATTTATATTAAATCTTTTTAAATGCATATTAAATATTTATAGATGTATATTAATTCTAGATGTATATTAAATATTTTATATGTATATTAAATATTTTTAGATATATATTAAATCATTGTAGATGTATATTGAATATTTTTAGATTTATATTAAATCTTTGTAGACGTATATTAAATATTTTTAAATATATATTAAATCTTTTTAGATGCATATTAAATATTTTTAGATGTATATTAATTCTAGATGTATATTAAATATTTTTTATATGTATATTAAATATTTTAGATGTATAGTAAATCTTTGTAGATGTATATTAAATATTTTTAAATGTATATTAAATCTTTTTAGATGTATATTAAATATAAAGTGATGCAAATATGACTGATAAATGAAATGAATAAAAACGAAATAAAACGAGAAGGCAAACTAGAAAGAAGATCATCGTGGAATGCTATAAAGTCATAAGATCACAAAGCTACTGTGACTACTGGTACTACCGACTACCGGTGTCGGTTAAGTAGAAATGACCGTATCCAGTCCAGTTTACAAGGCATAGCGGTCATGCGTACAAATAAAATCCACGTGTTATTCATTAACCAAATTTGTTGTGCTTATCTATCTTTTCTTAAAGCTAATCACCTGTCCCTTCTATAAAAAAAAAGTCTATCAGATGAGCTCAGTGACGTTTAATAAACTATATACAATTTTTGGAGGTGCATTACATGGCAACAAGTGCACTTCGATGTAGTGTAATAGTTAACAAGCTTGTCTAACTAGATCAATTACAACTGAATAATGAGTTCGATCCTCACTGGTTTCCCCACACCTTCGACATTGTGCCACATCGAAGATACGCTTAGAAAATCATTTAAGGGCTCTTCGATGTGACGTAGTGGTTAGCAAACTGGTCTCGCTAGATCACTTACGATATGAGTAGTGAGTTCGATCCTCACTGGGTGCCCCATACTTTAGGCCACATCGAAGATACGCTTAGAAAATCATTTAAGGACTTTTCGACGTGGCGTAATGGTTAGCAAGCTTGTCTGGCTACATCTAGTATGACTGAATACTGAGTTCAATCCTCACTGGGTTTCCCATGCTTTCGGCCTTGTATCACACCTGAGCGACGCTTAGAAAATCACCCTATTAAATTGCAACAAATATACAATATAGTAGGCGATATCATTAAATATATCTATATATCCTTATTATTATAGGCATTAATTTTAATTCTGTTTTTATTCTAGAAAATAATTACTGCCATTTATTTATGAGTTATTGTAGATTTTACAAGAATCAGAATAGAAAATAATGTTTTGTTCTAATTCTTGTTTTTATCTGTTCAATTTAATCGGTGGGTGGACTCGTAATACAATGTTAGATTTCTTCCCGGTCAGAGACTTACTGTCCCACACTGTCCATAATAAATTCCTACAAACATTCTTGTGCAAGGCTTTTGCAATAAAACATTTAACTGCAGAAAACAAACAGCATGTGTGTACCAATGAATTGTTGTTGGGTTTCTTAAAGCCATCCTGAAGAAATAAAGTTTCGGACAAAGATAAGAGAGGGAAGTGTTAGAAAAGAGATAAACCGAGTCAAGGCCTGTCAACAACTGATTTTCCTCATCTCGACACTGATCTTATTTGACAAAGGTTACCTAACAAACCGTCTTTTATTCATTGGCCACCCAAATTGAAAACCTCTTTCCATTTCGTTATTGCTCGGTCCTTGTTGCTAAATCATTATAAGCTTATCTTTAAACTGCATTGAGAGGGCCATAGCACGTTTATATATCGGTTCCCGTACGATCACCGAAGTTAAGCAATGTCGAGCCTGGTCAGTACCTAAATGGGTGACCGCCTTCTCTCCTAACTATGGGTTAATTAGTAAGACTCTATCGGCAAAACCATTATTACCTCCCCAAATAATTTCGGTATTAAATAACCCATAGAGGTGTTGATATGCCACTAAACAAAAACAAACAATTAAACCGCATTAAGCAGCCTAACACCAAACGTTTGAATATTTACTAAGTCTGCCACAAGGCCTCAAGTACAGAGCACTCAGTAAAATCAAAACTCGTTACATTCTCGAGACTAGCTTGCTAACTATTGCCCGAAGATTGGATACATATATTTGGGTATTTTCTAAGCATAAAATGGTACAAGAACTTAAATAAAAAGGACTCTGTGAGGATCAAACTCACTACAGTAGTAATGACTCATGAGATTGCTTGCCTATCATTGCTTCACGGTGAAATAAATATATTTGCTAAGTTTAGCTCAGGCTGGCATAAGGTCACAAATGTGGAGCAGCCAAACAGTACCAATATTCTGCTAAATAACTTGCTAACCATTGCTCCACGGCGAGGTGAAGGTATTTATTCATCATAAGTGTGAAGTACCCAATGAGGATCGAACTAGTTCCATAGGAAGATGATCGCTGCTTCTAACAAATGCGAAATTCTTTTAAGTCTGGTACAAGGCTGACAAGATACGGGTAACGATTTCATAGATGAGTTTTCCTGATAGACATTACTCTCTGAAAAGATGTCTTTCTATTTTAGTCCAGCACAAAGCTACAAACGCGAATTCAGTATCAACCTGTAAGGCTAGCTTGTTAACCATTGCTTTACGATCAGACAAACATAAATATTTATATATAGTTTGTCTTAGTCTGACACAAGGCTTCAAATATGAGAAGCCCAATGAAAACTGAACTCTCTTCAAACTACAACAAAAAGGATCCATGACTTCCTTGTTCAACAGCGAAAAGAAACTATTTTATCAAAGCTTAGCTTAATTCAAGACGAGGCCCCTAGTGAGAATCGGACTTAGTACAATAGTAATTATCGATGACACTAGCTTGTTAGCTACTGCTCCACGGAGAAAGCCAAACTACGACTACTACTACTCCTACTACAATCTCCATGATAGTCACACCTGCAAATCTGATCAACACAAAACAAAGAATGACTTTTTAATCCTCTGCAAATTAACTTAAAATTAATCACATATCAACAAGATAAACGAAATATTAATGGCTTACCACACATTCAGTTGTCGTCCATGAAGGTTTTCGATACATTTTCATTGTTTTGTTACAGTGTTTTCTTTTCCAGTTTCCTAGGTGACTACGCACCTGGCTTGGATTTTAAAAGAAGGATTACATGAGTTATGTCCCTTGTATATGACCTGATAAAGCTTGTTTAACAAGGAATTGAAATAGGTAAAAAAAAGTTTAAGAACGCTTGCCGTAAAAAGGCGTATAAAAATTACCTTAATAGAATAGTATTTTTATTATATATATATATATATATATATATATATATATATATATATATATATATATATATATATATATATATATATATATATATATTTGAATTGGACAAAGTCCGACAATTTATTTAAAGACATTTATGATATGTTTAACGTTCTTTTCATAGATAAATTTGCTTAAATACTTGTATCTATGAAAAGAACGTTAAACATATCATAAATGTCTTTACATATATATATATACATATTTACGCAAATAAGAATGCTAAAAAGAAAGAAAGTCTTCAATGGAAGAAAGGAAGAAAGAAAGAAAGAAAGAAAATGGAGGTATTAATTCATAAGGACACAAAGATGACTTATAACTGTTGCTTAACCAAGAATGTGGTAGTGTATGTGGCCACAGACACACTACCACAGTGTCGATTGAGCAACAGTTATCGAGTCCTATCCTGTCCTGTCCTGTTTGCAAAGCATAACGGTCACAGACGCCAATAGAGTCACAGTCTAATTCTTTAACTAAGCGTGTTGTTTTTTATCTATCTTTTATGATGCTAATAACATATCTCTTCTACGAAAATGTATTAGATAAGTTTCATCACGTCTAATAGACTTTTCGAACTACATTAAACTGCAACAAATTAGTATATATAGTTAAATGTATCTGATATACCTTACTTCTTCTTAGATGTGCCGTATCCCTTAAGGGCTTTGGCGATCAAGGCTCTCCACATTGTTCTGTCTTTTGTAGCTCTTAATAACTTTTATCTTTTGGCCATCTCTCCCAAACCCTGCTTCGTCATCCATTTAGTCAAGCTCGCCAGGTAGGTTGTACGTTGCTTTCCTCTGTCTCTTTTACCTTAAATCTTGTCCTGCGAGTATTAAATGTTCCATGTCCTCTTTCCTCATTATCTGCCTTAGGAATTTCAACTGTCTCTTCCTGATATTAAGTAGATATGTCCTTTTTGTTTCCATTTTCTCTAAAAACGTCGTCATTGTTCACGTGTTCGGCCCATGTTATTCTCAGCATCCTTCTGTAGAACCACACTTTTGTTGCTACAAGTTTCTTCTTCACGTGTTGGGACATTTCATTGCCGCCGACTCAACATCAGCCAACTCATCTCCGTGACAACTCAACTCCAGGCCAACTGACCACCAGCCTACTCAGCGCGAGAATAACTCAACGCTGGCGTCGAATTCATAGCTTCAGGCCGGTGTTGGATGTTATTGTGAGAAAATCTCTTAGATCGGCTTTGAGTCGTGGAGAATTTAAAAGTTTGTCTTTATGTCGTAGTGATTTATTAGTTTGGCTGACTGGTGTTTCATTTTCAAGATTGGACAAATCACCATGCTGAAATAGCAAATAAAAGACTGCACACAGAGCTAGGGATGGAGCAACACACAATATGGAGATTCATTACAGGGCTGCAAAAAGTGCAAAGAAACGGAGATGCATATTTCGAGCAATTACTTCGAGTTCATCCCCCTCCCCCTAAATTGAAAAAGTCTACGAAGGCAGATGAAAGAATTTTGCAGATCGTTTCTTCTTTTTCACAACGATCTCCGACTGAATATTTGACGGGAATACAATTTTCAATAAATTTTAAAATTAAAAATAAAATCATGTATTAAAATATGTTTCTTAATAAATTACTTTGATTTCTTTTTAAAAAGTCGACGAAAAAATGTCATATTTTGCATGTCGTTGAGTTTTCCTCACGCCAAGTAGACTGGTGGTGAGTTGCCCTGGAGTTGTTACGGTGATGAGTTGGCTGGTGTTGAGTCGGCGGGACTGTGTCGTCCTGCACCCTCTTCTTCATACTTAATCTAAATTAAAGATTTCATTAGTTCATGATTTTTTTTAGTCCAAGACTGTTTGAAAACAGTTACTTTTTTTTCCGGAAAATTGGTCTGTCAATAACAGAAACCAACCAGTTTTCTTTGTTATCGAAAAAAAATATCGGTTTCTGTTTCTAAAAATATTTTTATTTCAAGAATCCTCAATATATACATTGACTTCTTCGAAGTGTTGTTATCATCTCAGATTGGTATAGATTTTATTTTTAGAGACAAAACGTTTCAGTGAAGTAGACATTGTCCATCTTCAGATATCCATTGTTTTTTATTTACACTATTTACATTGTTCAGACTGTTGTTCTCATCTTTGTTGCCATATTCACGACGTTTCGGTCGTTATACGCTCCAGCTTTCTTCAGGTGATTAGAATTTCTAACTGAACCCTTTATTCCGTCCATCGAATTAGATTGCTCTAGTTCCACGTACCATGACTCTTCTGGATATCTTAGTATCATTTGTCTCCCTTTGACATAACTCTCCAAGTTTTTTTTCCTCTTGAGGACCTTGTGGATAAAAGCGTTGGTTGAATTCAGTGAATTGACCCAAAGTGCTGTGAGTTTAATACATAGTTATAGCTGAGGTGAACAAGAACAAAAACAAAAGTTAAGTCGAAAGGAGATAACTGATACTGGGAGATTCGGAAAGGGCATGGCACGTGGAACTAGAACAATCTACCCCAGTGGACGAAATAAAAGGTTCAGTTCGAAATTCCAATTACCTGAAGAAGGCCGGGGCGTTCAACGGCCGAAACGTCGTGAACAGTCCGAATAATGTAAATAGTGTAAATAATTACAGTACCCCATCTCAGAAATATAGACAGGTATACATGGTTTTGATTTGTTTTTTTTACTATAACTGACGTAGCTTATATATTGATTAGGCTGTTATCTTTGCCTCTGTAATGCCAGTTCTTGTTCGTTCCTGCTAAAAAATCGTTTATTGTTTAATAACCATACAGCCATGCCAAGGAACTGAACTCGCGATCACATCAACACTGTCCAACGCTTGTATCTATTACGCCAGCGTTCGGGAGACTATCAGTGGTGTATTTTTAGTGCCCTTCAATCCAGTCCCAGATTGTTTCGATATTCGGTTACCACGGCGGGGCTCCGTACCGCTTTGATAAAAATCAAAAAAATAATGATGAAAGCCATTTTGAACTGGCAGTGGTAACTAAATATCGAAACCATTTGACATTGGATTTAATGGCTCTAAAAATACACCACTGATATGTACGCAGATGATGCACCGGTAACCCTAACCACCACCAACATCCCAACAACTATACCACCACTGTCAATATCATCATCATCATCATCATCATCATCATCATCATAGTAGTAGTAGTAGTAATAGAAGAAGAAGAAGAAGAAGAAGAAGAAGAAGAAGAAGAAGAAGAAGAAGAAGAAGAAGAAGAAGAAGAAATGTTCTGGTTTAGGAGAAATAAAGAAGAACAGGCATTATAGGGACAAAAATAACACAATGATCAACGCATAAAGTGATTCCATATATAGTAAAAAAACAATAGACAACTGAAGATGACCAGCGGGTATTTGCCAAAACGTCGTGTTTATATCAACATCTATAACAAAGATGAGAAGGAAAGCTTGAATGTCAGGGTATATATATATATATATATATACAGTGTAACTCGGATATAAGAGACCCGGATATAAGAGAAACCAGGATATAAGAGAGATTTTCTCTGGTCCCAAATTAGAGCCATACTTACGTAAACAAAATAGACCAAACCCGGATATAAGAGCAACCCGGATATAAGAGACTTCTTCTCTTATATCCGGGTTACACTGTATATTTCAAACTCCAACCTATGAGTAAAACATTTCTAAACATCGTCTGAGAATGAAACTGCACTCTAAATTGTAAGTTTCATACTGAAATTAAACTTTAGGACTTGAGTTAAGATTCAAAATATTAGTAATTTCTGTGTCGCGATGGAATCATATTTTTTTTTTAAATAATTATAATATATATATATATATATATATATATATATATATATATATATATAATTATTTATTTGAAAATTATAACATAAATATGTTAAAAAATCACAACAAAAATAGCCATTTTCTTTCAACACCTCTGGTGTCTTATCAAGTTATAGGATACAAATCCTATAACATTCCAACAAAATACTGAAAACACAAAGTAGATTTGCACACCGGCAAAATCGGATCAAAACGATTAAAAACATTTTTCCGCAATACGGTGTGAAATTAATTTTCTGACCAATGAAAGGAGGCGATTTCCTAAACTGAGAAAAAAGTAACGAGCCAGTGTGAAAAGGAAGTCAGCCATAAATAGAGAGACTCAAATCAATCAGAGTCAGAAGGGCGCAGATATCAAAGAGGACAGAGGACTGACAGTCAAGTCCATCACTGACTCAACCCGGCACTAAGAGCAGAAAGTGGGGTAGGAAAGCAGAACAACAACAACAACAAATTTACAACTGACTTCAAAAACAATTCCACCCGATAAGTACATTTTCCTCTTATCTTTTATTTCTCATTCACACTCTCTTTTTCAACTTAAGTTGATCGCCCCTTTTTCACCAACTCGGCGGATACAGCGAAAACAAGAAACAGACATTACTACTCTGTTGAAAGACAGTGAACACATAATTTTTTATTCAAATCACATTTACTTAAATGAACTAAAAAGCATTAATCTTTTATGCAAACAAGAGACATAAATATACAAATTTGTTTATTCTGCATGAATGTTATTAAATATACTATATTCTATTTTTCTACAGACATTCCTTATCGTGTTGTCTTTTCTTGTATCCCGCATTAAATTCTCATTTTAATACGGGTATTCTGTACTCCACAAAGTGATGATGTTGAATGTAGAATAAAGGGTTTTAAAAGGTTCAAATTAATTAACCACCCCTCAAAAGGGGAAACGCTGTTACATAAGCTGGAATGACCAATCAAAATACAAGTATACGAGAATTCAAAAAAACTTGACAACGCGCTAGGGTTATAATAACTATTAAATGCTTTAAAGTTGGGGTTATACTAAAATAGAACTTATTCTCATTAATAAGTATTAAATTATACGATAAAATTGGAAATTAAAATTAAAACTACCCATTTTAAAATCTAGATTTAATCTCTATTAAGTTTAAAATTATAAAATTACTTCGGAAAAAAAAGAAAAAATACATATGTTTTTCTATTTATTTTGTTTTTATTGAAATTAAGTTGGAATAAACGTTAAGATCGACTGCTTTTAACTTCATGACAACAGAGATACATTTGAATTCTAACCAGGGGCAGGGGATGATGACATCTTGCCAAAGACAATACATACACAATTAGATTATAATACATAAGCACGCAGACATATTTAGATATATACACACACAAAAAAAGTGAAGAGACAAGAAATATTACCACGACCCTTTACAAAAAAAAAACAAAAAAAACATACACAATGAAATGTGCATGCAAGTTATTATACACATATACACCTATAAAGACACGTACATACACCTACATACATTGACAAAAACACTCCGATACAACAACGAAGAAATATTCAAGATTGAAAGTGTTATTAAATGAATTCTAACCACTTATTAAAATATCACATATACGGGCAAATATACATAGATAAAAATGGTCTAATA
Organism: Acanthosepion esculentum; assembly: GCA_964036315.1. Classification (NCBI taxonomy): domain Eukaryota; kingdom Metazoa; phylum Mollusca; class Cephalopoda; order Sepiida; family Sepiidae; genus Acanthosepion; species Acanthosepion esculentum. The sequence goes on from OZ038511.1 coordinate 5,030,322, forward strand.
GAACAGAGAAACAAACAATAGGGAAAGAAAGGACATTAAAACAGATACATATGTATAAAAATAACACCATCTAATATATAAAAACGAAAATCCCAAATACACAAGTATATATAAAAATATATATTTCAATATATGTCCATATACGCCCTACAATACATTAGGTGAGAGAAAGTAAGAACTAATCCATCCCTGCATCCCATTAGAATGTCTGAAGACCAACTTCTCGAGAGCTCCTCTCTGCGGCTGCTCGGTCTCACGCTGTCCGCTGACCTGAGATGGAACAAATACATCGATTCAATTGCTTCATCCACCGCAAGGAAAGTTGGCTCCCTGTGCCGAGCCAGGAAATTTTTCTCCCCGAAATCGATCCTCCAAATCTATAAATCAACCATTCGCCCTTGCATGGAGTATTGCTGCCATATATGGTCTGGAGCCCAGGGTTCTTGATAAGATCCAGAGACGGATATGCAATGTAAATGGCCCTGATATGTCATCTCGTCTGCAGTCGCTCTCTCACAGACGCGCCGTTGCCTCGCTCTGTCTTTTTTACAAATACTTTCACGGTAATTGCTCCGATGAGCTGCTTTCGCTGGACCCCAGGCCTCATGAATTTAAGCGTCGACGAGGCTGGCATCCCGTTCCCACCCCTTCACCGTTGAATGTTAGATATAGATGTCTCTTCTACTCCAATAGCTTCATGTCTCGCACCTCTCGCCTGTGGAACTCCCTTCCTTATTCCTGTTTCCCTGACAAATATAATCTCCAACTATTTAAGTGTAATGTCAATCGACATCTCCAGTTGCCTTGATCTATCCACCTCCCTTCTCCACATCCTTTCACCTTTCATTCCTATCTGCTCTCGCTCCAAATCTTCTGTAACCCCCTTGCCTTGATCGATCCACTATCTTTCTCCACATCCTCTCCTTTACCACTCCTACCTGCTCTTCCTCCAAACCTCCTTTAACCCCTTGCGTGTCAGTGGCTTCCAGCCTTGCTTGGGGTGAAAAGCTTAAAAAAAACAACAAAAAAAACTACCTACAGATATATGTGTACATTGTACACACATAGAGACAGAAGCACATAAAAGCCTACCTATAGACAAACATATACACGCATATGCACATACACATATATATATCTACACCTATACACACATACATATATGCATACGCATATGCATATATAGACATACAGACGCAAACATAAATATATCAACCCACACAGCAACGTAAAAATGTAAACAAACCAAATATAAACATATATACATACATACACATACATACATATATACACATACAGACAGATATATATATATATACATATACATCCATATATATATATATATATATATATATATATATGTATTTATACATATACATATATAAACTTAAGCATACAAACATACATATATATATACAAACACATACACAAACACACGCATATATATGACAAGAAACATTTGTGTGAACACGAAAATTATGACAAAGAAAACATACAAATGGAGACTTAAATATACACATATATATGCATATATACATACATACACATACATACATATATATATATTCAAATAAAAAGACTCATTAGAAAATATGAGAAAATTCAAAAGAAAATATGCAGGACGATGTTGTCTTTAACATTCAACACAACATGTTTAAAATATATATATATATATATATATATATATATATATATATATATATATATATATATATATCTACAGGGTGTCTCAAAAAATGTACTCACACTTTAACTGCCTCTAACATGCTTTATTATTTTGCTCATCAATTTGAACATTTGCGAACATGATTCTTCAATTACATTTTTCTTCTGTATTCGAAGCTATTCCATTTCACTCTATGTTCATAAATAAAGGTTTTCTCGCCATTCAAAGTGTGAGATCATTTTTTTGAGACACCTGTATATATACACACACAAACATAAATAGGTATATACATACATAAACCTACGCATATTCTAACAATATTATCTAATTGACGATAAAGTACAGTAGAGTCCATAATAATTTTAAAATGTAACTAGACACAATTGTTGATTAAGTCTATAAACAATTAAAAAAAAAACTTTATCAAACAAAAGTAGATTTTAGTTAGTATTGATGATACATTCCAAGACACTAAGATGTACATACATATACATATATGAAAACATACTAACATACATCCACATATACATATATATAATCATGTATAAATACTCATAACACATCTAAATATACACATATATAAGTACGCACACATCCAAGCACATATATATACACATATACATACACATACAAATACACATACATATACACATACATATATACACACATACACCCGCACCTGTAGACACAAATCAAAGTTTACATACCTACACATACGCACAAACAAGCTCACATATGATAGGTGTCAACACACACACATACACACACATACACTCATATATATACAGTCATATATATACATATACATTCCCCTCCTTTTTACCTTCTTACTTTTTAATAAAAAAACTTACATATATATACATATATATATCCAGCAGTACAAACACATACACATACACACATACATACACAAATATGCAGACAAAAACAACACAATATACGTACAACAACACACACCCACATCAACAGGAGGACCATCAGGTAATAAAAGTAAAAATCTATTAAATTTACAGTGACATATCATTATCATTGAAAGTATTGCAACCTCAATAAGTTAAATTTATACCGGTGTTTGCAGTTAACTGTTAGTTCATATCTTTGAATTAAGAGATGGGTCTTATTTTTAAACCTAATTATTTCAAATTTTTCGTTAAGACATAGGTAACACGGGGAAAGTCTGTCTTTCCAATTTTTTATTTTATTTTTCTAACTTCCAACTAAGCTGTTTAATGTCAGGATTAACTTTCCATAAGTTCATTTATCTTTTCCGTCCGGGTACTTGATACTCGAGTTATTGATCTTATTAGATTTACGTCTTGCCTGAATGTGACGTCATTTACATCTGCCTAAATACACCTGACACACACACATACTCATACACACACGCGCGTGCGAGCATATATATATAGATATATATATAAAAGTGGACATGGAAGTCAGCACTTAGTGGCGACAATCTGTTTCATGCTAGTGCAATCGTCAGGCCTGACGATTGCACTAGCATGAAACAGATTGTCGCCACTAAGTGCTGACTTCCATGTCCACTTTTATATTTACACACGCTCTATCTCTGATATTGAGCACTTTATCCCATAAATATAGCGCACTTTAAGACTATATTTCTTCATATATATATATATATATATATATATATATATATATATATATATAAGTAAACTTAAAGAGCCAGACAAACCTACCTAGGTTTCACCTACGCGGATGGTCAGGGCATCCTCTTAGCGAATGGAGCACTTTGCTTAGTTATTTTTACTGTACTCGTATCGGAGGTTTTTTTCTTTGAACTCTGAACTTAGATTCTAGACGATTATTTTCGCCGGAAGTGTATGTTCTTAGTTCTTTCTTTTTTATCCTGTTTTTCCCCTTGGGTATTGGCTTGTTCATTTACAAGCCAAAGCACCTAAGTTTTTGCCGGACGAGTATAGCTACTTATATTTATAAGATTATTATTATTATTATTATATATATATATATATATATATATATATATATATATATATATATATATATATATATATATATAGGGTGACCCCCAAAAACGGGAATTTTATTGCCAGACATGAGCAAGCTGCAACACTGCAAGACAGTGACCTTGAGCAAGTAAACATTTTGCCATTTTAGTAACGAGAATGAAATTCACAGTATCCCAGCTAAGATGTTGCAGCAGTCAATGAGGAATCTCAACAGCAGATTTCAAGAATGCATTCGTACAGGAGGACGCCATCTACAGGACGTAATTTTAAAAAAATGATAATTCCATCATTGTTTCTTAAATGGCATGTTTTAAGGTTTAAATTACTATGAATTAAATATTTTTCTTCCGTCACTCTTGGTTTTATTGGATTGTTAAAAAGTTCCCGTTTTGGGGGGTCACCCTGTACATAAATATATATATATATATATATATATATATATATATATATATATATATATATATATATATGCTCGACTATTTCTAAATACTGATCGGTGATGCATCATAAGTAGGCCTATTGTATTATTCTAACGGTTATTTGCGTAGGCGCTAACATCTCTGTTTCTAGGAGATATTGAGTGCAAATAATTGTGGATCCGAGTGCAGATATTTTATAGCATTGTTTGTTAACATTTTTTTTATTTATTATAGATTATTTTATTGTTGGTTGTTATTATTACGTTTACTTGTGTATTATCAACCATTTGGTTGTGATCACCTCAAATATCATTTATTTTCGGTATTCACTGTATCTGCTGGCGCTGTAGACACACCCAGAATTTGAGTGTTTATGATCTGTAAGAAATACAAAAAAAAAAAAAACTCAACAGAAAAATCAGAAGGCGACCATCCCCAGATATATCAGGGACTGCCTAATGACTTTTACAGGCCCCTTTCGTTCTTTCCTCTTTATGGGGGTGAGTTTTTATTAGCATTAATGTTAAGTTAGAAAAACAAGGCGTTGCTTAAGGTTGAAAATAATGTAACATTCGACGATTTTCAAGGCTTATAGGAAATTGCCAAAACTGATTTGGGAAGACACTGTAAAATTACAATACAAGAGGCATTCTAACCACGCGCGCGCACCCACGCACAGAGAGAGAGAGAGAGAGAGAGAAAAGGAAAGAGAGGGGGGAGAAGAAGGAAAACTTCGAATTTGTCTAATTTATTTTAATTGTTGTAATTTTGATAATGGATGTCTGTGTTGTGTAACGGATATCAACTCGGAAAATGGCATCAGAGAGCCAAGTTCAAATCCCAGGCTAATCTGTTCAGTTCACTTTCTCACTAATGTCCATTGGAAAGTCATGGGTCCATCTAATCTCCCCTCCCCCCAGTTATGGGTTAAATAACAGAGTAGATTTGGCTCTCTAGATTTGGGCGGCAAACAAGAAAAACTCTGAATTCCAAACCAATGGGAAAACACTTCCCAATCTTTCCCACGAACATAGTAATTCGCAATTTAAAAAGAAAGCTGTGGAGACTCGTGATTGCCTGTCCTGAAGGAATCTGACATGAAAAAAGGAAGATGTGGAGGGTCACGGTCGCCAACGTCCTGAAGGAATTTGACATCAAAATAAACAAAAGGAAGATGTGGTGAGTCATGATCGCCTACGTCTTGAAAGGACACGACATCAAAATAAACTCAAGGTCGATGGTTAAAACAGGAAATGTGATGCGTGATATGAGCGAAAAAGTAGGAGGTTAAGATTATGAGGATAAGGAGGATATATAACGATTGACCTTTGACTTGAAAAGGTTAAGATTGTAGTGTTCGAAGAAGCATTCAGGCGGGAGTATATTTCACAAAGTGACAGTTCTTGAGAAAAGATTGTCTGACTGGAACTTCCTTCTTACAATTGGAATATGGAGGCAATCTGTGTGATTCGATTCCATAGAAGTTGGATGATGAGTCTTAGCTGTACAGGTCTGAACTTGTGAAACTCAAGAATGGAGCGCACATCTGAACATTTGCTATGGAACTAGCGATAGGCTTGCAATGTTTTTTTTTATTAATAATTTGGTTATATTTTAGTCCAATAAAAACTAAAATTGAAATTTCAAAGAATATATTTATTACGTTTTGCCTTAATTTTCTCGTACCAATCTAATAGAGAGGAACGACATATCAGTTATTCAATTTTATTCAGGACTTCTAAATGCCACGTCCCTTCAGGACATTGGCGATCATGACTCTCTACAACTTCCTATCTGGTATGGCTCTCAACAGTTTTTCTCCATCGTCAAGTAAGTGTGTCGCTGCCTTACTTGCCTTCAATATGGCCCTGTGAGGGTTAAGTTTTCCAAGCCCTCTTTCCTCATTATGTGTCCAAGGAATTTCAGTTGCCTTTTCCTGGTTTTGTGTGGAAATATACTTTCTGTTGATATTTTCTTTAAGGCTTCTTCGTTGGTTACTCGCTGAAATTCTCAGTATCCTTCTGTAGAACCACATTTCTGCTACCTCCAGTTTTTCTCTCATCAGTGGGGAGATTGTCCAGCATTAGAAGCCATATTAGAGGATGGATATCACATAGCAACCCAGCATTCTTTCTTTGTTTCTAATACAATTTTCCGTTTCTCAGCACCTTGTTTAGCCTTTGGAATGCTTCTTTTGCTAGTCCAATGCGTACTTCGGATTTCGGTGCCACATTTGCCATCGCCTGTGGTAAGGCTTTCCAGATATTTGAACTTTGAAACACCAAAGCGCCTGCTTTGGTGTTTGTATCTTCAATTTATAACTCGTATTTTAGTCTTTAGTTATGAATAAAAAAAACAAAAAAAATACTTTGCCTTCATTCTCAGAGATGAACAAAAAATACTGTGACATATTTTGAACATTATAAAACATAAAGTAGTACTCGATTTCTGCTTTTATGCTTGCCACTTGGTTATTTGTCTGCCATTTGTATTACAGTGTACAAGAAGGGAGAAAATCAAAAAGACATATTTACCTAACTATTTCTTCAGGAAAAATTCCACAAGGAACAGTAGCAAGATGTTTTACTTGTAAGGTTCAATTTTCCTCTGTATTGCAATCACAGATTGGTACACAGGCTGTCAGATTCCGATATCATTTTCTACAAATTTTTAATTGATTTGAGCCTTTGGATTTTTTGTGATGTCGACGAACCTTCGTTGACACTTTTGTGCTGTCAATGAATACTCGTTGCCACTTTCTTAATGCTTGTTGTAGTAGAGACTTTGTAATCGCAGATACAACTGTAGTACGCCGTTGAACAATGCTGGTGTCAGACGCCTTCGAATATCACTCGCGCTAATAGTACTTGCTCGATAATACTCGTTCGAAAAGTGACCACCGAATAATGATCCGAATAGAGAAATAGTATAGTGAATGGAGTAGAGATTAGGGGTCAGTATAGTAATAGAGGATAGACTAGAAATAGGGATCCGTATAGTAATAGGAGATAGAATAGAAATACGATCAAATAGAAATCACTTTACCTTCCATATACGTGTTCTTCTATGGTCATGTGGTCTACTTAATTCAATAATGGGATTGCCTGTGTTTGCTCACTGTTCAAACTCAAGTGGCGGCAGCGACACTTTATTCCTATATAACAGGATTCCGACTGGTACGAGGCTTTTTTTTTTTAATAATAAACAAGCTCTTTCATAAGCTCTCGGTAAAGAAATGTGGAAGGTGCCAAATCTAGGGAGTGTATCCAATCCACTTTAAGGGAAGATTTTTATCAAACCATGACGTTCATAATGAGTATATGCTTCGTATTGCTGGAAATATCAACGCCCTGATAATGTACCTGGGTCAGAATCTGCGCGTTGCATCTGAATCCTATATATATATATATATATATATATATATATATATATATATATATATATATGCGTGCATGTGTGACGAACGATGTTCAAATTGATGGATTACATTTGAAGCAAAGAATGATCAATATAAATACGAAAGAAAAAATGTAGAAATCAATGCCAAGTTCGATGTTTGTGTTATTGCATCTTCAGGATAAATTAAATTTTCCTTCCAGAGATTCTTTCCTGATAAATCTAAAGATCTCAGTTCCTTTGCGCAGGATCTGACTTTCTGTGTATCGTTATTTCCCCAAGGTCAATAAGTTTCCAAATTTCTTAAGATCTTTAGCCTGAAGATTGAATAAAACATATTTCACTTCTCGACAATAAAACTGGAATTCAGTTTTTTTTTCCTTTCTCATGTGTTAATGTCGCTCCAAGAAGAATGTCGTTCAGTTGATATGGTTAAGAAAAAACTTCGATGTAGAAGTAGCTAGGTTCGCCTAACGTCCGATTCAAATCTTAAGAGAGGTTTTAAGGTTTTAAAAATTTAGTAATTCCCCTGGAACCGGTCACCTTCCTAGAGATGATGTGTCGATAAAATCGCCCAGCCTCTGTTGTGAACAGGAGAGAGATTCGCCTATCGCCCGGACAGTACTTTCTCCATAGTTATTGAACAGGAGTAGAGGCTTATCCCTTACTTCCTGTTTACGATTAGGTTTCCGATTCCTTCTAAAGTCCTTTCTTTCTCTTTCCATTCTAGTAAACCCTTGCGTCTTAATGGCATTATCGCCTTGCTTGCTTGAATTGATTAAAAACATGATGTAAAAATTACTTAGAAACGATTGAATTAAAAGATTAAGAGATCCTCATCTTGGTTGTTATACTCCCAACATTTCGACCATTTTATTCTCCAGCCTTCATCAGGTGTCTCTCTTCAAATCTTGGAATTCCGAACTGAGCATTTTATTAAATCTTCTCGACAAAACCCAACGATGGGTCTTCAATGTTAATGATTCTAACCGGGTATCTCGATTTCAGTCATTTTCCCTCCGCCATGATGTCGCTTCACTCGGTCTTTCCTATAAATATTTTCATGGCAATTGTTCTGATGATCTCCCCTCTTTGGTATCTCAACAGCATGGATTTAAGCGCACTACTAGATTGGCAATTAGGTCCCATCGTTTTACTGGATGGGACCGTAAATTCTAATCTGATAGTAACATTTCTCGCACTTTTCATCCCTGGAAATCTCTTCTGGTTTCTTGCCACGTACAATCTTCAAAAGAATAAAATGCAACATCAATCACAATCTTCTGTCTTCCTGAAATCTGTTTTATTGTCCTTTCTCCCTAAAGTCTTTTCTTCTCCTAGTAACCACTTTTGTCTTAGTGGTATTATCGCCTTCCTTGGGTTTAAATGATTAAAAAAAAAACAACACGTGGATAGATTGTTCAGCTTTCGATGTTATGGGGATGTTTCCTACAAGTTAATATTCACTTGTCCTATTCACCATTGTTGTGGCGTTCGTTCGTTTCTTCCACTGAACCAGTGTATGTAACTTTTTACACCAAACCCAGGAACTGAACGAACAAATTCTGAAAAAAACTCATTTAGAAACCTCCGATTGGAGGCTTTGGGCAAGCGTTGGGATAAAGCAATTATGGACAAACTGCTGCCAATTTGGCTTTGTGAATGACACGCCTAATTTAACGAGGGAAATAATGTTTATTAAAACTGTTTTCTTTCATTGTCTCTTGTTCTCTCACATGTTCTCTCACCGATAATCCCGTACATAAACAATGGTTAAGCACAATGTTTCATGAATTATGTAAAGTTTCGTTGACGGTAACGTTTTCAGCATTTTAAACCATTGTCGATTTTCACTAAGGAAAATCATACGTGTAAACATATTTTGCTTTAGAAAGAGGAAGAGTTCATAATTTTTTCTCTGGCCAAGATATAGATTTTTTTCTTTTAAAATTATTTTTTCTATGGTCAAATGAATAAATTCGAAACCACTCGTATAGTGGCGTGTGTTAATCACCCTGTCATCAGTAATATATTTCATTTTTAATTATAAAAATATATTTTCTCCAAAGAAAAAAATTCCCATTTCTGAAACAGGTGCTTACGCGTATCGTCTACTGTAGTGAAAATGGCTGAGGTACTTTCAAGGAAAAAATACTTCATTTTCAGTAGTGTGGCTAGCCTTATGATGAACCATATCTGACGCAGCCTACTAGTCGGAAAAGGTTGCCCGTGGTTAAACTAAAGCAATAATTTTCAATGTGATATGTGACATATCCCTTCAGGACGTGGACGATCATGGCTCTCCACACACTTCCTGTCCTTCGTTGCTTTCAGTAATAATTGTTCCTTTACAATCGCTCCATTGTTTTCGTGGTATATGCTGTTCCATTCATTTACTCAAATAGTTTTTTTTCTTTGCTCTGCTTTTCTTGCCTGTGAATGTTCAATTTTCCAAGACTTCTTTCCTCGTATGTCTCTTTCTGGTTATCATCACAAAACGTTGCAGTTGTTTTTCTCCTTCAACCTTCCTCATTTGTCAAATGATCTCTTCATGACATTCTCAACATTCGTCTGTAGAACCAAATTTTAATCTTTTCAAATCATATTTTATGACAATTTCTTCCATAATTCAATGCTATATAGGCGAATAGACATAACGTAGCAATGCGGCGGTCTTTCTTTTGATTCTAGGGATAATTTTCGATGCCCTAACAGTGAGAATACAGATTTTAATAGCGCAAGACTGACTTCGAAAGATTTCGAAAATAGATTTCAGAAACCTAAATTTCCTGATGCTTCTGAGTATTCTCAATGAAAAGCTTTCAAAGAAAACAACTTAAATTCCAAACGTCTTTCTTTTTTTTTTGACTGATGCCACTTCTGACGTCATCTTCCTGCTACCTGACACTTGTCAACAAAAAGATTTTTGAAATGGTGTCGAGACGCCAAAAATCTTTTTTAGCTAATTTGAGGACGCTGATTCTGAAGATGGCCTTACTTTTTCTTGGTTACCTACCATTTTTGCTGTACAGAAATGCCTAATTTTTGGGAAAAAAAGCATTATTTTCATTTGTTTTCTGTTTATATGATATTGACCGATGACAATATTTCTCAAAATAAAATCGTTGAAACCTCTCAATTAATATTTAAACCAACAAATATTGGTCTGCTTATTGAGAAATACAATTTTTGCAATAACAATCAGGCCCTGAGTCTTTAAAAATAACACGATTGAATATACCAAGACCAACAAATATTTTCATCAAATCATTTAATAAACTAACAGCAGAAATAAAACCTTCGTGAACATAAAACTATAGTAAAAAAATGTTCTCTTTCTTGATTGTCTGCCAGATTCAATGTTATTGAAGTCCATTTTGATACCCCAGCAGTATCATGTACAATGGAATTGGTGCACTCAGAGTGAAATAGATAAATTGTCGTCTAAATGACGCAAAAATGAAAATAACACAGACATTTCATTTTAATAGATATATTTACCAAAATTATACACAAATATCTTGAAATACTAAAGAGTAAATTTATTCAAATCGCCATTGTCTTTAACCACAGCCTCAAGACGACTTCGGAATCTCTTGCAACTCTTCTGGACAGTCTACTTGTTTAAGTTGGTGAATACTGCCATAATCCTTGCCTTCAGTTAATCTTTGGGGTTACAAGGAGTTTTGTTGGTCTTTCGCTCAACTGTGCCCCACATATGATAATCAAGGGGATTGCCGTCTGGGGGGGGGGCAGATGTAAGGGGTGATGCGGTCGCAGAAATTGTTTGACAGACATGACTTGGTTTTTCTGCTTGTGTGGCATGGTGCAGAGTCCTGTTGCCAGATATAGGGTCTTCCAGCAGGCATCCTCTTGACCCAGGGCAGCACTACCTTCTTAAGGCACTTGATGTAGGCGCCCATGTTGAGTTTGAGGCCCTATGGAAATATAAATGGGAGCATCCCCCCAAACGCCTTCGTAATCACCATTAGACTCATCCTACTCTTTCCGAATCCTTTGCACTGTCCTCAAATTGACACCCAAATACTTTGAAATGTTCGTATTGGAGCTTCCGGCGCGAATGCCAAGCAGTACAGCATGCCGTTTCCAAATTTCTGGCAGAGTCAATTGCACCACGGTGCTCTTTTTCTCACACACGGTGCCCAACTGACCCTACTATACTGTGCAGTCAACACAATCAAACAAAAAAAAAACGTGCGTGTGTGAAATTAAAATATAAAATGGTGAACATTAACCCATCTCACCCTGGTAGGTAAGACAGTATGAACATCAAGAAGAATAATATTTATTTCACATAAAAGAAAATATTTATCATCATAATCAATTTGCTTGTCAATGCACTTAATTCATATATTCATAGTGGTGAATATTAATCAGATAAATCGAGTATTATACAGTAACAATTTTATATAAAGATGCAGGTACTTACTACGTCTAAGACTACGGACTTATTGATCCACCTTCTATATGTAACTGACCAATCCTAATCAGCTGTGGTTGAACAGGAATTACGTCTAAACTGATGACAATAATTTTGTGTTCAATTATAAAATTTATGATTGAATTTTATATGCTTTTAAATTATACATTACATTCAAATGACAAATTTCTTAACTTTTAGATGTTATATTGTATATGTTTGATATTAAGACTTGTTAGTAGTACAGTCCAAAATATTTAGTCCGGTATTCAGTTGTCCGGCAATTCCTATGGTCCGGCACCTTTTTGAATTAATTGCTATTAGTTCGTTAAGTGGCTACGTGGATGGCGCCACATGTTAAAACTTCCCGCAGCAACCGACAGCAGTAGAATGTTTTGGTAATACAATCTTGCTTATTTTTTTATACAATGTAACCCGGATATAAGAGACCCGGATATAAGAGAGATTTTCTCTGGTCCCAAATTAGAGCCTGTGTTAATGTATATATAATAGATATAAGCGAAACCCGGATATAAGAGACTTATTATCCGGTCCCGACAACTCTCTTATATCCGGGTTACACTGTATATATAACTGAATATTTACCCACTCAGGAAAGGAAATATATATTATTTTGGGATTTTAGGAGTTGGTTATCCTTTGTATTGCATGAAACAATAAAAACCGTGTTTCGAAGCATTAATGATTATTTTATTACTTTTTTTAAGGTTTGTTCTACTTTTCATAACAATATTCATGTAGAATGAGCTGGCAAGACTGTTTATATAGGTTTTTATGGGTGATTTCTGTCATCTGGTATTTTCTGTGACCCGGCAGTGACCTGGTCCCAAGACTGCCAGATTACAGCGGTTGCACTGTACATTGGGATTTTAGTACATTGAAATGTGGACTCTGATCCTTGATGTTGATTTAATCAAAATGCCTAACTCGCCAGCTTCGTTTAACTGTGATGAACCGACTGTGTAATAAAGATGGAAGATGGCTGTTAAGATTGTTAATGAATCTGATGTTATTAAACACCGGAAGTAGAACAGGACTGCAAATTGAATCCAAGCTGATAAATGGAACTCTTCACAAAAGGAGAGACGTTCTTTACCTAAGGATATTATGGCGGTCGTTATAGATTTACCTGGCTTATTTATATCATTTGTTGAAATACCGGTTCTCGTACGATCACTGAAGTTAAGCAACGTCGAACTTGGTTAGTATCTAGATAGGTGACCATTTTGGAATTCCAGATGCTGTAAATTTGGATATTCGGGTGGCGGAATGGATAATGGCTCAGAATTAGAAATCGGAGAGTTTCAATTCCAGTCGCGATCGTTGTATTCACTTATACGCAAATACCCTTGGGAAATGTATGAATCCAATTCTTCTCCTCCATTTATGGGTTAATTAGTAAGACTTTTATCAGTTAAATCATTACTATCTCCAGAAACAATCTTATAATCTAAATATATTTTCTGGCTTTAAATAACTTGCAAAAGGTTGTTAAACCATGAAAAACAATAAATCATTTCAGCTTGATTCACTTTTATATTCTTTGTCCGAGAAGGAATGAAGGACACGCTATTCTTGCTCATATTCTCCCCGCCCGCCCACTCTGTTAGATTTGATTCTGCAGCACCTTCTGCTTTGGAGGAGTTTCTGAATATTGTTCTGATGTTGTATAAGCTGAAAATCTTTTGAAACTTTTCCGATACACCTTTAAACATATGGGAGGCAGTTTGCGGCAGTTTTTTGGGGGTCCTCCTCCTTGACTCTTCTGTTTCCACCTGCAGACGCTGGTGTTATTTTTGCATGGTAGTTGTAAATACCCTTGGGAAAAGTGTGAATCCACCTCTTCTCCCCAGCTATGGGTTAATTAGGACTTGTATCGGTAAATCATTATTATTATTTCCAAAACATTTTTACAATCAAAAAATATTTTCTGGCTTTAAATAACCTGCAAAACGTTGATACCCCGTAAAAAAAACGAATCAATCTATAGATGTACCTAAAGTGAGTATACTTCAACAATGATCATCTCCCAAAATTTCTCCTGATCCAGAAATTGGTCTCCGGCCAGTGGATCAGAATAGGGAGGGGTATTATCAAAGACATGCAATTAGTCTTAAAGTCTACAAGGCAAAACTTTCTGAAGCAAATTAGGAAGGAAGAGCAGAATAGAAGAGGTGCTTCTGGAAAAGAAGAACTTCCTCCAAATGCCAGATCTTCTCCTGCAACCATTTACATCTAACACTAATTATCAGAAAATAATCCTCAGTCTTGGTTCTCAGACCCAAGCCATGTTTTGTCTTTTATAATACAATTTCTGGAGAGTGATCTAGTTAAGATAATTTGATCTTAAATCCCAAGTGAATTTCGATCAGATCTATTAGAATTTCGACCAGATCTATTAGAATTTCGATCAGATCTATTAGAATTTCGATCAGATCTATTAGAATTTCGATCAGATTTATTAGAATTTCGATCAGATCTATTAGAATTTCGATCAGATCTATTAGAATTTCGATCAGATCTATTAGAATTTCGATCAGATCTATTAGAATTTCGATCAGATCTATTAGAATTTCGATCAGATCTATTAGAATTTTCATCCCCGCCCAAATCCTGAATCATCTCTAATATTCCACGTATAAAAGTTAGAATGCTAAATCCAAATTTCAAGCAAGAAAATGCCAAATTTCTCGACAAAGGCTTCTTCCCTTTATGGTAAGCCACTGCTAGTAATGTTTTATGAGTTCCTCTATAAATATGCTTTAGACGAACAAAATCCCTATGTTTACTATTGTTCACCTAATATAAGGTCCAATACCCACTCAAGGTAGAAGGTTACTAAATGAGAATGTTGTAAGAGTATACAGGAAGGAAGCAAGGGTCGCATATTATGAGGATATGTAGGATAGATAATGGTTGACACTCAACTTGAAGAAGTTAAGATTGTAGTGATCAGGAAAGCATAGCTTCAAGAGTCCATTCCACAGAAATTCTGGAGAAGAAGCTGTCTGAGTGGAACTTATTCCTTACAAATGGAATATGAAGGGAATGAGAATGAGTCAACTCAGTGTATGTGGCATGATGGGTCCTAGTTGTGAAGGTCTGGATTGGAAGATAGTTCGCTCAAACATCTGCCATGAAAATAATGGTAGAGCAGCAAGAGACTAACAAAGTTCCATCAGTGGGAACGGGGTTGAAAGGTGGGAAACAATTCATCAACCAAAAGGCCGTGTAGATGCTTTTGTAATCAGTCAAGCCTAGAAAATGAGGATTGGGCAGCTCCTGTCCAGATGTGGCAGCAATAATCCATTTTTGGTATAATCTGGCTTTTATAGAGATAGAGCATGGTAGGAGGAATCTGGTACTTTCTGGAGTAGTATAAGTAGCCAACCATTTATGCTATGGATTGTATATATGAGTTCCACTTGAGGTGTGTGGTGAACTTGAGTTTCAATAGACACCTAAAGCATGGAACCTCTTTGAGAGTACAACTATTCATCATGATTGGTTGATTCTGGACTTAGTGGTTAAGATTATAATGGTCAGGTAAGCATTCTCTCAGATGTCCGTTCCACAAAGCAGCAATTCTTCGGAAGAAGCTGTCAAAAGTGAACTTCCTCCTTACCAATGGAATATGAAGGGTGGTTTGCCTCTGTATATATGGCAAAGCTGGTCTTAGCTGTGAAGGTCTGAACTAATGGAACTAAAGAATGTATAGCTTGTCAGAACATTTCCTATGAAAATAGTGATAGAGCAGTGATACATTTACAACATTATTGGGGAAGGAATTGTAGGGTGGAAAATATTCACCTACAAAGTCATGTAAACACTTTTGTACTTCATCAAGAGATGATTGGGTAGCTCCAGCTCGGATATAGCAGCAAGAATCCATTTTAGAAACTGATCTGACTTTTGTAAATATAGAGAATGGTAGGAGGAGTCTGGTACTTTCTTGGGCTGTATAAAGAGCCGACCATATTTGCAGCGTCATTTGCTGTGGATTGTAATATCTGAGTTCTAATTGAGGTCTGGAGTGGGTGTATGTCCCAATTTTAAGGAATATTATGCTATTTCATGTATTTATTTATTTATTTTCTATTATTTTTATTTTATTTTTTTTATTTTGTTTTTTGTGTGTACAGTCAAAATATACGGCATGTTTATGGACAATTATTTTCATTTTGCGAATACATCCATTTAAAGTTCATTGACCTGTAATAATAATGTTAAGAATCAGGCTAAACGATAAAAATGTGATAGTAGGGTTGAAGTTTAAGTCCCCGCCTCCAAAAAAAGCACAAATAAATTAAAAACGGCAAATATTTAGAGTAAAATATCAAAACATACTCAAGGAAAAATGGTTAAATTTAGGAATATTAAGATTACCTCCTCGGTTATCCGTTGAAACTGCTATCCACCGAAAAAAGGAAAAGAAGCCAGTCCCCACCGTGGACCATTTAAAAGATAGTTCGTGCAGCGGATTGGTTGTTACAAACATCCAATCAGGTGTGCGGAAAACGTGGTCTTTCTTCGTCTAATTCATTAAAAGGCCAGGGTAGCTGTTAACCTTTGATTGTGAGGGGGAATCAGGGATTGATCTCCCCTGATTGGGTCGACTTGGTGATGGAGAGTATGATGTTGAAAGACCCGAAACTCCCTGATGAACCAAGTCAAATAACATCACTGACGACCCCCTCGGGCGCCTACTTAAAAGCGTATTTTTGAATTATTCAAAGCAAGAAGACTCATTGTTAATCAGGACAGAAGGAAGCTCAAGAGTCTATTTTGTCATGATGAAACGTGACTAGAGTTTTCACTTATAACTATAACGAAATAAAAGCAACCTAATCAGATATCACAAACATAATTAAAAAATGTCTGCCTTCCTATGAGAAAAGCAGACATTTTAAAAATATAACTTTTTAATTAAGGCAGACTTTATATTATATGATTAATGCATACCAACCTTTAATTGCATAAGACAAGTTAACATGAAACAATTAATCAACTGGAATAATTACAATTAAACCCTGTCTTGTAAGATTGATTAATAACCAATTATAAGTAAAATAAACTAAAAATGATTCAAAAAGAAAAGAAAATTCAGGAACGAAGAGGTTGTGGTAACAACGGTTATTTTTAGTTTTAAGACTACTAATTGGTATAAAAATGGGCTACTGGTTGGTATGTAAATGGACTGCTTTTTTAAGCATTAAGTAACTTGTTTGTCATTTCAAGTCTCTGTTAAAAGTCGTCTACATTTAAAGGGTTCAAGTTGAAATGAAATTCTCCAAAGGTTACCTGGATCAAGAAACCCCTGATGAAAGCCAAAAGATGCCAAAGTGTCATAACAACAACAAAGATGAAGACAATAGTCCAATTGTAAATAATGTAAATAACAAATAACTCTTCATCCCAGAACTTTAATTAGTCAACATTAGATTGCTTTTAATTTTTCTTATAAAAAACAAGCAGGAATTTTTAAAGTATCTTTTAGATTAGACAAATCTTTGCATTTTCAAAGCCAGGATTTCTCTAAAAGTTAATCTATTCTTTACTTATATGAGTCAATCATGTCAGTTTAACTCTATTACAAATCAGGATGGACAAACAATCCTGTTAAGAATGCTGATTCTTGTGGCCCTACCAGGGATTGAACTCACCAACTTTGGCTAGCAAATTTCTGAAGATATTAGACTCTTACTCCTCAGCTTAATGGATGTGTTCCAAGCAGTGGCAGTAGGTTGTCTCCCTTCCTGCCAAAGTGGATTTGATCTTTAGGTATTATTTGAGTTTATTGAGATTTCTCCTCAGGGAATTATTTTTATTGTCTGGTGAATTGCTGTCACTCAGTTTATTGAGGAAAATCCTGTTTCATCAAATTCGTTAAACATAAACACACACACACACACACACACACACACACACACACACACATATTATGTTGGTCAGAAAGTCCTGACTGACTGAGGAAGCCGAAAGAAGACAACATTTTATGGAGCAACACCAACATTTATTCTTCAAAATAAAGTCCATCATTCTCGGCGATCTTCTGCCAGCATCCGAAACTGTCCCAGATATAACCAGAAAGTGTGCCATTGATCGAAATAGACGATAATCACTGGGAGCAGCACATCGGGACAGAATGGTGGATGTGGAAGAATCTGAACACCGTCCATCTGCCTGAACCTTTCCTCGATCAACCTAGCAGTGTGTGACCTCGCATTGTTTTGCTGAAACAAAGCCCCGATGGATCAAAGCAGGATACTACTTCTTTAGTTTGTTGTATACGTAATCTAGCAAAAATGGTAACTCAGCTTAGCATTAAGATTTGTTGTCTTCTTTCGGCCAGAAGAGAGTCAGAACACAAGAGTCACTCTGTCAGAGATTTGGAACCGGCATGCTGTACTGCTTGGTATTTGCACCTGAAGTTCCAATATGAACATTTCAGAGTCTCTGGGTGTGAATCTGAGGAGAGTGCAGAGGATTTCGAAAGAGTTGGATGAGTCTAATGGTGATTACAAATTTACGGTAGCAAGAAAGCCTACATCAAGTGCCTTGACAAGGTAGTGGTGCTTTGGGCCTAGAGGATGACGGCTGGAAGACCCTATGTCTAGCAACAGGACTCTGCGCCATGCCATACAAGTAAAAAAGAACCCAGCCATAGCTGTTAGACAATTTCTGCGACCACATCACCCCTTACATCTGGCCACATAACCGCCCAAACTGCAAGCACCTTGATTATTATGTGTGGGGTGCAGTTGAGCAAAAGACCAACAAAACTCCTTGTAACTACCAAAGCTGAACTGAAAGCAAGGATTATGGCAGCATTCACCAACTTAAACAAGGTGAGCATCCAGAAGTGTTTCAGGAGATTCCAAAGTCATCTGGAGGCCGTGGTTGAAACCAATGGCGATTTTATTGAATAAATTTACTCTTTAGTATTTCAAGATATATTTGTATAATTTTGCTAAATAAATCTGTTAAAATGAGATGTCAGTGTTATTTTCATTTTCGCATAATTTAGACGACAATTTATCCATCGCACGCTTTATACATATATATATATATATATATATATATATATATATATATATATATATATGTATGTATATATATATGACATTAGGTAGCAAATAAACTCTAATCTAATTTTACAGAAAGATCACACACTCAGCAACTAAATAATTATCCCTTTAGAAAAGAAATGATCACTCCAGATTTCTCAAGACGTGAATCACGTAGAAAAGAAATGATCACTCCAGATTTCTCAAGACGTGAATCACGTAGAAAAGAAATGATCACTCCAGATTTCTCAAGACGTGAATCATGTAGAAAAGAAATGATCACTCCAGATTTCTCAAGCATGGTAAATGAATTTACATTGACTGAAGCAGCATTCATATTAAAATAATTCCATATAGACTCCACTATAATACTTATCATATTTAACATATAAAATAGATAATGA
Organism: Acanthosepion esculentum; assembly: GCA_964036315.1. Classification (NCBI taxonomy): domain Eukaryota; kingdom Metazoa; phylum Mollusca; class Cephalopoda; order Sepiida; family Sepiidae; genus Acanthosepion; species Acanthosepion esculentum. The sequence continues at coordinate 5,049,727 of OZ038511.1, forward strand.
ATTCTATATACATGCAAATCAAACAAATATTATTTCAATTCTTATAGGGAAACCCATTTTGCTTTCCATCATCATGGCTTATGTTAACCTCAACGAGAGGAACTTATTGCACTTTCTTGCTCTTCCGTTTTACTCCATGTTTTTCAAAGTTTTATGTTGGCATGATAAAAGGGGAGGTAGCTGGCGACATTGCCATTCGTTTAGGTTTTTCCAAACGTATATATTTCAATTAAGGAAACGATGAATTAATGTCTCTCCCCGCTTTTGTACTCTGAATTTTAATAATTAGAAATGTGCTTGCTTAATATTTTCTTTCGGTTCAAAACAGCCACTTTTTAACGACAAGATTTTTCTATGTAACCGCAAATGACAGGATACAGATTTCACAAAACGTGGATACCAAAATCTATGAACGTACAAGTCTCTTAGATAAAATGGCTTAGTATTCGCATATAACCACCGTGCATCCTCCTGTATACTTTAAAACATCTCTGGAGACACGGTAGAGTTATCGCGGCTCGGATTGAGGAATCGGAGAGCCGAGTTTGAATTCCAGTCGAATCCATTACATTCACTTACGTGTTAATACCCTTGGAAAAAGTATGAATCCTCTTCTTCTCCCCTATGAATAAATAGCAGGACAGACCGGGTTCTATAGCTTGGATGGCAACTTGTCTACCGCAGAAAGAAATGGCATCCTACTGATGCCAGTCATGTATCTTTCGATACATGATCGCCTAAGCGTGTATCAGGCATGGCACATAATTGACTAGGATTATTTATGATATCGTAGAGAATCTCACTGAGCCTTCTTTGGTCTCACGTTTACCACTGACATGAAGTGGAAGGATTATGTTGAATCAAATGATAGATCTTCTGCTAGGAAAGTTGGTTCCCTGTCGTGCCAGACAATTATACTCACCGGGTTCCATCTTGGACATTTATAAGCCTACTATTTGTCCGCGTACAGAATACTGCTGCCATATCTGGTCTGAGTCTCCTGTTATATGTCTTGAGATTCTCAATAATATCCATAGAAGAGTTTGTTATGTTATCGATCTTGACCTGGCATCTCGGCTTCAGTCACTTTCCCACTGCTATGATGTAGCTTTCCTCTGTCTTTTCTATTAATATTTTCATGGTAATTGTTATAATGAGATTTCCTCTTTGCTACAAGAATTTAGGCGTACTACTAGATTGGCAACTAGGTCTCATTGTTTTACTCTTGAAATAGCTAGATGTAACTATAATAGTTTCTTTTCTCGCACTTCTTGCCTGTGTAACTATCTTCCGGATTCTTGCTTCTCTGCCACCTACGATATTCACAAAAAAAAAAAATGGAGCATCAATCGCCATCTTCTGTCTTCCTGGACCATGTTATTGTCTTTTCTTTTCACTAAAATCTTCTCGTTCAATTGAAAGGTCTGCTGCTGAGAAAGTTGGTTCTTTTTTGGTATCACGTTTACCACTGACATGAGGTGGAGTGATTATGTTGAATCATTTGATAGGTCTGCTGCTAGGAAAGTACGTCTCGAAATTCTAAACAAAATTCAAAGAACGGTCTGTTTTGTTATCGATCCTGATCTGGCATCTCGACTTCAGTCATTTTTCTACTGCTATAATGTGGCTTCCCTCTGCCTTTTCTATAAATATTTTCATAGCAATTGTTCTATTGAGATTTCTTCTTTGGTACAAGAATTTAGGGGTACTACAAGATTGGAAACTAGGTCTCATTGTTTTACTGTTGAAACAGCCATCAGATGTAATCCTAAGTTTGATACTAATGGTTTCTTTCTTAGCGATTTTTGCGCGTGTAATTCTTTTCCAGTTTAATGCTTTGGAGATGCAATCTTAAAAACTTTAAATGCAATGTTAACAATTTTCTGTTTTACTGAAACTTGTCTTTTATTGTCCTTTCTCCTCACTAAAGTCTTCTCATTCTCTTTCACTCTCAGTAACCCCTTGCATCTTAGTGGCATTCTTGCCATCTTTTGTCTTCCAGAAAACTGTTCTTTTATTGTCCTTTCTCGTCACTAACGTCTTCTCATTCTCTTTCATTCACACTAACCCTTGGCATCTGAGAATTCTAAGGATGATATGATTAAGAGAATGAAATTATGAGATATAGATGGAATAAACGAATAAAAACAATAAAAAATGCTTCTTTTACTCTCGCACTTTTAAAATTTCCACTTTCGAAAGATTGTAAACGGATTTTCTCTGACAACATTTGAATTTCCACATTTGTTTTGCAATTTTTTAATGAAGAATTATTAACAGATCGCGACATCAGAGATTAAATTTTTTATTATTGCATTTATTCCAAAATTTTAAAACATCAACAGTCAGTCAACAACTGAGCACAAGATTATTAGTTTATCAAAAAATTAGTAATTAATGTATAATATTATCCATAACTACATTGACAAGAATGTCTTTTTTGATAAAAGTTTTAAAAAATAACAATAAAGAATGCATATTGTTGAAAATTCCTTTTTCCCAATATAGCTATTTGTGCTTAAATATTACCTAAACAATAATAATCATTTTTTCTATTTGTGCTAAGTTATAATGCTTATTACCTAAACAATAATAATGATTTTTTTTTTTTTTTTGGCATTAAAGTATATTTAATCACATCTCCCTCATAGTTGTCGCGATCTGTATATATGTTAGCGTCGGCCATCTTTGAATGAGATATGGTTCAAGGGAGGTAACTCCTGTTGAAATGGCGTTAACCAAATGTGCTAAAATGTAAAATTTTAAATTATTTCACGAATTATTCAGGCTAATATCCTCTTCGATGCTATTTTCATCAAAATGTTACCTCCATGGAAGAGTGAAGTAGGCATTGGTTGAAATCTTGTTAGAAGAATAATGAAGATGATAATACTAACTGGAATAATCCATCTTAGAATTTCAATGAAGAAGGGTGAAGAATCCATCCAGGAAAATATATGAATAAAAACAACAATGATGAGGTTATTAGTCTGAATACTTTGTGGCATTTTTATAATGTGAATCACAAAATATTTACTCAAAATATTAAAAAATATATTATTTATTGAGACCGAAATATCTGAAGTTGTATGAATCTCTTAAAAGATTTTTTCAAAATTATTTCAGTTAAAACTAATTTTTGTTTTATTTCAAGTATACAATGTACTTTACTTATATTGAAGATATTTTGTCTTTTTGTGAATTTAATTATGAAAAACCATGAAGGAAATAACATCCTGAGATTATCCCAAGATTAAACATTAAAAATATTTTAAAAACCCTGCCAAACATGTGCTTTCAGCTGATGAAACTGACAAACCTTTTAAATATTCCTTCAGCCATTAACCTAGATGTTCTAAGTAGAAACTCATGATGACAACAGCCAGAGATTTAAGGATTATTGTTTAAGATAAAGATTTCTAGGCAATAATTATATATTTATAATCAATGTTAACCCCTGATATTGATGTTTATGCGGGTGCACTATACTGCCAAAGACAATGTCTTGAACGCCTTAATACCAAACCTAGAGGACGTGCGACATGTAAAGAATAATGGCTTGGGATTGGAAAATAGAAAATCAAGTTTGAATACCAGTCATGTTTGTTACATTCACTTACATGTAAATACCCTTGAGAAAGGTACGAATCCAGCTCTTCTTCCCCCAGCTATGGGTTAAATAGCAGTACAGACTGGGTCCTATAGCTTTGCTTGACAACCAGTCTACTGCAGAAAGATAGCAGCCTACTGTGGGAAAACCTTCAGTCTAGTCAGTGATGAATCAAAAAAGACGTGATCGCCCAAATGCATATCACATACGGAACTTGTTGACTATATCGTTGTCATTGCCAAGTATTGGGGTGTTCATAGACATTTCCTTCTGTGTGAAATAAGTTCCATGTTGAATCGGAAGAGGTGTCTGCAGCCACCACATGGTAGGGTAGGAAGGTTCAGGGGATGAGGAGTCCTGGCTTTTTCTTTGGCCTCTCTTCATCTCTTCTATTTCTGTTCTGGTATTTTCATAAATTGACAGTTTTTAAAATAGACTCTTGAGAATTTCTTCCAATTTTTTTTTACGCCATAAAATAAAATCATTTATGAACCAACTTTGATGCTATTTACTCCACAAAAAAATGGTAATCAACCTATACACATGCTATCTCGAAGAATAATTGGTTGACCTTAAAAATCAAAATTTGACCTACACACAAGATCAACTTGTATACACTGCAATTCTGGCAAAACAAAGATTGCGGGCATTAAACTGGTTAAAATTTCTCCCAAAGATAAGCCTGATTTAATAACAGAACAAATCTAAGATAAAAATACCCCAAAAAATAGCAAATTCTTTTTTAATAACAAAAAAACAAATATTTTCATGATCATAATTTTGATAAAATCAAATGACCAGAGGTTACTTGGTCGAAATATTGTGCCTATAATAACATCTATATCAACAAAGATGAGAACAATAGTTCGAAATAAAAAAAACATCAAAATAACCAACAATATCTCATAACAAATCACCTGGTGATGACCAAAGGGTACTTTGTTGAAACATTGTCTATAACATTATAACATCTTATATCAACCAACATGGGAAAAGAAAAGTTGAAATGTTTAAGAAAAATAATCAGTAAATTTGAAATCCTAAGATTGCTTGATGTTCTATGAATATTTATTCCATAAATTGATTCCATTAAAAGTTCTTTTTTACCATTTTGCAAGACATTCTGCTTGACACCTAAATGTTCTCCCCTGCACAAAAAACTTTAAAATCGTTTCTGACTCTTCTCGGACTGTATTTATTATTTATTAAGATTGATAATTTAATTCTTTCTTCAATATCTTTTTTCAAAATGACAGATTTATCACCTATTTTGGAGCATGAGGTATTATTTTCAGATGAGCAATCACAGAAGAGATGAGGGATGGCAGTTCCTGTTCAAAAGTCAGCCAAACATTTAGGACCCTAAATATGACGATAAAATAACTGGTGGAAAATATCAAAGTATGTAAAACGGAATTTATGAAAACCAGTTAATGTTTAAAATTTTAATTTTGTTATATATATTTTTGTTCTGTATAAGATTAACGTTGGGTCTGTTGCATTCCATTAGGCACAAGTACTTTGAAGTATTTCTCTTCTTCATGCTTGGCTGCACTACAAAACAACAAAGTAAAATATAAATACCTAACCATGGAATAAATAGTAGGACTTGTATCTGGAAAAAGCAGCTTTCTCAAAAAAAAAAAAAAGTTAATGCAATATTCACTCACAAAAATAAAAAAAATTGTTCTTACCATCCAAAATGTTTCAGCTTTAAATAACCCAGAAAGGGTTGATAAACCATAAAAAAAACCCAATGACTCTGTACAAACATCTTTAAAACAACTTAAAAATCATTTTGGCAATTTTAAAAATTAAATTTATTCATTATAAATAATCTATGAGAATTAAATCAGCTTTGATATTTTGATTCCTGTTAATGAAGATGGTCACTTATTTGCAAGTAAAAATGTCAGGTGGTACTCAAGTGGTTATGTGGATTTTCTTTATAGAGCTCCAACTATCCTACTTTTAGAGTGATGCCTTTCCCAAAGCTATTAGTGCAAAGTTTTCCATCATTTTAACTGTTAAACCATAAGCACATATACTTTCTGATGTTGGTTAAATATTGATACATAACTTAGTTGTTTTATTTAATTTTTAAACCAAAATTGCAAGCATCCATTATTCAGAATAGAATTTTAAATCATATTCAATTTTTAAAATTTTGGATCAAAATTTAAATATCATGAAGACTGGACAAATATTTATAATAAAGTCCATTCAATTATAAAAAAACAATTAAAATGAATTTACATTATATTTCAATTATTTTCTTCACCTTTTGTTATTATAAATATTATTATTATTATTATTATTTATCCCAACATTTTATCTATTATGGCCTCCAGCAGTTATCAGGTTCATGTCAATCTGCATAAACTTCAAAGAATTTTAAACTTTACTTAAGCTATAGAAAGAGATTATCCATGTCTAGGTATTATCACATCTTGTTCTTATTTACTGCTCACTGTGTTTATTTAATCTACGGAAAGAGATTATTAGTGTCTGGGGATTATCACATCTTGTTATTATTTACTGCTCACTGTGTTTATTTAATCTACGGAAAGAGATTATTAGTGTCTGGGGATTATCACATTTTGTTCTTATTTACTGCTCAGTGTTTATTTAATCTACGGAAAGAGATTATTAGTGTCTGGGGATTATCACATCTTGTTATTATTTACTGCTCACTGTGTTTATTTAATCTACGGAAAGAGATTATTAGTGTCTGGGGATTATCACATTTTGTTCTTATTTACTGCTCAGTGTTTATTTAATCTACGGAAAGAGATTATTAGTGTCTGGGGATTATCACATCTTGTTATTATTTACTGCTCACTGTGTTTATTTAATCTACAGAAAGAGATTATTAGTGTCTGGGGATTATCACATTTTGTTCTTATTTACTGCTCAGTGTTTATTTAATCTACGGAAAGAGATTATTAGTATCTGGGGATTATTACACCTTGTTCTTATATACTTCTCAGTGTTTATTTAATCTACGGAAAGAGATTATTACTGTCTGGGGATTATCACATCTTGTTCTTATTTACTGCTCACTGTGTTTATTTAATCTACAGAAAGAGATTATTAGTGTCTGGGGATTATCACATCTTGTTTTTATTTACTGCTCAGTGTTTGTTTAATCTACGGAAAGAGATTATTAGTGTCTGGGGATTATCACATCTTGTTCTCATTTACTGCTTTCTGTAATGAAGTGGGGTCTTATATTTTATCCCATCCAATCATAAAGCAAAAAAAGTGATATTATTATTATTATAAATATCACATTTTGGCAATTGTGCACTCTGGCCTTCATCAGATGCTTGTCAATCCAGATAACCTTTTAATCTTTATTAGAACCTTTTATTTAGGCTACAGGAATAGATTGTTCTCCTCCCACTAAACATATCTAGGGCTACCTCTTTCTTTTTAGTACTGTTCAGTTAATGTTTGCCCTGTTTCCAGTGTATAAGACTACCGAGACCAGGGATTGAACCAACAATTATTATATCATCAAATTCACATATCAAATCCACTACACTATGGTCCCATGGGACAATCCTGAGTCTACCAAGTTCTATATTCAGGATTGTAGATTTGAACACTGTCAAGTGAATAGTTTCAATGAAAGCCAAGTATCTTGGATTCTGAACAGGAGTTCAAATCTGATTGGAAACAACTTTTATTCGTTTTTATTATTTACTTCATATTGCTTAAGATCGTAAAGGTATTTTACTTATAGAATTCTGATTAAAAATAACAATATTGTCATTGAATAAGTGAAAAAAATAAATTTTTACATTATTTTTATGTAAAAAAATCAAGTGAACAAAAGGAGTAAACAAAACGGTTTTATTGGCTAAAAACTAAAATCAGTTGAATGAAAAATTAAAGAGATAACAAGAATATTTTCCAGGAAATATTTCTCTTCTTCATGTTTGGCTGCACTACAAAACAACACAGGGAACAACATTTGGAATGTGAAAGATGGCGCCAATGACAATTGGCTAAAACAAATTGGATAAAAAAAAAAACAAAGTTTGGCAATGTGGACATTTCAATTGATTTGGTTTTATTTATATTTTTTTAATTACAAAAATTGTAACTCATGTCTTCATTTCAGTGGAATGTTGTTATTTTAACATTTAGACACAAATATTAGAGAGACGGGAGAAGGAGGAAGAAGAGTGGGTAGGAGAGAAAGAGGAGGAGAAGAAAGAAGAGTGGGTAAGAGAAAAAGGAGGGGGAGAAGTAAAAGGAAGATTCGGGAGGAGAGAAAGGAGAGGAGAAGGAAGAGGTAGAGAGGGTAGGAGAGAAAGACGAGTAGAAGAAGTAAGAGGAAGAATGGGTAGGTGAAAAAGGAACAGGAGAAGGAAGAGTGTGAAGGAGAGAAAAAAGGAGAAGAAGGAAGAGTGGGTAGGAGAGAAAGAAGAGGAAGAGTGGGTAAAAGCGAAAGGAGGAAAGGATGAAGAGTGGGGAGGAGAAAAAGAGGTGAGAGGTAAAAAAGAGTGGGGAGGAGAAGGAAGAAGTAGAGAGGAGAGAAGAGAAAGAAGTAGAAGTAAGAGGAAGAGTGGGTAGGAGAGAAAGAAGGAGGAAGAGTGGGGAGGAGAAAAAGGAGGGGAAGAAGTAAAAGGAAGAGTGGGGAGGAGAGAAAGGAGAGGAGGAGAAGGAAGAGGTAGAGAGGGTAGAAAAGAAAGAAGAGGAAGTGTGAATAGGAGAAAAAGGAATAGGAGAAGGAAGAGTGGGTAGAAGAGAAAGGAGGAGGAGAAACAAATTTTACAGTTTACTCAATTACACAACAAAGATATTTTCTTTTATAAAAACTAAATATGACTATTCCGATTAGACACAACTAAGTGACATAATAGTTAAAACATTATCACCTAAAATTGACAAACTAGTCAAAGTGACAACGTACAAAAGACAACAAAAATTCAGTTGCACAAAACTCGGGGATTGGGCGGTGAGTAAGGTGAAGAGGAATTATTGCATTTCTTTGGAGGCACCTTTAAAGATGGTAGCCATTTTGTTTTTAGCCAAAAAATAAAATAAATTCTGACTTCAACTCATGGCCAATTTGCTTTACAATATTTCATTAGTTTCTCATTTATTTATAGAAATAAACAATCAAAGATAAACAGAAAAAATATTGTCATGAAATGTTTCAAACTTTAACCCTATTAAGTTGAAAAATTACAATATTAAGATTAATAATATTCTTGATTGGTTGTTGGCAACAAGAATTATAAATCATTTTCACAAAAATATGGGCAGCTCCATATTTGATTTCTTTACAAAAAAAAGTTTTGTTTTTTTTTCAAAAGGTGGGTGTATAAAAATCTTTCATAAACCAAAAACTGGTTTGTTTTCTTTCTTTCGTTAAACAACAAAAAAAAAAAAAATGACCACAAATTCACAAGAAAATTCACTTTCAATTGAACAGAGTCTCAAGAATAAGACTTCTTCCAATAAAAAAATAAAAATAAATAAAAACGAAAACATTGTCAATAGATTCAGACATGAATATGTTTTTTAAGTTTCTTACCAAAGTCCTATAAATAAAAAAAAATAAATAAATATAATATTTTCTCTCAAACGGAAATTCTTACAGGGGGAGTTGTTGGGGGGGGGGGGGTAATAATAGTGCTCACACAAGACACAAATTGAAAACAATGCAAATTTTATAGAAAACTATAAACTTTCAAATCCTGCATTGGAATTTTGTGAAATTTCTTTTTAAAATTACTGAATCCATCTCAAATTAAATTATTTAAAAAATACTGAAGAGAAATGAAGATTCCATTTTTACAAATGGAATACAGTTTTCTCAAATTCTGAGATGACAGCATCTCAATTGGCTTACAAACCATTATCTGTTGTCTTCAATGCTCTTAAAGCAAAATTTTGGTTTTTAGATTCTTTAACATTTGTCATGACTATATTACACACAGTGGTCTTCAGAAGTTGCTGCGGGCATGTTTCTTCTCTATTTTTGCTGTTCTTTTTCAATCTAAACATAGCATGGCTCACAAAGACAAATAAAAAGGTCTTCTTTTAAATCCATCACTTCAGGTAACAACCAAACTTGTGCTGAAATAAAAAAAAATATTTCTAAGCATTTCTTAAAGACCACCAAATGCATTATACCCTTGACAAAGGCTGGAAAACAAAATCAGCCAAAATGAGATAAAAGCAACAAAGATGAAGATAATAGTCAGAAAAAATTAATTCCTCAGTACAAATGTCACACAAGCAACAACTTAAAAAGTTCCCAAAAGCACCTAAATTAAATACTGCAAAAATTGATAAAAAGTAAAAAATAATGAATTTGTTTTTTTATTAAATTTTATCGTCTTCGGAAATAATGTGTACGTGTTTTCTTTCTAGAGTGGGAACCAAACCACAAACATTTTGCAAAAATTCTTTAGTAAGAATTCCAATGAAATGATGTTTTCAAAAAATTTTTTTAGACAAAATAAGAAGAGTGAATAAGAAAGATGGCTGAATGCAGTAAAAAAGATAAAAATATATCATTAGCTATTTTCTGTAATTTGACCAAAGATCAAAATCAAACAGAAATTTAAAGACAATAAAGCATTATCAACCATTATTCATTTTTGATTAGTATTTCTCTCATTTTATACCTCCTTTCCGTTTACTGATGGCCTGAGTAGTTGCAATAAAAATTATGACAAAATAAATACTAGTCAAAAAATATTAAATATTTAAGTAAAATAAAATATATTTTCAAACACTAAACAATCTATTGACTTATCTTTTTAAAACTCATTCAGTTATAAACATTTCTTTGACATTAGTTTGCATTTTGCGTTTTATAGTAAAAAAAGCTTTCTTGCTGCCCTTTGATTAAAAGGTTTTTGTAAAAAATAAAGAACTTATAAAAATTGCATTGACTTTTGTCTTTGATTCGTTTAGTTTAATACCTGATTAATTTTTAGGTTTCAATATTTTTATCAATTGTGATTGTGCTTTGGAAAAACCAAAAAAAAAAGTAAAAAGGCAATCGTTTTTTAAATCCTAAATAATTCCACTTCAGTAATCTGGAATCGGAGTGAGAAGCTGCATCACAAAATCATTGTAATTCACCAGACCATTGGGAGAAACTCCAAATTGGTGGAATAAGTTATCCACTGCAAGAACAAAAAAAGAAAAAAACTTTTTTTTATACAAAATGGTAACAAACATTATTTTTTCAATGAATCAAGACTTTTCAAAATAACCGCTTGGCAACATGGAGAAAAAGTGCTTTAAATTACCGCGCAATGTACTTGAAAACTGTTAATCTGCACATGTTGAAAGAGTTCCTGCCTAAATAAATAAGCAGACCCCATTGTGGTCAGTTGTGGTGAAAATAGAAAGACATTTCATGAAAACAAAAGGAAATACGATAATTCTTCTGGTCTAGTTAAGAAATCAAAAATAAATAAACAATTATAGACAAATTTTGGTGTCTATAAAGTCAATGTTAGAAATCAAGAATAGATCAGGTGAGAAACTACTGCTTGCACCAGGTAATTGAATATAACTTTTCAAATAAGTGTTGCTGTTGTGGTGTCCTCCCTCTAAAGAGTCTATATTGGACTCTTCCACCTACTATAGGATTTGTATTTGCGATAGAAATAATTTGTAAAAAGGATTAGAAAGAAGTAAATCTATATTTTTTAAGGTTTTATTGAAATTTTATTTGAGTTTCCACATGTCCTCCATCATTAGCAATACAAAGGGTAATACGATTTCGCAGTTCACGGAAAACATTGGCAACAGATTTACAGTAATGCCTGAAATCACATTAGTTATTTTAGCTATACTTAAAACTAGGTACATTAAACTTTATAACATACTTATAAAAAAAGAAAATAACTCACTCAGAAGGAAAATTCTAGAGAGTGCCGCCATAGAATATTACCCAAATATTAATCTACGCCCAGGCTTTTTCCCTATTTCACTTTTCTTAACAAAATTACTGCTCTCACAAACAAACGTACACAACAATATCATAAAATCAAAAGAAAATGCTTGAATCCGCCAACACAGATATAATGATAATATTCTCCACACGTGACATTAACTGACGTTATTTTCAGTTAACAATATGAAAATAGGGTTTCCTACATTCCAGTTGCTAAGAACACTCTGTCTTTTGTTTTTATTAATTTCCTTGTTTAATTAAATTCATTTCGTTTTTTGCTTTGAGAAAGCCCACATTGGACGAAACACATACGCAATTAATAGTGTTTTCCTATTGTCATTTATATTTATAAATATATATATATATATATAAATACATACCTGTGTGCATGTGTAGTGTGTGTGTGTGTGTGTGTGTGTGTGTATGTATGCATGTAGGATATGTGTGTGTGTGTGTGTGTGTGTGTGTATAGGATGTATAGTAGTATTCAAAACAAAAGTGAAGGCAAAGTGGAAATTTTTTATGAAAGACGCATTTCGCTGAAAATATGCTTACATTCTCTTTGGCATCATCAGTTTGAATAAAAGAAAGACAAAAAATGTCTTGGGATCTCTGAGGATCAGTAGGGTGTCATAAATTACATTAATTACTCTAGCTTATCACTTCCAGGCTTGAGACTGAAGAGTGTCTGCCCTCATGCTTGTTTGTTTAGATCTATATCAGAGCAGGTTTTGGTATTGTAGGATTTTAATTCAGGGGTATTTTATTATTTTTTGTATACACTTATATACCTACCTACACACACACAGACACATATAGACATACATGCATACATACACGCACATCATACATGCATATATACATTCTTACATAGGTGTGCCTACATATACATCCACCCAGGCATTTCCATGTATTAGAGCCCTTTTTTCTTCATACTTGTACATACATGTATACATAAACATGCCCATCAACATATACCTGTGACACGGGGGGGGGGGGGGGATCATGTTGGCATAATTTTGTAGTCTGATAACACGGCCAATTCTTGCTCAAATGTGAAAAAAAAAAACAAGTTGTCTGTGTGGACTTATCTCAATAAGAATCTACCAGAAAAATGGATCAGGTGAGCGAGTGTTCTGTTGAAATGGCCACCACGTTCACCAGACTTGATACCTTATGATTTTTTTTTTCTATGGGGCTATTTGAAAGGAAGGGTCTTTATCACCCAGAGAAACTTAAGCAGAAAATTACTGAAGTGCTGGAGAATGTTACGCAAGACATGCTACAGCGTGTTTGTCAGGAGCTGGACTATTGACTTGATGTGTGTTGTGTCACAGGTTGTGTACATATTGAACTGAAAATTATGAAATCAGTTATAAAATTTACATCCCTTTCAATATCTTGTTCAAATTTTGGTAAATAAATCTTTTATTGTTCAATATGAAGCCTATTTAATTTTGTTTGCCTGGAATATGTAGCTACTCAGATATTCACATTTTAAATAAAATGATGTCACTTTGGAGGGGAGTGACACCCTCTGTGTGTGTGTTTTTTTAAAGATATATATATATATATATATATATTGTGTATTTAGGCAGCAATCCGACTTTCATACATGTTTCATTAAAGACGACTGACAAGGTACTGCTATTAAGCTTTTTATTTAATTTTTCTTGTTTGTACAACTCTTTTCTTTTCTGGACACAAAGTATGTAAGAACTGTCCAAAAGTTCTGCATATCCAAGCATTTTCGTCTATTCTTTTAGCCATTATCAAAGGCGATTTTTATTTATACTAAATATGTGAGTTTTTTTATGTATGTGCCTAAAATTATAGGAATGTTTTATTTTCAAATCATGATCAGCACATTGTGGCCATGTTCACAGTTAGAGTTATTGAGTGTTCGCTTTTCCTTTTTTATTACTAAGGCTTCCATTATTTTTAATCTTTTTTTTTACATGTGGATGAGGCTATTATACTGGTATTTTCTACTATATATATATATATATATATATATATATATATATATAATAAATTTTATTTTATTTAGCAAAATAAAGTGTTAGTAATCTTATAGACAAATGTTAACAGAAAATGAAAACACAGATGCCATTATGTAAAAGTCCAAATATCACAAGTTCCTCATAAATACATTAAAATCTATAAATACCTTCTTGTTTAGTGAGTTTTTCTCCCAAGTTTTGAAGAATATGTCTTAAATCTGAGGCAGGGACATAACCGGTGCCTTTTACGTCATGAGCTTTGAAAGCTGCCAGAATTTCTTTCTCGGGTTTCTCCACTTGGCTATGTTCCCCCATCGACTTCAAAAACTGGGCAAAATTCAGGCACCTCTCCTCTGCAAAAATCAAATTGTAAAATGCCCGTGCAGAAAATGTCATTGAAGAAAAAAAGAAAAAAACTTAGTTTCTATAATCCTCGAACATCACAAAATATAAAAAAAAAAAATTCAATGTGCCACAAAAAGGTTTTGCCTGGACAACACCAAAAGATCCACTTGTTTATAGAACTTAGAAATAGAGAAAACATTTATTTTGGTTTTTAATAAGAATTTATTATTCTTTATTTTGAATGTATCATGGCACTGTTGTTGGGTAGATGCCTTGAGCGCCAAGGAATATACTGCCTGCTAAGTCACAAGGACCTCGGACAGACAGCTGTACTCAATAAGCCAAATTTTTGTAGCATTTGCGAAATGTAATTTACATCAAATTGATGTCAAATTCTTTAAACTTCAATGGGATGGAGCCAAGTACTCCAGTCACTACCAGGAAAGCCAACTACTGCTTATAAGGAATATGTTCCTTTCAAGACTCAGGTTACAAGTGACATGCATAGTAAAAGGGAAGGGTTTTGACAACTTCTCCCACAGCCAGGATTGACCAAATTCTTAAGTTCGTATACGATCAAGGCAAAAAGAGTGAATAAGATTAAAACACAACAAATACCAATTTTGAATTTGGGCCAAGATCCAACCTAGTTTAGAGTCAGTTGGTTTATCTCAATTGTCAGCAACAAGTGGGCTCAGCGGGTGGGTACTCATTCATTTATACTAAACAACTCACAAGTCACAGGGGAATTGATGATATAAACAGCTAAATTGAATAAATTAGATATTTGAATGTTCTTCACTGTTTATAAATTGATAAGTATAAAAACAACTGAAAACAAGTCTCACTTGGGGGGAGAGGGAATTTGGTTTTCAATTACTTTTTATAAGTATCAATTTATTACCCCCCCCCCCATACCTGCGAGGTGCAAAAATTTAATCACACAGTAATCAGATTTGTTAAATCTGAAATTATATTTGAGGCTGTTTATGATGTTCATTTCACATTTTAGAAAAGGCATGAACCCATTTCTCCCTATACTTTGTTTTTTCACCAGATTTCATAACAAAATGTATCTTGTCACACTGCAATGAATGAAAGAGTAAACAACTAAGCAAATCACTTCCCCATAAATATCTTCATGCCTAGACAGAAGCAGCAAAAAAGAAAAAAAATAACATTACACACATTGCCAACCTTGACAATGGTTCAGTCACACATATTTCCATCACACAAAAAAAATTCATACAATTGAGAGACAATTTCCATGAATTGCAATAAAATAATAAATTAATCATAATAATAAATAATAATAATAATCATAATAAATAATATTAATAATAATCCTAAAATAATAACTATCATAATAAATAATAATAATCATAATAAATAATAATTATCATAATAAATAATAATCATAATAAATAATAATAATCATCATAATAAATAATCATAATAAATAATAATAATAATAAATAATAATCATAATAAATAAATTAATCATACCATTCATGTATTTTTGGAAGTATTTTGAAACTTCCATTTTGGTTGGACTATAACCCAAGGAACGCATAATCAAAGACAATTCTTCTGCATCAGTAATGATGTTCTTTTTGGCATGGAAACTGAAACATTCTTTGAACTCTGCAGAGAAAACAAAAAATATCAAAAAATTAAATCCTTCTTGTGCAGAAATTGAAATTATCAAATTTCACAGAATAAGATGCATCTCCAAAAGTTTACAGTCATATCATATTGAAACACAAGTTTTTGTACAAGTTAAGCTACCTCAAGCCTTGTCAGTACCTAGATGGGTGACCATTTTGGAATATCAGGTGCTGTATACTTGAATATGTGGTTTACAGATACATCATGTTGAAAAAACACTTCTTGTATGATCACTGAAGTTAAGCACCTTCAAGCCTAGTCAGTACCTAGATGGGTGACTGCTTGGAATACCAGGTGCTGTATGCTTGGATGTGCAGGTGGTGTGGCTTATGTCTCCAAGACCACATGGTCGAGTAGATAAAAACATTGATGTAATCCAAAAGTGACTTGACCTAAAGAGTTGTGAGTTCAATACCTGGCCACAGCAGAGTTGAACAAAAACTTGATGAGTTGAGTTACTAAAAGGAAATAACTGAAACTGAGATATCCAGAAGAGGCATGGCACATGGAACAAGAACAATCTAAATAAAGTTCAAAATTCCAACATATATCACCTGAAGGCCAGAGTGTACAATGGCCGATACTTTGTGATTAGGGCAATAAATATGAGGACAACAGTCCTAACAATGTAAATAGTGTAGATGGTTACAATATCTCATCTCAGAAATATAGACAGATCTTCAAGAAAGCTGGAGTGTGCAATGGCCGAAACATTGTGAATATGACAATGAAGATGAGGACAAGAGTCAAAACAATGTAAATAATGTTAATAGCTACAATACCTCATCTCAGAAATATCGACAGATGATTTAACTTAATCTATTATCTTTTGCAACCAGATTCTTGACATTCAAATTCTGTAAACTCAATCAGTGCCATTAATGTCATATCTAGCAGTACCAAGCAGTCCTAATGAATGCATTTACCACATATAAACATACCTTACCTCTTCACCAGTCATTGTTCTTGTACCACTGCATATAACAGGCATATTCCCCTGTGGCCTTAATGTTATGGTGATTTTCTAAGTGTAGATTAGTTGTGACATAAGCCCAAAAATATGGAGCACCCAGTGAGGATTAAACTCACTATTCTGGCCTTAATGTTATGTTTTTTCATGTTAGTGTTTTACCATTACAGATGTTACCTTTGAGTTACATCTCTTTCTTCTATAGTTTCCAGCTGGATAATGATAAGAGTTTGTCAAGGTATATTTCAGGCATGATGGAGCAATTGCAACTAGTACTTTGTTAGACTAATTCCTTTTACAATACCAGTAATGATGACAATAATAATACTATTATTATTATTATATAGCTGGGATAGGTAGAAGTGACTGCCTAATGTAAAATTATAGCCTACAGTAGCAAATGTTTGGGGGGATAAAATTAGCTGACAGAAGGTATAAACTCCACATAAAAGACACGGGACAAATTTTAACGGTTCTTTTTTTTTAAGTGTTTTATTAGAAAAACTGTGCATTTTACACTCCATGCCAAATTATTATCGAGATAACTTTTTTTCTAATATTTCAAAAACCCTCCAATCAAGTCACACAAAAGTTTCACACAATGTTGGCAACACTGACCTGCGGAATCACTGAAATTTTCGTACTAACTGCGCAATGTAAACAAACTGGCACAATATTTGTTATCAGCACGGTGATTTGAGCGTGCCAAATTATTAGAAAGGTTTAGTAAAATTCCCAGAATTGAGCAAACAAAACGTTTATTAATGTTGCACGTGAATGTTTATGATCAAAAGAAGCTAATAAATAAGATAATCAAACAAATAATAACAGATACAAACAAAGGCACAGTTTTAAACAAATTAATAGGGAATGTGCTTTCCCTGTTTTGAAATTACTTGAAGAAGTCGACGATCCGTAGAATTTGTTAATTGTAGGATGTCATCTGCTGTAATGCCGCAAGATATGTCAAGAATTGCTTCCCACAACTCCGCGTTGCTCCTGAATTGTCGTTCGTTGGCGTACAGTCTTTGCTTCATGATGCTCCAAAGGTTTTCGATTGGGTTCAAATCCGGAGAATTTGCTGGCCACTTCATTTTTCGAGGTCCATCGAAGCCTAACTGTTTCAAATATTCAGTAGTCTTGTGAGCAGCATGTGAGGGAGCATTATCTTGCATAAAAACAATGGCCCTTCTGAAGGAAACTCTTTGCCTTTTCATCCACGGTTCAAGATGCTCCTTCATAAACGCTATGTATGCATCAGCAGTCATTTTGACGCCATCTGCTACTCTCCATGGGCCCACTAATGTTTTTCCAATAATACCACCCCAGATCATTATGCCTCCACAGCCTTGTTGGCGTCTCAAACGCTGATGGCGATTCTGTCCGTTCATTACCCAGCCTTTGCACCATCTATTTGGCCCATCAAGTGTTGCTAGAGTTTCGTCTGTGAACAAAACTTTAGAGAAGTCAATCTTCATATTGTCCTCGGCTCATTTCAATCGATTTTGAATGTGATTTCTCATCAATGGTGGCTTCGATACAGGTTTGACTGTTGTTGCTATTTCCCTCAGATACCGACACGAGTATTTTTAGACACAGTAGGATCCCCAATGTGACTGAAAAGCTCTTGACTGGTAAGTCCAAGGATCTTCGTGGCCTCTCGTTTAAGTCATGACATGAGACGACGTGAAATAACCCTCGGCTTGACTTTATCTGCCCTTTTGCGTATTTGTGTAGGGTCGGTGGTGAACTTTTTCACTGTTTGATGACACCTCCCTATCATTTCAGAAATTTCTAGGGTAGATTTACCTTTTCAGAGTTCTGAGGTGATAGTTTTCTTTTCAGCATCACTTAAACTGCTTTTACAGCCCATCTTTTCACTAAACTCTTACTCTTTTCTAATAATTTGGCACACTCAAATCACTGTGCTGATAACAAATATGGCGCCAGTTTGTTTACATTGCGCAGATTAGTACGAACATTTCAGTGATTGCACAGATCAGTGTTGCCAACATTGTGTGTGAATTGATTGGACGGTTATCTCGATAATAATTTGGCATGGAGTGTATATGCTGTTAAATCTGATAAACTGGTCATCTTCAATGTATTTGCAAATATATAAACATCAAACAAGTGTGGTTTGGTTCGGTTTATTTTGTTTTACGGCATATCAACCTCAATGGCTTATTTAATGCCGACAAGATTTTTAGGATAGATTCGTATGAATAGAATATGTATTCTTTGTAAGAAATCAGGTCGTAGATCAGGTTTCATTGACGTATTTTTGTAAAGGGTTTTTTCGTCAATAATCTAGTGTATTGCTGGTAATATTTTTTTTTTTTCAAAAATTTATGGCTGGTATTTTTATTATACAAATCTGTTTTTATATATTCATAGTGTTTTGACCCCAGTTTGGGGGTTAACTACTTTCCCATAGCTGAGATCCTAACAGGTGCTACCACCCTGGGTCAGGGTGGACCTGGGAGCAACAGCAATTAAGAGGGGGTTTCACACTCCTCAAAACATCCACTCTCCCGATCAGAGGCCTTACTGCTGGATATAGTTTATAGTCATACCCAGACGGAAACAAGTGTGTGTTGTGTACATAAATCACACACGCACACACACACACACACACACACACACACACACACACAAAGCAAAATAAATAATAAAGAGAAAACAGAATGAGTCATTATTTATAAGCAGACTACTGTCCTCATCTTTATTAATGTTATCACATTTTAGTTTTTGTGATCTCTGACCTTCATCAGGTATAGCTTGATCTGTGTAACACCTGATGAAGTTCGAAGGGCACAACAGCCGAAACATTGTGATAACAACAACAAAGATGAGGACAATAGTCTGCATGTAAATAGGGTAAACAATGATAATTCCTCATTCCAGAAATTCAGACAGAAATTAATAGAATCATTAAAAATAAATAAATAATTAAAATTATTAGTATCAAACAAAAATCTCATGGAAAATCTTTTGTTTTTCTCTCCAATGGTTCCAGGGTTCAAATCTTCTTGAGTTAAATTTAAAAATAAACGAATGAAATACACCTTGTAAAAAGAAACTGAAAGTTCATTTACGTCTGTCAGACATGCAAACATTCCACAAATAGGTAGTTCCTTCAAATTCAAATATTTCTACAAGAAAAAAAAGCTACAAAAAATGTATTTTTATTGGTAATTTTTTTTTAAAATTTTAACATTTGTTTTCTAAAATTAAATTTGAAAACTTGTTTACTTGCTCATCCCAAAAGCCACTGTAAAAAAATATTTGTGCCAAAATTGGATATGTACACAAATTATCTAACAATAACTTTTTTTTATGAAAAATGTTTTTAAAAAGACTATTTCCTCAATTCCAGAAGATTTTAAATTAATCATTTTCTTTTCATTAAGTGTACAGTCACCAATCAACAATGACTTTGTGAATAATAAAAAATATTGTAAAATCAAGTCCTTAATTTAATTCCAATTTTGATAAAAGTTTGAAACTATTGATTTATCTTCATCCTCAGAAATCTACTGCAAGATTTTCTCTTGACAGCCATGTTGATGCTGTTAAATTTTTAAATATTGTGAACGCAATATGGCATAATCCAAAACTTGGCTCCCATTAGAATATCCATGTCTAGCCAGTGAAAAAAAAAAAAAATGATAAAAGCTGAATGTTATTCACTTTTGAATCATCAAGCTGAAAATAATGTTTAGAATCACACAATTTGTATTCACATTAATATTCTGCAAGGTTTTCTTGTGAGTCAGCAAGAGGAATGGAAAACCAGACAGCAATGGGGACAAGGAAATTCTTGAAGCAAAATTAATTCTTGCTTTTTAAAATTAGTCAATGAACAGGAATGACAAAGCGTAAATAGACACAGTAGACAATAGGCTTTGTATTAAGACGAAAAAAGACTCGGTTCATAATATGAATATTTGTTCTCATTACTGATGCCACGTAACTTAGTATTTCACCTTGAAAGACTGATTATCAATTCAAAATGGTCACTCAAAGACCAAAGTTAGACAGACTAATAAAAAAAAAAAAATTGGAATATATTTTCCAAAATGAAAGCACAGAAAAATGAAACAGAAACAGAGATATATTTTTATAATAAAAATTAAAACAATTTTTCGACTTATAAAATAAACAGAAAAAAGAAAATATTTGATTTACAGAAACAAAACAAAAATGAATTTTTATTTTCTCAAACTCATACATAGTGCTAAAAGAACAACACAAGATTTTGGATTCCTGATACACTTGCTCTGAGACTGAATTAAAAGAAAGTGTATACTTGTCAGAGTTAACTTCTCCTTAATTTCCTAATTGTCCAAATTGTTCACTAGGAGACGCTCTCCCGACACTATATATACGTGACTAGAACCTGCTTTGTTCTCTTTTTTACTTTGCATTTCAGCGGAAACATTTAAAAAATGTGATCTCTCGCAGAGATTTGTGTTTTGCCCACTTGTGGAAAAATGCCATGTAACACACACACACACACACACAAATGCACGTACGCACGAACATTCATCAAAATACGAGCTCTTTACATTCACACACAAACAAAAAATGTTAACGTCTTTGTCCATTGTAGATTTTCATGTTTAATACATATACTTGTGTGTGTGTATATATATATATATATATATATATATATCAATTATGTGGCGCAGGTTCAATTTATATTACGCGAAACATTCATAACTTCATTATCTGCTTTTCGTATGAATGATTCGCGTAATATATATATATATACACACACAAACTATTTCTAATTCTAACAGTTGAAATACAATCCTTGATAATGGCTAAATGTATAGCCGAAAGCGCTCGGATAAAAAGAACATTCGGACAATTTTTATATAATTTATCCTCTGAAAAGAAAAACTTTATTAGATCACACGAGAAATTATATAAAAAACTAAATAAAAGCACCTTGTCAGTCATTTTTAATGAAATGTGCTTGAAAGAAGGATTGCTGCCTAAATATATATATATATATATATATATATATATATATATATATATATATATATATATGTATGTATTAAATAATATAGACAAGTTTTGTCTATTTATTTTAAGTAAGTCCCTTTCATACTGTCTGATAAGCTTAATCACATTATCGTGAAACATGAAAACAATAAACAAAAATTAAAAATCCTTGAAGCTATATACATAAAACAGTTGAAACCTAACCTGAACAAAATAAACTATGAAATCTCCACAAAAATATTCATAATTGCCTATAATTTATAACAGAAGCCATTGGTTTATAGCAACGGCTTCCCATACTTAATACTTCTCGTTTTTTCACTCTCGCGCGGTCATGTGTGACGTCACGAGCTGTGTCTTGTATATACGAGTTTGTCGTTACTTTGAAATTTTTCATGCAGCTAGGGCGGATTATCATTGTTGTTTCGTCCGTGTGTTTATTGAAATTGTCATCTTTGATAATGGCTTATGTAAGCCGAAAGCTTAGAATGGATTTAAACTTGTATCAATATGGTGTTTTCCTTTTGACTTTCAACGATAATGTGATTAAGCTTATCAGACAATAAGGAACTTACTTAAAATTTAAAACAGATGCGAAATAAAAATTAACATCAATGAATATTTTATCTCATATCCATTAACATCAATGAATATTTTATCTCATATCCATTAATCATCTGAGAGATCCCCTCTCTGCCTTCCATCACCATGGCTGATGCTAACCCCGAGGAAAGTGAATCATTATGACTTTTCAGGCTAACATTCTCAGCTGACATGAAGTGGAAAGACTATATTGAATCCAATGCTAGGTCAGCTGCTATATTGGTTCACTGTGTCAGGTGAGACAATTTTTCTCTCCAGAATCTATCTTACATATTTATAAGTCTACCATTCATCCATGCTTAGAATATTGCTACTACATATGGTTCAGTGCCCATGCTATTTACCTTGAGCTCCTTGATAAGATCCAAGGAAGAATCAGCAATATTATCAGTCCTAATCTAGCATCTCAGCTTCAGTCGCTTTCTCACAGCCATAAGGTTGCCTCCCTGTACCTTTTCTATAAATACTTTCATGATAATTGTTCGGATGAACTCTTCACTATGGTACGTAGACTTTATGAATTTAAGTGCAGTACTAGAGTGGCATTGAGGTCTCATCAATTTTCAGTTGAGTTGGCTAGATGTTGCTGTAATTTCTATGCTAATAGTTTCTTTTCTCACACTTCTCACTTGTGGAACTCTCTTCCAGCTCCATGCTTTCCAGCCAACTTTAATCTACAGAAATTTAAATGCAATGTCAATTGCTATCTACTGTCCTCCTGATTACTCTTTACTCTTCCCACTTATTATTAATGTTTCTGTTCCTAATTCTTCCACACTCAGTAACCTTTTGTGTCTTAGTGGCTTTACTGCCTTGCTTGGAGTGAAATCAGTTTAAAAAAATAAATAAAATAATATATATATATATATATCTTAATAACATAAAATTCATATTTAAATAATAATAAAACTAGTTTATTACTTATTCATTAAATTAAATAATTTTCCCCTACTCACAAGCTAAACTTACGTGTTTTTTTTTCTGATTACCCCAGGGGTTAAGGTTATCATGAAACATTCCAATAAAACTAACAAACTTAAAAAAACAAAAACAAAAAAACTATTATACACAACACACTTGACACAATAAACTATTTGAAAGCACTAAAAATGAGAAGAAAAAAAATAGGTTATGTGTATCTTAATAATTCTAAGTAGATTATTTACTGTCTGTGGAGTAAAGCAACATTTTTTTTAACCCCCAAAAGATCAAACTTGTATTTTTAACCAATACGAAAGCTGCACAGATTATGCAACTAATGCTAATTACCTATTCTCTGATGTTTAATTGCTGCGATTAATTTCAAATATAAGTAAGGAAAATTCCAAGTGTTATGAAAGATGGATTTCAAAATTAAAAGAAGTAAAAAGTTCATTTTAACATTAAAGCTACAATTTTTTTTAAAGACTGTTTAACAAGAAATACTCAAATGTTTCTCTAAAGCACTGTTACTTAAAATTTTCATCAAGTTTTTATTCTTATTTCAATAAAAATAATTTTTTAAAATGTTTTTTCTCTTTGCTACCAACAAGTACTAATTACATTGAAATTAACTTTGCTAAAATATTTATATGCAAAAAAGTGATAAACTGAAAATAAAAAATAAAATAAAATTTCCACATTTTTTAATAAGAATAAAATAATCTGGAATGAATAGAATATTTCAGCTGAGAAAATAAGATTAAAATTAAAAAGAATTTATTCGTATTTTTTGATGCAATGATTGAGCCATTTGGTTTTTTTATAGAATAAGAGTTTCATTTATTTTTCTATGTAATAAAATCTAGTTTCTTTTAATATACAAGGTAAGGCAAAAGTCCTGAACCATTGGGATAATTTATCAAAAGTATAATTACACATGAAAATCTTATTCCCTACTTATTTAATTCTCATGAGCTGTTCAAAATGTCCTCCTCCTTTTTCAAAACATTTCAATTCTGTGCCTGCATGATTCGTAATCATGTCAGAAAGTTTTGTGTCATTTTACTGCATACATATCAACCCCTATGTTGTGCGACTTTTGCCTTACCCTGTATATCTTTATTTTCATTTTCAAAATTTTCTTTTTTAATTCACAATTACCTTCAAACTAACGTTCTTTTCTTTGTTGTTCTTAAAACGACGTTTCGGCCATAGTGCTTACCAGTTTTCATCAGGATAACTTCCAGGAAGTTTGGATTGTTCTCATTTTGCTTTCTATGTCTAGTGATATCTTGTACTCTTGTCCTTTTCATTGCTCACCATGTTTTCACTCTTCACCTATACTACCAACCCCATTGAACTGAACTCTCAATTACTAAGCCATTTAAATTCACAAAACAACCCTTTTATCCACAAGGCTGTTGTCCCACTAATGGGCACATGGTTCGAGTGGTTAGAACGTTCGCATTCTGACCATGAGACCCGGGTTCGAATATCACCATGGTTGATTTATCAAGAAGTCTCACCTTTGGAAAGTGCCTGAAAAACATACCACGGGTTGACCCAAGCCTTGTGAGTGAAATAGATGGAACCCTTGGGAGCCGTCGATAGCTATGCTAGCACAAAGCAGCAAGTTATTAATCACGCCAGATAACACGCTCTTTCCCAGAAACTGTAACTAAGATCTGCTCAGCATAGTTGCAGTATAAACCACAGGTGGGCTCTGTGGGTGTTGAATAAACACAAATGTGCCTGAGCAAGCGTCTGCAATAAGGATTGGCTAGCCGTCCTAGGAGACAGGTATCCTCGAATACAGCAATACATTATTTACATTAGTCGGACTATTGTCCTCATCTTTGTCGCCATATTTGTCACAACGTTTCGGCCGTTGTATGCTCCGGACTTCTTCAGGTGGTTGGAATTTCGAACCGAACCCTTTATTTCGATCACTTGGGTAGACTGTTCTAGTTCCACGAGCCATGTTTGATGGATGTTAGTTATCAGTTATCTCCTGCTAATTTTCCCTCTGAAAGTTCTCCACTGCCTTAACCGGGTATTGAACTCACACTCTTTGGGTCTGTCACTGGATCTAACCAACGCCTTTATCCACTGTGCCATGTGTCCCCAGTGACAGACCCAAAGAGTGTGAGTTCAATACCCGGTTCAGGCAGTGGAGAACTTTCAGAGGGAAAATTACCAGGAGATAACTGATAACTGACATCCATCAAACATGGCTCGTGGATCTAACCAACGCCTTTATCCACTGTGCCATGTGTCCCCAGTGACAGACCCAAAGAGTGTGAGTTCAATACCCGGTTCAGGCAGTGGAGAACTTTCAGAGGGAAAATTACCAGGAGATAACTGATAACTGACATCCATCAAACATGGCTCGTGGAACTAGAACAGTCTACCCAAGTGATCGAAATAAAGGGTTCGGTTTGAAAT
The DNA here is from genome assembly GCA_964036315.1 of Acanthosepion esculentum. Classification (NCBI taxonomy): domain Eukaryota; kingdom Metazoa; phylum Mollusca; class Cephalopoda; order Sepiida; family Sepiidae; genus Acanthosepion; species Acanthosepion esculentum. The sequence continues at coordinate 5,075,244 of OZ038511.1, forward strand.
TCCAACCACCTGAAGAAGGCCGGAGCGTACAACGGCCGAAACGTTTTGACAAATATGGGGACAAAGATGAGGACAATAGTCCGACTAATGTAAATACTGTACATAATACCTCATCTCAGAAATATAGACAGATACTGAATGGCCGAAAAGTTGTAATAAATATGGCGACAAAGATGAGGACAATAGTCCGACTAATGTAAATACTGTACATAATACCTCATCTCAGAAATATAGACAGATACTGAATGGCCGAAAAGTTGTAATAAATATGGTGACAAAGATGAGGACAATAGTCCGACTAATGTAAATACTGTACATAATACCTCATCTCAGAAATATAGACAGACACAGCAATACATACATACATATTGTCCCACTACTATTAATAATAAATTCAGACAATAATTTATACCTGATTTTGGTGAAGTCAATTTGTTTATTGAATGGCTTCGTTTTAAAATTTAAATAAACCTTTTTACTTTCCCATCCTTAGACCCTATCATTTGATTTACTTTTTATTTAATGCCATTTTTGCAATAAAATATAAATCAATTTAACTTTATTTTGATCAACAACAAAATATTTCTTAAAAAAGACGTCAATGTCATTGCATTCTCATATCTTTTCTTTTATTTTTAAAAGCCCAATATGATTTTTTCTCCTACTTAATGTCGTATGACTTACGAAATAATATTTATTTTAATCAAAATGCAGGTTTTAAAAAATTCTAAAGTTTAAAATTCACATTGCACTTTTTGTAGAAGCAAAAAAGACTGGTATGTTTTTATTTCCAAATGAAAATGTAAGAAAGATACCATTTGACCTGTTAAAGTTCAATTATATATTTTAGAAGCTATCACCTAATATGTGTGCACACTTTCAATAATGAAAGCAAACAAAAAACAAAGCTACCACAGTTTTAAAACTTTCCCAAATATCAGGGAATTATCCAATTTAAATTAATTTTTCAGTTAGAATGAATTTTATGTTGAATGAGTTATTATTTTAGAAAACTTTGTGGAAATATTTTTTGAGGATTAGTTTTATCCTCCCTTTTTGGTATGTCATAAACATTTAAATATCTACATTCAATATTTATTTTTAAATAAATTACATTTAATTTTTTGGTGTCTTTTTGAAATTCACTTAGTTGCTTTTCATGACAATTTCTTTTCATATGTTAAATAAAGACATGTTTGAAAAATTTAAATTTAATGCCATTTTCAAATGTAAACATTTTTTAAAATAATCATGTTTTATTTTTCATTTTTAAAACTGTTAGATTGTTTTTTTTGGACACAAATTCAAAAGGAAAATAATTCAATGATTCTATGATGACAATCAGTTAACATTGTTAAATTGAAATAAATTTTATTAATTTTTCCACATTTTTTTTAGTATTTCCTTTCGTTTATAAAATTTTAAATCAAAATAATTAAAAAGGACTTCAATTAAATATTCTGACATCAAATAAATAATTAAAAAATGCAATGAAAACTATATTTGACTATATTTTTATTTTTATGATCCAATTAAATTGATTTTTATGATTTTTATGATTCAATAATAATTCGCAGGAAATTAAAAAATATAAGCAATATCAATTTCTACATTCTAGTAGGTTTTGTCCTCTGTACTTAATTCAGTTTTATGCATCTTTTTTCTTACTGTTTATTGCGAGGGTGATTAGTAGAAAATTACTGACCTGTGATTGTGATAACAGATCAGTTTTTTGTGCTCTTTTTTATACAAATAAGCATCAGGCTTTTATCCTTCAAATAACCCAAAATTTAACTTCAAAAAACATTTAAATTATTTAAAATGCATTGATTTTTTTAGTATATCAGTGGCGATATCAGTGGCGATATCAGTGGCGATATCAGTGGCGATATCTATATTAGAAAAGAAAAATTTATCCTTCAATTTATGTATGCTTAAAAATAGGCGTCTTCACTGTTTTCGCGGGAAAACAGATAGCGTAATGAAAAATGCCACAAACTTAACAAAAATAAATTTTTAACGTCAAAATACTCATGTTAGTATTAAGATGAAGGACCAAAGTATTTTTTAATTATTTTTTTTAATTTTTAATATTTTCTAACACGTTCGAAACTTTGGTTAAAGTCTTCTTTTGTTTACGTCATCGCGATGTCAGAGACAATAACATAGTTTTTATTGCGCTTTTTTTCCATTGAAAACACAGATTTTGAAATTTTTGTAAAAATCAAGTAATTGTCCAATTTTAATGAAATTTTCAGGACTTATTCACAAATGAATGAAATTATTTTTGAAATATTTTTTTTTTGAAAAGTTTGGTAATTGTTTTTTTTTTTTAAATATGTTACCCCCCACTTACTTAATTTCATGAAATTTCGCCCAAAACCTTTCGGTTTACTGAAAATTTTTGTTTTTTTTTAAGAAGAAGTCTTTGGAGAAGATAAATCACCTACTTTTTTTTTTTACATTTGAGTAATCTGACTGAAAATCGGCTCTGAATTGAAAAATAATGAATCCAATAAAACTATGATATTACTTAATTAGAAAAGCTTTTAATTGCTTTTGTAAATAAGTAATATTAAGGACATTATTGTCTGAAGAAATAAAATTTTTCTGATGAATAATTAAGTTTTACAAGAATTTTTTAAGAAATTTTAATTAAATAATTTATAATAGTTTAAAATCGTGTAAAGCTCTGTATTAGGCTGTTTCCTCGAGGTGATGTAGTAATTAAGCGGAAACAAAATTTACAAATCCAAAATTGAAAAGATTAATAAGTTTAGTTGCACTATTTTATTTCTTAATTATTTTTTATGTTGTGTTTTTTTTAATTAATACATTCATTATTTCCATGTATGGTAGACTGAAATTGCCATTATTATAAAAAGGTCACATGATCTAAGAGTGTTGTCCATTTATTGTAATAAATGGATAACACGTGGACTTTTCATAACATTTCGCTTCTTAGTTGCTTTCCAACAGGTTGTATTTTCCGTTCAGCTTCTTTTCAGTAATGTTTATTGGGTTAATAAAAGTTTTAGTAATTATGTAATGAATAATAAAATTTAATAATAAAATAATTGTCATAACAATAATTAATTAGAAATAAAATGAAAAATATATAAAAAAATATAAATCAGGTTACCAGATAGGTACCTCTACTATTTACCAACATAAATTTAGATCTAATTAAAAGTTTAATGATTAAATTCATTATTTCCATTAAGTAAAAATTCTGGTGTATTTCAGATAGAAACTATATACATTGGATTGGAAAGTCACATTTAATTTTGATTTATTGAATAATAATTAAATTATCATTTCATAAATTATTAAGTTACTTCTATCATGGTATTTTATTTTACATTTTTTTTAATTATTTTTCAGCATCATAAACGTAAAGGTAAGTACAAAAAAAAAATTAGAGCACTGAAAGTTTTCCTTAAAAATAACGCGGTAAATAATTTGTTCACATAAATGTAAAATATTTCACTTTTCTCCTTCCGTAGAACAAATTATCCTCACGGAATCCATCAATAGGTCATTCAACACCTGTCAAACGACGCAAAAGTTTATGACCTGCTTTGATTTATTTTCAAATTACATCTTTTCGGCGCAAAAGCTAAGTTAAGCTTGGTTCAAAATATTTTAAATAAACATTATAATTTCTGATTTTCTTAAAATAAGTTTTTTAAAAATGATAATTGATATTTTAAAAATTTCAAACTGAGATTTTCATTGATTCTATGAAATGGAAAAAAATGATCAATTTTGCTGACTCAAGAAAAAAACATGATTTTTAACGAAATTTTCGGACGTGTTAGGAACGATTAAAAAATGTAAAAAAAAAAACACAAAAATACTTTGATCTTTCCTCTTAATAATAACATAAACATTTAGACGATAAAATTTTGTTTTCGTCAAGTTTGGCGTCTTTTTCATCAAGCTATGCTCTTTTTTTTACATTTTGTGGAGGTACCTACTTAAAAATGTTAAATTTTAAAAACATGTTGTTAAAAGAAATCTCTCTTATTCAATACCCACCCCACTCTCTCTGAATCACACACACACAAACTAAATGAATATAAATAATAAAGTGACCATCCAAACACTGACAGAAAAAACTGTCCCTATAAAAAAGGTTGATTTGATAAAAATAACTGAATTTCATGGACAAAGCCCTGACAACTAATACTTCACTTGCATTTTGCCCCCCCTCCCAGACAAACTCAGGAAGTTTCACAAAAGAAATGGTAAACCAAAAATGGATTCAGAAGAATTAAGAAATCAGAACATTTATCCTTTATGATTATTTTTTGTTTATTTAAACATTATGCAAAACACACAACAGATAACAAACAAGTCATTAATGAGGCCCTCAACATAAAACGAAAACAGCTTTATTACATATGAATAAAAAGCTTGCTACTGGTAACATGTAACCCAGTACAACCTGTCACATGGATGGGTGGTTGGTATCTAAACCAGCTCCCCCACTAGATTTTCTGCTGCTGAGTAGGGTGGCATGTCATCCCCACAAGACGAACGGCAGGAGCTAATGGCCACATTATATATATATATATATATATATATATATATATATATATATATATATATATATAGTACAGGTAATAGATCCGTTGGTATATAATCCAGGTGGATCTCAGTAATAACAAATATTAAAACTGATCCACAGAGAGTTCAATGTATTTATTATAACAGAGTATATATATTTTTTACGCCAAAAAACAAAATTATCTTAGCATGAGAATAGTCTATACTCATGCTACGGTAATTTTGTTTTTTACCATAATATATATATATATATATTATACATACATATATGAAGAAATATAGTCTTCAGGTGTGCTATATTTATGGGATTAAAGTGCTCAATATCAGGAATCGAACGTGTGTGTAAATATAAAAGTTAACATAGAAGTCACGGTAATTGTTCTGATGAGTTTTTCTCTTTTGTATCTGAGACTCTTCATAAATTTAAGCACAGTACTACAAAGGTCAGCTGGAATGACCATAGGCTGAACAAGATATAAATGTAAGTAAACACACCAGTTGGTAGGCTAAAAGTATACCAGAATGCAACAGCTGGCTGACTAGCTGTTGTATTCTGTACACACTTTTGCATGTTTTTTTTTTAGTCTATCAACCAGTGTATATTTACATGTATATCTTGGTCAACCTACGGACATTCCAGCCAAGTAACCTGTGGGGTCTTCACTCATGCCATAGGAGTAATGATAGTAGAATTTAAGACTTGTTTTTACAAAAATAAAAACACCAAAAAGTAAATGTGCACAATGCAGAAAAGGTATGAATAATTATATTGTAATTTCATACAATTTTAATTATGTATTTATGTGTATTGACGTGTGTATTTTACATTACAATTGTGATAATGTTCATGTTATAAAAGGAAGTAAGTTACTTCATAATATCACAACTCCTATCATGGAGGGAAGTTACATGTTATCATCAAGACAGTTCTTGGACGAAGAGGTTGAATCTCAGGTCTTTCGACAGGATGTCCGTATTTCTGGCAGGAACAGTTTTGTTGCATGCTGGGAGTAATTTTATAATCTTTATTTTAAACAAAGTTAAATATTATTATTTCATTTTATTTATAATTTTCATTATTATTATTATTTTTTATTTGTGACAATGATAATATCCCTACAAACCGTAAGTTCTATGCTAAGAGTTTCTTCTCTTGCACTTCTCACTTGTGGAACTCTCTTCTGGCTTCTTGCTTTCCAGTCAACTTTTTCATCTTCAAAAATTTAAATGCAATGTCATCATCTTCTGTCATCTTAATTCCTGATCTTTTATTGTTTTCTCTCCTTAGGGTCCAGAATCCAGACAGTTCCACCTCATGCGACAAAACTCAGTTAAAAAATTGCAAAGTAGAACAAAATCGTCTTTTATCTGCAGTATTCTTAAGTGTTTTTGTTTGATTGCTTTTTTTTTTTCAACCATTTCACCCTTAGAAACGTATTACTTAGTGGGAAAAAACGTTAAGCCTTAACGTTTTTTTTCTTATTCTTTTCCCACTACGTTTCTAAGGGTGAATGGTTGTAAAAAAAAAAAAAAAAAAAACACTTAAGAATACTGCAGTTTACGTATTAAGTTGTAAAACTTTTTTTTTTTTTTGATAAAATGAATTTATTTTTATATTAGTATTTTATAAAGTTCATCAGAGTTTCATGTCATTGCGCAACATGGGAACATAAAAGTCTTACGACCCCAACTTTTGAAAATATTCTTTCCTGATTAGATTATCTCTATGGTGATATATCAAGTGCATTAAGCCAACACCACCAGGACATGTGATGTTGGTTAAATCCTAAACGATTTTTGCATAAACAAAAAACTGGATTACCTCCCTTAGATATATTTACCTGCGTGCATCATGTTGGGCTTGGAGAATTTAAAAACGAGTCATGACATAAAGTTTGTTTTTTTTTATTCGCAGAAATTGTTAAAATATAAATAAAGTAAAACAGCTTCTGAAATACAACATGATTTATATTGCGTTTCGGAAGGTATTTTTCCTTTTTAATGTTTGACTTTTCAAATTAAAGTAGAAAACTAAAAAAAGGTAGGTTCAACCTTTGTTTTCATTACTTATTGATCACATATTTCATTATTTCCATTTACTAACAGAAAAGAGTTTATTTACTGTTCACGCTTAGAAAAAAGAAAAAGTAGTGATTTTTTTTATCAAAGCAACTTTTTTTTTCTTTTAAAACGAAAGAATTTAATTAAATTTCAAATGGCTGGGCATGTCTTCCCTAAGCATGCGTTAATTCAAATAAAATCATAGACACGTTTTCGTTTTACATCTGATGCGTGATTTTTCACAAGTCGAAAAAGGTCGGCTCTAATATGAGGCCAGGTAAAGAAATAAAAAAAATTAATTCCGTGTTTGGTATGTTCAAATCTTTTAACGTAAATTAACACTACCTGACCAATTTAAAATATATTTTATAATAAAAGCCACAGGGTTATTTTCACAACCGTTTATCAGACAATAATAACAATGAAGGAACTTTTTTTTCTTTTTTTAACCAAAGTTTTAAGAACCAACTGGCCGCTGTGAGAAACGGAAAAAGGATTTTTTAACCGATGTTCAGCCTACTAAATTTAGAAATAAGGAAATAGAGGTTAGAATTGATTTTTTTTTATAAAAAAAAAACCAACTTTTTAATAAGTACTTAATTCCTCATCCGTCTATTTTCAAGACGAAGGTCTTTCTAGTCCTAAGAAAGAAAAAATTAGGTTACATACCGTCAATTTTTGCTTGACTGAAGTTCACCGCCTAAAAAATGAGATAAAAACATTACATTTCAATTACAAACAAAAAATAAAAGCCGTTTTTAAAACAGGAGAATTCGCTTTTTTTCAGATAAATATTTACTTCCATTCATTCATTCAACTTACCATGTTGGATGTTGAATTCGATTTGTGGAGGTGGTGACAAAAGCCGCTTACAACAACACGAAACAAACTATGAATTAGTTTTAAAAATGACCAACTTTTGCCGTTGCCTTATTTAATAAATTCTGAAATAGTCATTTTAATTATTGACTATCAAAGATGTATGTATATTATATCTATATTCATTGTGATTAAACGTTATGTTTATGTACATTAGCGGCCTATCGAATCTGTTGGAATGATTTTTATGGAGATTGTTTAAATTGCTAATGAATCATTTTCGTCCTTTTTTATTACGTTTTTAAATGTTAGTCTTTTTTCTTTTTCAATTTTTGACTTGCTTTATTTTCATAAGATTATTATCGAATTTAACCCTGAAGCTAAGACGCAATATTTTGACAGTTTTTTTTTAATATTATCTATCAAGTTAAAAAATCTTATCTTTAACGACCTCAGATAAAACTTATTACCTGCCACTTCAAAGACATTTTTTATCTGAGTTACAAAGAACAAAATAAAAATCTGATGTTGACCGACTGACGTGGGGGAGAGCCATCAGCTTTAAAACAAAAAAAAACAAAAAATACAAACACTTTTTCTTCTTTTAAAAACACTCATTCATTTATTTATTTGTACTTTTTTCAACAAGATCCCATTTATGGAGACCTGATGTTAAAAAATAAAAAATTACGGACAAAATGTTATTTTTCTTAATTTAGGAAATAAAAAATGCTGTTACAAAATTTTGTTGTGATGTTATATTTATTGCATAAAAATAGGATACTTTAATTTTTTTTTTTTATTTATTTTTTTTTTTTGAGACCAGGTAAAAATAATTTATTTATCAGTGTCACCAATTAAACTTTTTCTCTAGAGTACACATTCTAAGTTTGTTTGTTTTTCTCTTTTAAATTAAATTGAAGTTATTTTTTTCTCTCCCCACTGAGCTCTGAAATGTGATCAAAACAAAAAATGTGATGATAGTTGTTCAGGTGATTGACCAACTTCTTTCAACCCTAACAACAATAAAATATTTTTCTTTTCAGATTAGTTTTTTTTATTTTTTAGAATGCATTTGAATTTGAAACATTGTTATTATTGCCACTAATTAAATTTTTCTTGTCATTGAAAAAGAAAAAAAAGTGCTATTCTTGAAATGACTTGTGTTATTTAACGATTAATACAACGGGGGGGGGGTAAAGGGTTGTCAACAACAACAACTGTATGTGCGAAGTACAGGTTGGTGTGCGACAATTAGTGCACTTTTCTTTGAATTTTACATTCGAATCTCTCGTAAACGAAACCGTTATATTTTAAAACTTCTTCCTGGAATCAAAGTATTCATTGTTTAATTAAGCTTAATTAAATGTTTTCTCGGCAAAAATATGTTCTTCTTTGCCTAAATAAAAAAAACAAAGAGGTGCAATGTGAAACAAACTCGGTCCAAAATTAAAATAATTCGAACAAAACCCAATTTCTTCAATAACACTCTTTTTTTTTAAATGATAATGCTAATCTAATTATTTATTAAAATTCAGGAGTTAATTAATTAATTTATTTTAAAATTTATACACCTTTTTTTTTTCTTTTTTTCATTATAATAAAAAATACTCTGAAAAGAGTCTGACGACTGAAAGGTTTTTCAACAAAGTTAGGATAGAAAATAAAATAAAAAAGGAAATTCTAAAGTTTAAGTTGATTAAGAAATCACCAACCTTTTACAACAGAAATAATTTTTTTTTTTTTTTAAATAGTCACATAAACATTTTTTTTAAATAATTCATTATATTTTTTCTTTTTCGTATATTTCGAAATTATTTCTAAAATATTCGATCCATCTTTGTTCTTTTTTTTTAATAAAATAAAAAATTATTTTATTTTTCCTATTTGAAACTTTTTTCCCCACCTTGCGTCATTTCCCAAGTTACCTTCTTCCTTTTTTTTTTTACCTGTTTCGTTCGTCGTCTTCATAACAAGCAAAGAAAAATGGTGAGTAGTAATTTATGACCTAAACTTCGAATACATTTTTAATGTTTTTTTTACCTTCCTAGATTTTTTTCTTTATCTACAAATATATCATTTTCTTAACTCTTTTTTTTAATTTTTAGGCTCGTTATTTCTCACAGACGAAAATTGATGGTAAGAAGTTTTTAATTTTTAATCGGATCGTCATGATTGTTTTCATTTAAAACTCGCACTGTCCTAAAAAATGACAGTGCGAGTTTTTTTAGAAAGTTTTTTTTTTAAGCAACTTTCTTTTTCGATGTCACATATCATAAATCAGTTTTAATTTGTTGAATATTAATTCATCAATCAGTTCCTTTTTTTATTTTATGGGATTTTTTTTTTTAATTCAGACTTCGTAAACTTTTTAATTAATGACAATGAACAAAAACAAATGTTTTTCAAGGGGCTACGCCCGTTTTTCTCCTTAACCTCCCTATTTTTTCTCTTGTAAATAATAAATTATTTATATAATTACTTTGAATATCGTAATTCATTTATAATTTTGTTAGTTTGTGATTCACAATAAAATATACGCATGAATAAAAATTTTAAAAAAGCAATCGAAAATGTCTGGTTTTTACTTTTCTTTATTGCGTGATAAAGACTAACAACCAGGTTTTTAGTTTGTGAGAAGGTCTTTTGTTTAAGCTGAGTACGATAGAAATAGGGGAGAAATGGTGTAAGAAGATCGTGTAGCTGCAATCTTTTAAAGGGAAGGAAGCTGCCTGCTTTGAAAATCGGCGTTCGAGATCCCGATTTTAATTATTACGCGGACACGAACACCGGCCTCCAGCTTCCTAGTTTCGTTTACATTCCCCACCCCCCTTAAAATTGAAGACTTCTTTAAAACGATATTTTTGAAATAATGCTTTATTCAGATTCTTTTCACCAAATACTTTTATTAACGTTGTTTTTTTTTATAAAATAGAAAAAGGTAATGAACTTTTATTTAAAAAGAACTGAAATTTAAAAACAAATTTTTTTCTTAAAAACTTTCTGACAGAATCTAAGGGACTTGAATTTTAAAAAGTTTTTTAAGGACTGTTCAAAATATCTGCCAATGCTCGCACTCGCTCACAAATTTCAACACTGCTTTTTTTTTTTTTTTTTTTTTTTTTTTAAACTAAAATACTTGTCACCACTTGTGGAATGACTGAATTGAAAATAGGATATTCTAATATTAATCACATCAAAATTAAACGTACAATCATTAAATAAATACTAAAAAAAAAAAACTGGTTTGAAGGGTGGAAATGTTAAAAAACACTTCGTTGGTGTAGAAAGAAAACCTCTTAGAAAGAAAATAAAGTTAAATATTTTCATTTAAAATTGTTACTTTTTAAAAATAAAGAAAAATGTTAATTTCTTTTGTTGACATTTAGTTTCTGAATTAATTTTAAATAAAATTTAAATATTTTCGTCACGGTGGGGTAGATATACATTGGTTTAAAAAAAAAATCTTGATGTGCAAGGGAAGAATGGTTGTTAGAAAATCGTGCAACTCCAAGTCTTCCCAGGTGGGAAAGTTTATCTGCCCGTTTCATTTTCAAATAATGGCCTTTTTTTTTTCTCTCTAATAAACTTGAACTCAAATCATTTAACCAGACCATTGGCGCTAAAAAAAAAATTTTAAAAAAAAGTAATTTCCTTGTTACGAAGAAATATTCAGGCAAACCAGCAGAATACAATTGATTCGCTTTTTTAGTTAGAAGTGGAATCAACTGTTCCCATTTTACAATGAGAGAAGGTGCCACACCCTGGGGATTCCAACCCACCAGCAACATCTTCCTAAATCAAAACAATACACTAAAAAGTCACTGATCCCACTTTAGTAAAAGTGGGATCAGTGTACTTTAATTATTGACACCCGTGTGTCGTGACAGTGGTCGCAGGTCCGAGACAATTTTTGTCTTTGGCCCATCAAAGCGGTATGCTTTTAAAAATGACTTACATGCTTCAACATTGAATTTCTAGAGTTTTCATAAAATTAAAAAAAAATATCATTCGTGAATAGTTTCTGAAAGTTTCATCTAAAATCTGACAATTATTTCTATTTTTACAAGATTTTTCAAAATTAATGTCTCCCATTTAAAAAAAAATGTACAAAAATTTGCTATGTTGTTTAGAACTTCCGCTAGCGAATAGAAACAAAGTTTTTTTTCTAATCAAAAGTTAGAATGCTCGAAAAAGACGCAAAAACTTTTTTTAAAACTACCCTGTTCTTGCCTCTTTTTAGTAACATAAACTTTGACGATGGAATGGTTCCCTTCATAAAAAATAGGTGAAAAAATATTTTCGTGTTATGATTTTTACAGATTCTTTCTGTAACAAAATTTGTCAGAATCGAAAAATAATGACTTTTTTTTTTTTTTTTTTTTTATCAATTTGGAAGGTGGGTCTTGAGTTTATAATATCGATATAGTGTATAATGATTATACAAAAATCGGAGATGGATTATATGATTGTTACTGTGAGATCATCCATGTTATCCTTCACCCCCACTAACAGAACAATCCATTTTACACCCACGCATACCTGTTATCCAATCAGAACACTAATTTCAACAACTCAGTTTCTCATTGGTTAACAGCCTAAAATTACGTGAAAAATCACTTTGGCGCTCAAATTTCTTGAGCCTATTTTTCTAGCTAAAAACATATAAAAAGAAAAAACTCAACTGCTTAGTTAGTCAGATTCTAGCATCCAGAGAGACGCCAAAACAAATTCACGCAATTCAAAATCTTGATCTTCCCGCGCAAATCAAACTCTGACTCAACAACTATTTGGCATAATCTTTCTCTCTCTGTCAAATAAAAAAACTTTACAAACTTAAATTATTATACTTCAAAAGTGACATTTTCTACCACTACTAAACAAGTATTAATAACTCAAAACATTTCATACAAACACAACTAAGGGTATGCAACTTCGGTTGACTAAAAAGACAATTGTACATGAACACTTGCACAAAACAACAACTGTTTATTTTTCGAACAAAATCTTAGACACATTCAAAAAGTTTCTAACGTGCTAAAAATCCACACACCAGATACAATACATCAGTACAAAACATTTAACAGTTTTTAACTCGTTTGTATATATTCTAATTGTATATAAACCAGTATTGTTTGCATTCAATTTGCCTTGGTTTTCTTAAACTTTGTTTTTACATGTCTTGTTCAAAATTAATGAATATTGTTGAGGATTGAATTTTATTGAACACGCCTTCACAAATATTTTTCCTTCTGATTATTTTTTAACATACATATTCACTAATCCCCAACAATACTAATCATATATAATCCATCTCTGATTTTCTTTTACCTAGTTATTGAACTTGTGTGTCATAAATGTCAAGTTTGAAACTGTTTTTACGTCATTGATATCAACTGCATATTAATTTTCTGAATTTTGAAATTTAACATTTTAAAAACATTTTTACAAGAAGGGATTTTTTTTTATTGGGAGTACATCAGCGTTGGGAATAATTATTTTTCTTAAATGAAGAATAAATGGATATATACTTGTATTAATTTGTTTTTTAATAATTTTTTTTTTATTTAAAAACATTTTATAAAAGAAAAGTTTTTTTCATATGCAGAACAACCAAGTTCAATAACTTCGTAAAAAGGAAGTGATCGATTCTACACTGTATCCATATCATAAACAGGACCCCCACTTCTAAAATGATAAAAAATCAATATATTTTGACTCTGACAAATGTCATCGCTTGCAGAAGATCTAATAAATGCTAATCTTTAAAAACCGTCCCACCACAAAAATAAAATTCAGTAGTGCCATAAATTTAAGTGGTTGTTTACATGTCAATAGAGAGAATATTTATAAGGAAGGGATAAGGCATTTCATAATGTCTGCAGAACTATTTTCTGTCTACTGTAGAGTGATGGTTAACATAGTTACTTCTTGTGAGATGGATCCTCATTGGGCACCTCCATTTATTATGCAAATTATGAATTGATAATTTTAAATATTTGGGACGGGTTTCAATGGATGTTGGAAAAATCTGAAGGTTCATTGGAAGAGCAAAAGATGCTTTCAAAAAACCAAGCAAAAGTATTAAGAGACAGGAATCTCAAATTAGAACCAAATAAGAGGGCTGAACTGTTATGTACTATCAGTTGTACTATATGGCAGTGAATGCTGAGAATACCATGGACTGAACATGTGATTAAAGAGGAAGTTTTAAGGAAAATGGAAACAAAAAAGACAATTATTCTTAGAATTGGAAAGAGTTGGAATTTTTAAGACACAATGAAGAAAGAAGTCTCAGAGAATTGGACACTCACAGGACATACTGAGGTGCAGAAGCAAACTAAGTTATCTACCTAATGAGCGTGTGCAAATGGATAGCAGAACCGTGTCGGAGAGATAATAGATAAGGATAGGAAGTTGTGGAGAGCCATATATACTTTTATTGTTTGATCTGCACAGAAGCTGATTGCATTTAAATCAGTTGCTTCATCTGTTGCTAGGAAAGTCGGTTCCCGGTGTTGTGCGAGACAGTTTCTGGTGGGTGGGTTGTGGTTACTTACTATCTTACATATTTATAAGTCAACCATTTGTACTTGCTTTGAATGTTGCTGCTATGTTTAGAGATTCTTGATAAAATCCAAAGAATCTGCAATGATATTGCTTCTGACCTGGCATCTCAGCTTCAATCACTTTCCATACCCCTGTCATGTAGCCTCCTTGTGCCTTTTGCTATAAATACTTTCACGGGAATTGTTCTGATGAATTTTCCTCTATGGTATCAAGAACTTGAGTTTAAGCACAGTACTAGATTGGCAGATAGGTCTCATCATTTTACTGCTGAAATGACTAGATGTAACCATAAGTTCTATGTTAACACTTTCTTCTATCGCACTTCACACTTGTGGAACTCTTTTCTGGCTTCTTGCTTCTCCGTCAACTTTGATCTTTAAAAACTTAGATGATGCAATATCAATTATTATCTACTGTCTTAATTCTTATTCTTTCTATCTCCTTAATAGTTTTTTTTCTCTCTCATGCAGTAACCCTTTGCATCTTAGTGACTTTATTGCCTTCCATGAGGTGAAATGATTAAAAATAAAAAGCAATTAGAGGCTTGGCACCCCTTCTGGTTAAAAGTAGTTCACTCCTGGAGATGTATTTAAGCTCTGCCAATTTCTCCTTTATCATTTTTTTTTTTTCAAAGCCCTGTCACTTTGAAAAAGAAATTGCTCTTCCCTTGTCTTGCATTTTCTTTTTTTTTTATCTGCTCTAACATTTACAATAAGTAAATTAATTTGAACATTAATTATTTCAATATTTCCATCAATCTCCAACTATTTGGATCTCTAGAATTATTTATCTTTACTTCCCATCACTCTACACACAGTCGAATAGATTGTTCTACTGGGCTGTGACTTGTTGCAGCTGCTGTCTAACTTGCTGCCTTTGGGCAGAGAGGAACCCGGACGAGGCTTTGCCAAAGGATAAAGTTTTGTCTGGGGAGGTAGACTGACCCTGAACCCGTTTATACGGGTCCTAAGGGAATATTTTTGGCCAAGCCTACGAGCTCGGAGAACCCATGGTAAACTCGGCTGTTAAATATTATCACTACACCCCCCACCAACATCAGTGTAAATTTTATCTTCTGTTTATTCAGTTTAAATATTTTTATCATTAAAGTTACTGATTTCATTTTAATTTTGATATTGTTTCATTTTGAGGCGTCTATTTCTTCAAGATATCTAAACTCAGTTGATTCAATAATGGCCCTTGATTTAATGACCCTTAGGCATAAAGACATTTTATTCCAACACCCAAATATAATGGCAAAAAAAGCAATAAAACAAAAGGAGGCATAACTTTGGTATGGGAAGTTCTTAGTCATCATTACGACCATTATTAAAGATTGTTACTTACCACATCAAATCAATAGTGTCACCAGATCTCCTGCAAGAGCGAAACTGTTACTGCATAGCTTCCTTCTTTTTAGAATGGTGCAGAAACTGGTGAACCGGAAGTTGTTTGTGATTGGACTATAAAAAGCCACACGAGTTGCAGTGTCTTGTACACATTGAGAAAATTTGTAGCTGACTGATGGCACACAAGTTGATATCCAATCAGTTAGTGGATGACAGAACGAGGTAGCAGAAGGAAGGAACTTGTTGAGAGCTGCAAGGGGTAGAGGGAGGTGGAGAGCCATGATCGCCTACGACCTGAAAGTATATGGCGCATAAAAAGAAAAGAATTGGTTGAGTTACCATGGAGATGGAGTGTTGAAAGACCCAAAACTGCTAATGATCCTTGTCTAAAAACATCACTGATGTGTGCCAAAGCATCATGTTAGTCATGTCCTTATAGGGTAACGTTAGTCATGTCCTTATAGGGTAACGTTAGTCATGTCCTTATAGGGTAACGTTAGTCATGTCCTTATAGGGTAACGTTAGTCATGTCCTTATAGGGTAACGTTAGTCATGTCCTTATAGGGTAACGTTAGTCATGTCCTTATAGGGTAACGTTAGTCATGTCCTTATAGGGTAACGTTAGTCATGTCCTTATAGGGTAACGTTAGTCATGTCCTTATAGGGTAACGTTAGTCATGTCCTTATAGGGTAACGTTAGTCATGTCCTTATAGGGAAACATTTGACATTGTGATCAGACAGTCAACAGTTGAAATTTATAACATTTTCTATTGAAATAATTTTTCTGGAAAATAGGTTTCTCAAATCCACTAAATGTTATATCTCTTTCTAGTATGGCGGTTTTCTTCCTAACCTTTTGTTCAAAGTTGTGTGGAATATCAACAAACTTGATTACGTCATTATTTATTCCTTCAAGTTCCACGTGATATTCATTTTAGTTGTTGCTGCTGTTGAAAGATTATTTTTAACAATTGTTCGCCTAATACAAGACCCAAAAGCCACTCATTGTAGAGGGTTACTGAATGAGGTTATTGTATGAACATAGGAGGAGAAAAGAAGTGTAGATTATGAGGAAATATAAGATTACAGCTGACCCTGAACTTGAAGAGGTTAAGATTCTAGCAATCAATGGAAGCATCCTCTAAGGAGTCTTTCACAAAATAGCAGTTCTAAAGAAAAAGGATATGGTTTTATTTGGTGCAGTTCTTTGTTAGTGATTTTGTAGTGCTAGTCAAAGAGTTTCAAAGGAGGATGGTCCTCACAAAAACCTACAGGCTTAATTTGTTTGTCTGAGTTAAATTAAACCCAAATACAAAATATATCAAATGAATTAATTTATATTTGATATATGTTCCTTTTTACTTATGTATTTCCTGTCGTTGTGGAAAAGGCTGAAATAGATTCCTCAAAATATCGCTCACTCTCAGCCACCTGGGATCTGATCATTCTGCTACTAGTGATTTCCTGATTAGATATGGCACAAGGTCATAAGTATGTGGCACCCAGTGAAAATCCAACTCACTACTCAGTCATAACTGATCTAGCAAGACAAGCTTGCTAACCCTTACCCCCCAAATTGAAGTGACACCCCCACCAAGGTCATTTGGTTATTAACTCCTTACAGAAAAGTTAGCAGTTTTCTAAAAGCTGTCCACTGGCCCAATAAGTTTTTCTGTCCGCAGAACAATGAAACTGATTATCATGTTCTCTGCAGCACCCCATTCACGAGAAGGTACTTGTTTGTGTTTACCTCATCGAGTGGTGAAGCATACAGCTCCAACACTGAAAGCGCCTTCGACACAAGCGTTTCGGCCTTCGACACAAGCGTTTCGCCCTTCGACACAAGCGTTTTGGCCTTCGACATGTGTTACCATATTCTTTAATACCTAGACTTTTTCCAAATGAGATTGTGAAGTTTCATGCCAGATGGTTGGACGGAATTATATACAAATCTTTTTTTTAAACAGAAAATGATCATAGGATGGACCTTCCAATATTAAAGTAAATAAATTGTCTATGTATTTTATCAAATTAACACCAGTAAATTCTTTTTTTTTTTTTTTTTTTTTTTTTTTTCAATCAGAAAAAAAAAATTACTTTGTTTAAATTAATCTATTTGGTTTCATATACCTCCTTTTTTTCTCTTTCTTTCTTTTTTCTTTTTCTTTCTATCTTTCTATCTATCCATTTTTTTTTCTTTCATTAAAGTAAAAGAGTGATTGATTTCATGGACAAATATTGTTTATTCAAAAATAAAACTATATAGAGTTGTGAACAGGCTTTCATATCCTGTCTACAATAGAAAATAAATTATATATTATATAACAATATAAATATTTTTTTTAAATTTAAATTTAGTAAAAAAATTTTATTGCTAAAAATAATTCAAACAATATTCTTGAAAGCATATTTAATTTTTAGAAAATTAAATTAAATAGTTTAGTAAAAAATTTTTTAAAACAATTGTGTATATTTAAAATAATTTGTTTTTGCATTAATTTTTAAAATTAATATCTAAGCTAAAAGAATATTCACTAAAATGGTAAGTGTTCTGTACATGTTAAATTAATGTAGCAAACTGATTCCACTCAAATCAGAAAAATTATTAGATGAATATTCTACTATTTAATAAAATATTTTGTGTATCAAATTAACACCAGTATTATAAATATGATTTTATTTCACTCTGTTCAAGCCCCACCCAGAATGTTATCAGCATACAGTAGTCCACCGCTATTAGGTGAACCAGTTTATCACGGTACTCGGTGTACCACGGGTGGTGGACCCCAAGATTTTGCCCTCATACACTCAATATCACTCACTCTTTTAGAAATTTCACCCTATTTTATCAATTTCTCGGTCATCTTCATGATAGAACTGCAATCATCAGATGGGTCCGGATTTGTTTTAATAATTACACCCCTTTTTCACATGTTTTACCATGATTTTGATGATGAATAAGCCCAAATTTTGCAAAGTCTTAACACCACAGCCATTTCACACCTAATCCAATTGTATTGGTAGTAATTACTCATGATTATATTTCTATTTTGTGCGGTCAAAGTGTTCCTATAATACCAAATTAATTTACAGGAATTCAATCACTGCAATCAGATACCATGGATGGAGTATAAATAGGGTCCTTTTCTCTGGTTGATCATGTTCAATTTGACTGTCCAACAGTAGACATCAAGAATCTCTCAAATAGACAAATATAAATAGTGCGTAGTAATTAGGGGTTGCAATCGGGAATTCCTGGGAATAATTTTCCCAGGAAATTGCAACCCCCCGAGTAGTAATACGAAATGTCTAAACGTAAAGCGTACCCAGTAAAGGAAAAACTGCATTTGATAAATAGGATATGGGATGGTGAAATGAAAGCAAAGATATACAGGGGTACCCGAATCCACCCTCAAGGATTGAGTAAAGGAGTAGACCAAGCTGTAAGAGTTCACAGAGACTGTCCATGGGTCAGAAGGTCTGGGCAGCCAATGATGAACAGCTGGACATGGCTGGTTTGTGAAAGAACAAAGCCAGGGAATTCCTCTCGGTTCAGTTGATGAACATTGATGATTTTATTTATATGAATAATGTATTTTTTTTTATTTATTTATATTGTGCTTATTGTCTGATTTTTATATGTATAGTAAACGTGATATTTGTGGAAATAAATTTAATTTCTTATACTTCACGCTTTCCATGTTTGTCTTTTCCTTTTACAATGCCAGACTACTTTTCAAACTAGACCATAATGCATTGCAAGAGGAAGTACTTTTGAGGACGGTTAAAATTTATTGTATAAAAAACTGCTGTAAAACACTGAAATAAGTTGAAATTACGGGTAATTTGCTTTGTAAGTCTTGTGCTCAGTTTCTAATAAAGAATTCCCGAAGAGTTGTATTTACATGTAAATTTAGAATAAAATAATAACCGTTTGGGAAATTATTATTAGTGCAAGGCTTGAAAAGCAAATTACCTGACATTTCTTATGGAATCATTAGCATAAATTAGTATAATTCTCGAAGTTCTTTTCGAGCCATTATCTACCCTATATATTGTGAAATAGGACCCCAAAATAAGGTAGCCGTTCAACTACCTATTATCGACCCCCCCCCCCCAAAGCTACCGCGATTCACTTGCTGCACGGTTTGGCCATCTTGGAACCCAAGACCCACGATATAGCGGTGAACTACTGTATTGTAAAATGATGTAAATATGATGACTGAAATATTTACTTACCATTCCTACAACATAAACATAAAAACAAAATGTGTGTATTTAAAGTAAACCTGTTATTAAAAATAGGTAATTAAAAATTTTCTGATTTTAAATCGGAAAAGATGTTTGTGGGATATCTGATTATATTAAATGAAGCAAATTAATATCTATGGGAATTTGTCTTTAAAATTTTTATTTTGAATATTTGAATAAATAAATAAACTTTTTTTCAAATGTATTTAATATTCGTTTTAATTTACTTTGTTTTAATATTCATTTGTTTAAAGTTGTATTCTTAGTTTCTATAGATACAGAAATAAAATTCAAGAGAATAGAAAATTTAAAAATACATATAGTGTTTAGAAATTATCAGAATTAAAAAGTAAAAATGAACAGTAAGAATAATTATTTCTGTTTTTACTTTTTAATTCTGAGAAGTTTGAAATGCTTACATGGCTAAAAATGGATTCTAATGCAATTATTACGTATTTTTAATTTTAAAATATCTTTGCAAATACAAATCATATGATAATTTTTTTGCAAAAAGGTGGGATGGATAATACCGAGACTATATATATATATATATATATATATATATTGTTAATTATTGTAGTTTTAGCCACGCAGACACACACACACACAGACAACTACCCATTATATATGTATAGATAATGGATCATATACAACACAGGCGAACAATTCAACTAGAAAAATTGAAAATAAATACAATGTATCTAAATTCAAATTAGAGACACTAGATAATAGATCAGCCCATCTTAAATAAATCAATCTTGTTTTGTGTCAATTTTTAACAAAGTTGGTTTTTCTTTTTTTAAAAGTTGAATAATTTTAGCACATTCAAGATTATTGATAAAATTAGTGAATTTTATATAGTTATTTTTTTTTTTTTTAGACTTTGAATGGGCAAATCATTTTTTTTTTTAGACTTAGAATGGGCAAATCAAATTCAGATTTGGACAAAAAAAAGCAACTACCAAAATGACATCAAAATGTGAAAAAATTTTCATCTTTAATAGTCAGTTGTGCTTAGTTTAATTTTTAATGTCTATAAATGTAGGTAGAAAAAAGCTAATGTTGGTAAGATAGCAATGGTCGCAAGCACTGCAAGACTTGCTAACCATTTCTTCATAGTGAGATCCTTTTTAGTATAAAGCTTAGTCTGACACACAGCCATAAATGTGAAGCACCTACTGAATAGTAATGGTCTGTGAGATTAACTTATAAACCATTGTTCCGCAGGTGCCCCCTTTTAATCTTTTGTCAGTTTACAATAATTGTCTGGTTTCTCAATTTCTAACAGTTTTCACTAAAATCCCTTTTGCTTGCAGAAGACCTTCCTCTACTCATTTCATTGAATTTCTATTCCATTGACAGTGATGCAAACAGTTTGAGAGAAATTGTGACAAAGTTTATATTCCTGCAATAGAATCTTGTTAGATATACAAATCTTAAACATTAAGATTGTAAAGGAAGTTTTTCTGCAAATGAGGCTGAAAGCATTCTTTTTTGTTTTCAAATCTGGTTGGTGCAAAAGTGACACCAACATTAGCAGAATGATGAAAATGTCTTGTTATTCAAATCCGAATTGTCCAAGATATAAACTGATTTTAAACAAGCCAAAAGTTTCTGGACAACCAATGAATGAATTTTGTTTAGCTTAATTGATGTTGCTTTGTAAATTATTGTTTGATGAAATGAACATTATTCCTGTTCCACATGGGTATTGCAGATATCACCTCTCCATGACTGTATATATGTATATTAATTTGAATTCAGTATATTCCGTCTAACAGATGACTAATCAATGTATACTGTATGAGTAATACAGTTTTTATATTTGTTTTGTACAACTGATCCCCTTCCTCTGTGTTTTGTCTTGCTTTAAAATTGAAAGCTTAACATGTCAAGTTATCAAACAAATTATATTTATAGCCCTTATTTTCTGGAAAAATAGGGGGAAAAATATTGGACTGGATTAAAGTAATTTTTTTAATTGACTTCACCCCAACCAAGGCAGTAAAGCCACTGAGACACAAGGGGTTACTGGGTGTGGAAAAATTAGGAGCAGAAAGATCAATTCATCCTTGCATGGAGTATTGCTGCCATATATGGTCTGGAGCCCCTGCTGTTTGCCTCAGGGTTCTTGATAAGATCCAGAGACGGATATGCAATGTAATTGGCCCTGATCTGTCAGCTCGTCTACAGTCGCTCTCTCACAGATGCGCCGTTGCCTCGCTCTATCTTTTTTACAAATACTTTCACGGTAATTGCTCCAATGAGCTGCTTTTGCTGGTTCCCGGGCCTCATGAATTTAAGCGTCCTACGAGGCTGGCATCCCATTCCCACCCCTTCATCATTGAAACTGTTAGATGTAGACATCTCTTCTACTCCAATAGCTTCATGTCTCGCACATCTCACCTGTGGAACTCCCTTCCTTATTCCTGTTTCCCTGACAAATATAATCTCCAACTATTTAAGTGTAACGTCAATCGACATCTCCAGTTGCCTTGATCTATCCACTTCCCTTCTCCACATCCTTTCCCCTTTCATTCCTATCTGCTCTCGCTCCTAATCTTCTGTAACCCCCTTGCCTTGATTGATCCACTATCTTTCTCCACATCCTCTCCTTTACCACTCCTATCTGCTCTTCCTCCAAACCCCCTGTAACCCCTTGCATGCTAGTGGCTTCCAGCCTTGCTTGGGGTGAAAAGCATAAAAAAAAAATACTAATTAGGGTAGAAGGAAAGTTAACCTAACAGTTATATTTCCATTGTTTTTAATTGTTTGTTTTTTTTTGTTTGTTTTTTCCTTTCAGAATTTAAAGAATGTTTCAGTTTTAATGCTCGAAAGAATCAAATTAGTCAAGTTGAGGAATTATCGCTGATTATGCGTTCCTTGGGATTCAGCCCAACACGAGAAGAAACAACAAAATATTTAGAAAAATACAAAAATGGTCAGTACATTATTTTTTTTGTGTGTGTGTTACCTCAAAAGATCTTGTAAATAAAATTCAGAAAATAAACCCACATTTATATGGAATCCATATTTGATTAACAAATTAGTCTCATTCTTCTTCTTAAATTAAATATTGATGAGTTACCAAAATGTGTTTTAGTTTTTTCATTCTTTAAGTCAATAATAATGTAGGAATAGTTAACTATGCTGACTCTTGTGGTCCTACCTAGAATTGAACTTGCCTTTATAGGCTAACAAATTTCTGAAGATCTTAGACTCCCACTCTTCAGTTTAATGGATGCATTTTAAGCAGAGGCAACAGCAGGCTTGTTTCCCTTCTTGCCAAAGATGAGTTAACCATTAGGCTTGTTTCCCTTCTTGCCAAAGATGAGTTAACCATTAGGCTTGTTTCCCTTCTTGCCAAAGATGAGTTAACCATTAGGCTTGTTTCCCTTCTTGCCAAAGATGAGTTAACCATTAGGCTTGTTTCCCTTCTTGCCAAAGATGAGTTAACCATTAGGCTTGTTTCCCTTCTTGCCAAAGATGAGTTAACCATTAGGCTTGTTTCCCTTCTTGCCAAAGATGAGTTAACCATTAGGCTTGTTTCCCTTCTTGCCAAAGATGAGTTAACCATTAGGCTTGTTTCCCTTCTTGCCAAAGATGAGTTAACCATTAGGCTTGTTTCCCTTCTTGCCAAAGATGAGTTAACCATTAGGCTTGTTTCCCTTCTTGCCAAAGATGAGTTAACCATTAGGCTTGTTTCCCTTCTTGCCAAAGATGAGTTAACCATTAGGCTTGTTTCCCTTCTTGCCAAAGATGAGTTAACCATTAGGCTTGTTTCCCTTCTTGCCAAAGATGAGTTAACCATTAGGCTTGTTTCCCTTCTTGCCAAAGATGAGTTAACCATTAGGCTTGTTTCCCTTCTTGCCAAAGATGAGTTAACCATTAGGCTTGTTTCCCTTCTTGCCAAAGATGAGTTAACCATTAGGCTTGTTTCCCTTCTTGCCAAAGATGAGTTAACCATTAGGCTTGTTTCCCTTCTTGCCAAAGATGAGTTAACCATTAGGCTTGTTTCCCTTCTTGCCAAAGATGAGTTAACCATTAGGCTTGTTTCCCTTCTTGCCAAAGATGAGTTAACCATTAGGCTTGTTTCCCTTCTTGCCAAAGATGAGTTAACCATTAGGCTTGTTTCCCTTCTTGCCAAAGATGAGTTAACCATTAGGCTTGTTTCCCTTCTTGCCAAAGATGAGTTAACCATTAGGCTTGTTTCCCTTCTTGCCAAAGATGAGTTAACCATTAGGCTTGTTTCCCTTCTTGCCAAAGATGAGTTAACCATTAGGCTTGTTTCCCTTCTTGCCAAAGATGAGTTAACCATTAGGCTTGTTTCCCTTCTGGCCAAAGATGAGTTAACCATTAGGCTTGTTTCCCTTCTTGCCAAAGATGAGTTAACCATTAGGCTTGTTTCCCTTCTTGCCAAAGATGAGTTAACCATTAGGCTTGTTTCCCTTCTGGCCAAAGATGAGTTAACCATTAGGCTTGTTTCCCTTCTTGCCAAAGATGAGTTAACCATTAGGCTTGTTTCCCTTCTTGCCAAAGATGAGTTAACCATTAGGCTTGTTTCCCTTCTTGCCAAAGATGAGTTAACCATTAGGCTTGTTTCCCTTCTTGCCAAAGATGAGTTAACCATTAGGCTTGTTTCCCTTCTTGCCAAAGATGAGTTAACCATTAGGCTTGTTTCCCTTCTTGCCAAAGATGAGTTAACCATTAGGCTTGTTTCCCTTCTTGCCAAAGATGAGTTAACCATTAGGCTTGTTTCCCTTCTTGCCAAAGATGAGTTAACCATTAGGCTTGTTTCCCTTCTTGCCAAAGATGAGTTAACCATTAGGCTTGTTTCCCTTCTTGCCAAAGATGAGTTAACCATTAGGCTTGTTTCCCTTCTTGCCAAAGATGAGTTAACCATTGGGCTTGTTTCCCTTCTTGCCAAAGATGAGTTAACCATTGGGCTTGTTTCCCTTCTTGCCAAAGATGAGTTAACCATTGGGCTTGTTTCCCTTCTTGCCAAAGATGAGTTAACCATTGGGC
Source organism: Acanthosepion esculentum (assembly GCA_964036315.1). Classification (NCBI taxonomy): domain Eukaryota; kingdom Metazoa; phylum Mollusca; class Cephalopoda; order Sepiida; family Sepiidae; genus Acanthosepion; species Acanthosepion esculentum. The sequence goes on from OZ038511.1 coordinate 5,099,892, forward strand.
TTGTTTCCCTTCTTGCCAAAGATGAGTTAACCATTGGGCTTGTTTCCCTTCTTGCCAAAGATGAGTTAACCATTGGGCTTGTTTCCCTTCTTGCCAAAGATGAGTTAACCATTGGGCTTGTTTCCCTTCTTGCCAAAGATGAGTTAACCATTGGGCTTGTTTCCCTTCTTGCCAAAGATGAGTTAACCATTAGGCTTTATCTAAGTTTCTTGAAATTTCTCCTAAGAGTGAAATTTTCTATTTGGTGAAGTACTGTCAGTTTATTGATCAAGATCTTGTTTTAAATGGAATTATTGCAATAAATAAGGAAATATTAATAATTAACCAGCTTTCTTTCTTTATAAACTAAATACTGATATGCTATAAGGATGTTTTTCAGTGTTGCTTTTTATATTACGAAATAATTTTAAAATTGAGTAACGGTCTCTGGTTAATCTAGGTACCTCTAAAAGATCGCTAAAAAAGAGCATAGCATGATTAAAAAGACTCCATACTTGACAAAAACAAAATTTTATCATCTAAATATTTGTTATTATTAAGAGGAAAGATCAAAGTTTATTTTAATAATTTTTAAAAGTTTTTCCTTTTTAGAACAATCTGAATTTTCATTTAAAAATCCTTGTTTCTCTTTGTATCACCGGAACTAGTAAAATAACATATACAATTTTTAGGCCGTTTTTTTGTATGACACACATTAATTTGGAAAATCTTGCAAAATTAAAATAATTGTCGGATGTTAATGAAACTTTCAAAGTATTCACAGATGATGAAAATTAATATAAATATATTTTCTTTTATTAAAGTCATGGCAGAAAATTTTTTTTAATATTTATTACCCCACCCCATAAGTAATTTTATGAAAATGCTAGAAATTTGATCGTGTCAGGTTTAGTGATTATAATAGTTAAAAGCACAAGGCTTTGAGGAATGCAAATCATGTTTTTTTTTGTTTTTTTTTTTAATTGGATCCCTACTACCTGAAAATCAGCTCTGAATTGTAACATATGAAACTCAATAAAAAAATATATTTAATTTCAAATGCTTTTATTTGATTTGTCGTTTTTATGAATATGGACAATATTTTCTGAAAGCAAAAAAAAATTTTTGATGAAAAAATGAATTTTTAATACAATTATTTATTTTTTAATTATAATAGATTTTTTACATTTAAGTTGTTAAAATATTATAAAATTAGTTAAAAGCCGCATCAGGTTTTGTAAGTGTCCTTATGAGATAGATCTTTCTTTTTAGTGCGTTGTAAATTGTATCGTTTTGACTAATCAGAAGATCCGCAGTAATTAAGAAATGTAATTTTGTGTTTATAATTGGGCTCTAATTATAAAGTACGGAAGACCAATTAAGTTGCGTTATTTGAGTTAAGCATTCTTCTCCGCTGTTAAGGCCTTTACTTTTGCAAAACACGTGTGGAGAAGTTTATTTGATTTTTCAATTTCAACTGAGAACGGCACTTACAAGTATCAGTATCATCTTATGAAATTTCTATATGATCTTATTTGTATATTCATCTCATTTATGGCATTTTTTCCATAAATGAATGAAAATACAAATAACACGGTAAAATGTAGTAAATGTACATAAAATTATAGTATTTTATGTACACTTCTGATAAAATTTCATAAGAAATAAAAATAAATTATATAACTTTCTCATGAAATTTAATCTCCTTCTTAACAGTCTTATTTTAATTTCTTTATATTTTCCATAAAGCATCGTAAACGTAAATGGTGAAAGCTAAGTACAAAAAAACAAAAAAAATTAGAGCGCTGAAATTTTCCTTAAAAATAACAAGGTAAATAATTTGTTCACTTAAATGTAATATGTTTCACTTTTCACCTTCCGTAGAACAAATTATCTTCACGGAATCCATCAATATGTCATTCATCACCTATCAAGTGACGCAAAAGTTTATGACCTGCTTTGTTTTATTTTCAAATTACATCTTTTCGACACAGAAGCTAAGTTAAGCTTGGTTCAAAATATTTAAATATTTAAATAAACATAATTTCTGATTTTCTTAAAATAAGTTTTGAAAAAATTATAATTGATATTTAAAAGAATTTCAAGCTGAGATTTTCATTCATTTTATAAAATGGAAGAAAATGGTTGCCATCTGTCAATTTTGCTGACTCAAAAAAAATCAAGATTAACAAAATTTTTGGACGTGTTAGGAAAGATCAAAAAATACCCCCAAAATACTTTGATCTTTCCTCTTAATAATAACATAAACATTTAGACACTAAAATTTTGTTTTCATCAAGTTTGGCATCTTTTTCATCATGCTATGCTCTTTTTTTTAGCGATCTCATGGAGGTACCTAGGTTAATCTGATGATAGGAATGATTGATTGATGCATTCATGTTTTACAGTTTATCAACCCTTTGTTGGTTATTTAAAGCTAGAAAATAGTTTTCAAGAAAGAAAAAAGTATCCATGAAAAGTAAAAATTAATTAGTTTTTTTACAGTTTAACAACTCTTTGCAGCTTATTTAAAACCAGAACATTTTAAGACCAAGATTTTTTTGTTGTTTTTCTGAAGTAATAATGGTTTAGAGATACAAATCTTACTAATGAACTAATTAGCCCATAGCTGGAGGGAGTAAAGGTGGATTCATACCTTTCCAACTGTTTTTGTATGCAAGTGAATATAATGAACCTAACAGGAATTGGAACTCTGTTCTCTGGATAACAATTCCAAACCAATTTCCATTACGTGATCCGCACATCGAAGCTTACAGCACCTGGCATTCAGAAATAGTCACCCATCTAGGTACCAGGCTCAATGTTGCTTAACTTCAGTGTTAAACCAGTGTTTCAATGTGATGAGGCCAAAAGCCGATAGGAATAATAGATAACATTGATTGCAATAAACGTGAAAACACTGACACGCTACATAGGATGTTTTTCAGCGTTTTCATCCCCTCTTTAACAATGTGCAAAAATCTATTGTGGTCAAGAAATGGGGGATTACTTCATGTTTTTATCAGAGAAAACTGCTTTTTCTCAGATTTTGATTTTGTTGGTCACAGTATCTTCAAAGCTTGTTTGTCTTCTATTATTCTCTGGTATTTTAAAAAAAATTTTTTTTAATCATTTCACCCCAAGCAAGGCAGTAAAGCCACTAAGTCGCAAGGGATTTCTGGGTGTGAGAGAATTAGAAAGCAGAAGCATTATTTTTGATCAAGAACAACAGAAGAGTAATCAGGAAAACTGATAACAATTGACATTGCATTTAAATTTTTGAAGATCAAACTTGACGGGTTTCTCTTGTGTCCGGGTTAATTGAAGGTAAAAACCCATCAGCTTAAACATAGTAACCTGGATTCTACGATGTCAGAAATAAAACAAATATTGTTTAAAGATGTTGGCCCTGGCCAAAGAATAGGATTTCTAAAAGAAATAGGAATTTTTAAGTTTCTTTAAAAATTGTTTATGTATGTGTATATAAAATGGACTGCTTTAAACAGATTCAAATTGACAGATTAAACAATTTATTTAAATTTTGTCATTATTTGATTCTTCTAGGTTTTGATTTAGGTTTATTGATATCTGTACACTAGTTTATTACTGAATTAAAAATGTACTTTTATTTTTAAGGGCTTCAGTGTTATACCTCAGTGTTTTTCATGGTTTATGTGAGCACTTTGTTGGCTGGTGTTGTCAGTTTACTGACAAGTATTCTGTGATTTGATTCTAAGTAGGACTTGTACATTCTAACATCTGTCACTAACTGCCTAATCCATGAGTTTGAGATACTGAAGTCAATCATTTTATCTGGGCAATGCCATGTGATGCAGTGTTTCATGGGATGATCAAACCAAGTGGTAAGTAACAAAAGTTTAGCAACAATTCTCCATTGTTGCTATAGGCTTTCATTTCAAACAGTGATGTCTTACCATCAAAAGAGCAGTGGAATTAAAAAATGCTTTTCGTAGCATTAAAATTCTCATTAATGCAGAATTTTCGGTATTTTTTTTCCAATATACAAATTTTACTTAGTCCTGTGTAGAATTTCCTTTTTGCAATTGAATCTTACAACCATGAGCAACAATGTCAGCGCCCATTAGTCTTTGTGGCTGGTGTTTGATATTGTCTATTAAATATATATATATACCTTCATGAGATCTCTAAAAAGAGCATAGCATGATGATAAAGATGCCAAACTTGACGAAAACAAAGTTTTATCATCTAAATGTTTGTTATTATTAAAAGGAAAGATCTATTTTTGGGATATATTTTTACATTTTTTTAATCGTTCCTAGCATGTCCAAAATTTTCGTTAAAAATCTTGTTTTTTTTTTTAATCAGCAAAATTGACAGATAATCAATCATGTCAACCATTTTTTTCCATTTTATAAAAAAATGAAAATCTCAGTTTGAAATTCTTTTAAAAATCAATTATAATTTTTTCAAAACTTATTTTAAGAAAATCAGAAATTATAATGTTTATTTAAAATATTTTGAAACCAGCATTATTTAGTTTCTGCACCAAAAAGGTGTAGTTTGAAAATTAAACAAAGCAGGTCATAACATTTTGCATCACTTGACAGGTGATGAATGACTTATTAACGGATTACGTGAGGATAATTTATTCTACAGAAGGAGAGAAGTGAAATTATTTAGATTTAAGTGAAAAAATTATTTACCTTGTTATTTTTAAGGAAAACTTTCAGCACTCTAATTTTTTTGTTTTTTGTACTTAGCTTTCACCTTTACGCTTACAATGCTTTATGGAAAATACATTATAAAGAAATTAAAATAAAACTGTTGAGAGTGAGATTAAATTACATAAGAAAGGTATCTAATTAATTTATAGGTACCTTTCTTATGAAATTTTATCAGAAGTGTACATAAAATACTATAATTTTATGTACATTTATTACATTTTACTGTGTTATTTGTATTTCCATTCATTTTATTATTAATTTTGATATTTCATTTATGGAAAAATGTTATAACTGAGATTAATATAAAAATAAGATCATATAAATTTCATAAGATGATACTGATACTTGTAGGTAACTTTCTCGGTTGAAATTGAAAAATCAAATTAACTCCTTCACACATGTTTCGGAAAAGTAAAAACTTTAACAGTGGAGATCAATGCTTAACTCAAATAATGCAACTTAATTGTATTTTGGTTGGTCTTCCGTACTTTATATTTAGAGCCCAATTATAAACACAAAATTACATTTCTTAATTACTGCAGGTCTTCTAATTAGTCAAAACGATACAATTTACAATGTGGTAAAAAAAAAAAAATCTATCTCATAAGGATATTTACGAAACTGAATGCGGCTTTTAACTAATTTTATATTTTAACAACTTAAATGTAAAAAACTATTATAATTAAAGAAATAACAAATAATTTTATCAACAATTCATTTTTCACTGAAAAATTTTTTTGCTTTCAGAAAATATTGTCCATATTCATCAAAACAGCTAAAAGCAAATAAAAGCATTTGAAATAATATCTTTGTTTTATTGAGTTTTGTATGTTAATATTCAGAGCTGATTTTCAGGTAGGGAGGGTCCAATTAAAAAAAAAATACATTTGCTTTCCTCAAAGCCTTGTGCTTTTAACTAATATAATCACTAAACTGAATGCGACTGAATTTCTAGAGTTTTCATAAAATTAGGTGGGGGGGGGAGGTAATAAATATAAAAAAGTATTTTTTCCATGACTTTAAAAAACATATTTATAATAATTTCCATCATTTGTGAATAGTTTCTGAAAGATTCATTAACATCTGACAATTATTTTTACATTTTCCAAATTAATGTCTGTCATACAAAAAAAAAATAACTTGCTGAAAATTTATTTTACTAGTTCTCATGTAGGTACCTAATTAAATATCTGCTTTGTGTATTGCGATTCCAACACCATATGGTGTTTGCAATTTGTGGCCAATCCAAAATAAATTGTATCCCAAATGTGCAATGAAATCAGAATCAAGTTGATGAACCTCTTGCAGACAGATAACATCAAGTTTGTTTTTCTTGCTTTCTTTAAAAGAAAGTACACCCTGAAATCATTCAATCCTGACGGTTTATCCTATTTTCCATTTAAAGAAAAAGTGCATGGTTGGCATAAAATGACCCATTAGGGTTGACAAACAAAATTTAACCAACCAGCCAATTCTCATTGGGTGCTCAGGTATGTTTGCTTTGTGCCAGGCTAAGCTAAAGTTCATAGATATCTTCACAAAGACATTTTTGAGTTATAATTTACAAGAAAATTAATTTCTCCTTCCCCATTGGATGCTCAACAAATGTGGCCTTTTGTCATTGCAAAGTCATCGAAGCATTATTCACTTTTTATTTCTGTAAAAAGGAAAAACCTATTGAATAAAATAGTTTTATCTTCATCTCTAATGTAGCTTAGTATAATATTTGTGTGAGTTGTTTTTAAATACAAACACTAAGTTGGCCTTTATTCACTTTTAATTCCTCTTTGACAAGGTGAGGACAAATTCCCTTTGACTCTTTTTGCATTCCGTGTTGTCTCTGGACCCCCATGCTATTATATAAAACTATATCAACAAAAAGGACTATTTCTTTTTCTTATTCATTTTATTAGGTGAGTGTGGTGACAGCTTGGATTCTAAGAGGCAGTGAGAGGAATGACATGACAGGAATGCATGTTGTACATTGGCTCAGTGTCCATCTGTTGATGATCTTAGTTGGTCACTCCACCTGGGTTATAGAGACGTATTGATGCTTCAGAATTCTTGTGGCCTTCTGTTGAATTCACGTTTCAAAGACCTTGACAAAGGCAATCCTTCACTCATAAATTCTATGCCCACAATTGCTGACCATTCTGGCCCTGGTCTTTGCATCCTGTAACACTCTAACCACCTAGATATTACTTTAGTCTTTTTCTGATAATGTTCACTCAATAAAAGGTTCAAGAGCCATTCAAGGTAGGGAGTTACTATTAAAATAGTTATGAAGAATTAAGTGTGTGATAAAAAAATGAAAAATTTGGTGGTAGGAAGTGAAGATTATGAGGATGAGGAGGATAGATAACAATTGACCCTTGCCTTAGAGAGGTTAATATTCTCGTTAACCACAGTGGAGTCTTTTCCAAAAAGTACCAGTTAATGGGGGATGGATAAGTTTAGAACATTGGGGAAATGAGGATGATTCAGCTGTATGAATGTAGCAGGGTTTGTCCAAGTTGTAAAGGTCTGAACTAGTGAAACTAAAGAATGAAGCACCCATCTAAACATTTGCCATGGAAATAGTGATAGAACAGGAAGAGGCTTAGATGTAAAAGTCTAAACTGGTGGAACTAAAGAAAGGAGTTTGTCAGCATTATTATAAAAAGAATGAGAATTTTCTGAATGAGTACATGGCAAAAAAATATGTAATTGTGTGTGGCATCTGTCAATCTTGAAAGACCCCCCCCCACAGAGATTTGCATCCAAAGAGTTATCCCTCACCTGCTGATAGCGGTGCAGCATCTGTTGTGGCTGTAAAGGTTCACATGGGAGTGACAGTCTCAATTGCAATGAATGCATGTGAAGATACCCTCCCTCGATGTCGCTATGTTGTTTTCTTTCCTACAAGCACGATTCTCTCTCTGGTGTCAGGCCTCTGTTTCTTCTCACCTCACTCCAGCTCTCAGTGTAAATCACGTCTTCAGCGTGAGCGATCATTGGTGATGTCTTTCGACCTCTCTCTGTCTCATGCCCGTTCTGCAGCCGTCCTTGAAGTGAAGATGAGGTTACCCTTGAGCCCGCCTTGCTGGTGACCAGTTCTCCATACAGAAGGACATTTGAAATCTCATGTTTTGCTGTCGCACTGTGGCAACACTGTAGTGTCCTCTCCAGGGTACAGGCCTGGGCAGCGTTTTATGAGAGATTGGCAGTTATCAATGCAGCATCACTCTCCTCCTCTCCATCCCACCAAATACTTTGCATTCATTCAGTTCATTTGATATATTTACTTTTTTTTATATAATTTTTTTAAATTTTCTTTTTAACCTTTAACCCAATTGAAAACCTTTTGGCAATAAGGGACAAGTAGTCTCGTAATAGGAAAGTTAACACAGAAGATGAGCTTTTCCACGAATTAAAGGAATGCTGGAAAAAATCTGGCGAAGAACATCTAACTAAAGAATTTAGTCTATAGCATGCCATGTTATTAATGCAAAAGGTTACCCAACAAAATACTAAATCTTTTTTTGACTTGTATAATGTACATATCTACACCTGTATTAATACCCTGTATTACTTAATGAATTCTATTACTCACTTATGGTAAAAATACAAAAAGTGACTATGGGTGCATCTTTTTTTTTTGTCTTGTACTATATATATATATATATATATATATATATAGTTAGTGGCTCCAATTGAAAAATTAGAGAGCCTCAAATTCCAGTCAAGTTTGTTACATTCACTTATGCACAAATACTTTTTGAAAAGGCATGAATGCATCTCTCTCCCCTCCCAATTAGGGTTAAATAGTAGAGAAGGCTCTTTGTTGGCAATCAGTCTAGAAGAAAACAACTCTGAATTCAAAATTGGTGAAGCAAATTATATGCAGCTAATGAAATGATTTTGGAGTTTAGGATCACTCTATGATCCTGGCTGTGAGGAATTTACAAAAATCATCTAATAATTGTCCCTCCCTTCATTACTCCCTTAGTTTGCACAACCATTATGCTCTGCCAGCACCTCATAAATAATGAACCATTCCATTTTGATCATATTAGAGATGCTACTTAGTTTCAGTCAAAAACTAGAAGGAAAGATAGCCATTTTAATGTCCGTTTTGATGAAATGAAAAAGTTGTCAATTTCAAGTCTTTTCATTTGTACCCCCTTACTTCTTTAAATAGTGACCAGCATTCATATTTATTGTTATTGCAATATTTTGTTGTTAAGCTCAAATATTTAACATGATAGGGGAATTTCTATGCCTATTTTATTGTTGTAGACCTTGCCATAAGCTTATTCAATCATTAATTGATGAATTAAGATTTCAAATAAGAAAATGGTGAAATTTTCATGGGCTAAAACTCGTTTCATTAAATTGGTTAAATTACATTTTTTAAATCACTTTGTATTCTTGAGTCGAACCAATTCAATATCCAAGAGTAGGTCGAGACCTCCAAGCAATTGTTTTAACCAAAAGCAGGAATTGCAATGATCGTGCACTTTTGGTATTCTGAAGAAAAATCCTTGTCAACCTCATTGGTATGTCTGCAGTTGATTCTCTGCGCATGTCATAAGTGCTGTGAATGAAATCAGCAGGCAGAGTTCAAAACCCAGGCCAGGCAATTACATTTACAGTGCATCAATGCTCTTGGAAGAAAAATGGACCCCCTCTTCTCGCCCCCACCCACAACTCAGTCTCTCTGGGTAAAATAATAGCATAGACTAGGCTGTCTAGCCTTGATAATGTAACCAGCTGAAGAGAAGGACAGCTCTGAATTTAAAACAGCCTGCCAACAAGTCATGGTTCAGAATAGTAAAGTCTATTCTCTCCTCCCATGTCCTAGGGGAAAAGACTTTAATCGGTGTTAAGGAAAGATGCTTGAAAAAGTAAATTTCAAGTTTATTGAACCAAAAATATCAATGCTAAAATATATCGAGAGGGATTATCAGCTTTTGATATTTAAGCAAAATTTGTATTTTATTGAAAAATTTTAATTTCTAGAGTTTTATTGTTGTGAAAGACTTGTAATTTTTCATTTAATTATTTACATAAAATCTCAAGGTAACAGGTTATTAGATTTTTTTCTTATGTTATTTTTTTTGATTTTCTAATGTCCTAAAAAATGAATTTTATTACAACTAATTTATATAATATGACAGATCTGAAAAACATTCTTAAAGCTCATCAATATTGATTTAGAAAGAAGAAAATGTGACTAATTTTTATTAACATTTCCAGGTTTATTGCCTTTGACCTCTCTCCATTTTCTGTATGTCTTCTGTATGTGATATGTCCATATAGGATGCAGGTCATCATGGCTATCCACAATTTGTTTTTTGTTGGTTTTTTTTTCCATATATAGAAAGGTTAAAAGTAATTCCTGAAAAACAGCCTTAAAGCACACCAAGATTTCATTTAGAAAAGAAAAAGCGTGGATGACGGCGTTTCATTTAGAAAAGAAAAAGCGTGGATGACGGCGTTTCATTTAGAAAAGAAAAAGCGAGGATGACGGCGTTTCATTTAGAAAAGAAAAAGCGAGGATGACGGCGTTTCATTTAGAAAAGAAAAAGCGTGGATGACGGCGTTTCATTTAGAAAAGAAAAAGCGAGGATGACGGCGTTTCATTTAGAAAAGAAAAAGCGAGGATGACGGCGTTTCATTTAGAAAAGAAAAAGCGTGGATGACGGCGTTTCATTTAGAAAAGAAAAAGCGTGGATGACGGCGTTTCATTTAGAAAAGAAAAAGCGTGGATGACGGCGTTTCATTTAGAAAAGAAAAAGCGAGGATGACGGCGTTTCATTTAGAAAAGAAAAAGCGTGGATGACGGCGTTTCATTTAGAAAAGAAAAAGCGAGGATGACGGCGTTTCATTTAGAAAAGAAAAAGCGAGGATGACGGCGTTTCATTTAGAAAAGAAAAAGCGAGGATGACGGCGTTTCATTTAGAAAAGAAAAAGCGTGGATGACGGCGTTTCATTTAGAAAAGAAAAAGCGTGGATGACGGCGTTTCATTTAGAAAAGAAAAAGCGTGGATGACGGCGTTTCATTTAGAAAAGAAAAAGCGTGGATGACGGCGTTTCATTTAGAAAAGAAAAAGCGTGGATGACGGCGTTTCATTTAGAAAAGAAAAAGCGAGGATGACGGCGTTTCATTTAGAAAAGAAAAAGCGTGGATGACGGCGTTTCATTTAGAAAAGAAAAAGCGAGGATGACGGCGTTTCATTTAGAAAAGAAAAAGCGAGGATGACGGCGTTTCATTTAGAAAAGAAAAAGCGTGGATGACGGCGTTTCATTTAGAAAAGAAAAAGCGTGGATGACGGCGTTTCATTTAGAAAAGAAAAAGCGAGGATGACGGCGTTTCATTTAGAAAAGAAAAAGCGTGGATGACGGCGTTTCATTTAGAAAAGAAAAAGCGAGGATGACGGCGTTTCATTTAGAAAAGAAAAAGCGAGGATGACGGCGTTTCATTTAGAAAAGAAAAAGCGTGGATGACGGCGTTTCATTTAGAAAAGAAAAAGCGTGGATGACGGCGTTTCATTTAGAAAAGAAAAAGCGAGGATGACGGCGTTTCATTTAGAAAAGAAAAAGCGTGGATGACGGCGTTTCATTTAGAAAAGAAAAAGCGAGGATGACGGCGTTTCATTTAGAAAAGAAAAAGCGAGGATGACGGCGTTTCATTTAGAAAAGAAAAAGCGTGGATGACGGCGTTTCATTTAGAAAAGAAAAAGCGTGGATGACGGCGTTTCATTTAGAAAAGAAAAAGCGAGGATGACGGCGTTTCATTTAGAAAAGAAAAAGCGAGGATGACGGCGTTTCATTTAGAAAAGAAAAAGCGTGGATGACGGCGTTTCATTTAGAAAAGAAAAAGCGTGGATGACGGCGTTTCATTTAGAAAAGAAAAAGCGTGGATGACGGCGTTTCATTTAGAAAAGAAAAAGCGTGGATGACGGCGTTTCATTTAGAAAAGAAAAAGCGAGGATGACGGCGTTTCATTTAGAAAAGAAAAAGCGAGGATGACGGCGTTTCATTTAGAAAAGAAAAAGCGTGGATGACGGCGTTTCATTTAGAAAAGAAAAAGCGTGGATGACGGCGTTTCATTTAGAAAAGAAAAAGCGTGGATGACGGCGTTTCATTTAGAAAAGAAAAAGCGTGGATGACGGCGTTTCATTTAGAAAAGAAAAAGCGTGGATGACGGCGTTTCATTTAGAAAAGAAAAAGCGTGGATGACGGCGTTTCATTTAGAAAAGAAAAAGCGTGGATGACGGCGTTTCATTTAGAAAAGAAAAGGCGTGGATGACGGCGTTTCATTTAGAAAAGAAAAAGCGTGGATGACGGCGTTTCATTTAGAAAAGAAAAAGCGTGGATGACGGCGTTTCATTTAGAAAAGAAAAAGCGAGGATGACGGCGTTTCATTTAGAAAAGAAAAAGCGTGGATGACGGCGTTTCATTTAGAAAAGAAAAAGCGAGGATGACGGCGTTTCATTTAGAAAAGAAAAAGCGTGGATGACGGCGTTTCATTTAGAAAAGAAAAAGCGTGGATGACGGCGTTTCATTTAGAAAAGAAAAAGCGAGGATGACGGCGTTTCATTTAGAAAAGAAAAAGCGAGGATGACGGCGTTTCATTTAGAAAAGAAAAAGCGAGGATGACGGCGTTTCATTTAGAAAAGAAAAAGCGTGGATGACGGCGTTTCATTTAGAAAAGAAAAAGCGAGGATGACGGCGTTTCATTTAGAAAAGAAAAAGCGAGGATGACGGCGTTTCATTTAGAAAAGAAAAAGCGAGGATGACGGCGTTTCATTTAGAAAAGAAAAAGCGAGGATGACGGCGTTTCATTTAGAAAAGAAAAAGCGTGGATGACGGCGTTTCATTTAGAAAAGAAAAAGCGTGGATGACGGCGTTTCATTTAGAAAAGAAAAAGCGAGGATGACGGCGTTTCATTTAGAAAAGAAAAAGCGAGGATGACGGCGTTTCATTTAGAAAAGAAAAAGCGAGGATGACGGCGTTTCATTTAGAAAAGAAAAAGCGAGGATGACGGCGTTTCATTTAGAAAAGAAAAAGCGAGGATGACGGCGTTTCATTTAGAAAAGAAAAAGCGTGGATGACGGCGTTTCATTTAGAAAAGAAAAAGCGAGGATGACGGCGTTTCATTTAGAAAAGAAAAAGCGAGGATGACGGCGTTTCATTTAGAAAAGAAAAAGCGAGGATGACGGCGTTTCATTTAGAAAAGAAAAAGCGTGGATGACGGCGTTTCATTTAGAAAAGAAAAAGCGTGGATGACGGCGTTTCATTTAGAAAAGAAAAAGCGTGGATGACGGCGTTTCATTTAGAAAAGAAAAAGCGTGGATGACGGCGTTTCATTTAGAAAAGAAAAAGCGAGGATGACGGCGTTTCATTTAGAAAAGAAAAAGCGAGGATGACGGCGTTTCATTTAGAAAAGAAAAAGCGTGGATGACGGCGTTTCATTTAGAAAAGAAAAAGCGTGGATGACGGCGTTTCATTTAGAAAAGAAAAAGCGTGGATGACGGCGTTTCATTTAGAAAAGAAAAAGCGAGGATGACGGCGTTTCATTTAGAAAAGAAAAAGCGAGGATGACGGCGTTTCATTTAGAAAAGAAAAAGCGAGGATGACGGCGTTTCATTTAGAAAAGAAAAAGCGAGGATGACGGCGTTTCATTTAGAAAAGAAAAAGCGAGGATGACGGCGTTTCATTTAGAAAAGAAAAAGCGTGGATGACGGCGTTTCATTTAGAAAAGAAAAAGCGTGGATGACGGCGTTTCATTTAGAAAAGAAAAAGCGTGGATGACGGCGTTTCATTTAGAAAAGAAAAAGCGAGGATGACGGCGTTTCATTTAGAAAAGAAAAAGCGTGGATGACGGCGTTTCATTTAGAAAAGAAAAAGCGTGGATGACGGCGTTTCATTTAGAAAAGAAAAAGCGTGGATGACGGCGTTTCATTTAGAAAAGAAAAAGCGTGGATGACGGCGTTTCATTTAGAAAAGAAAAAGCGTGGATGACGGCGTTTCATTTAGAAAAGAAAAAGCGTGGATGACGGCGTTTCATTTAGAAAAGAAAAAGCGAGGATGACGGCGTTTCATTTAGAAAAGAAAAAGCGTGGATGACGGCGTTTCATTTAGAAAAGAAAAAGCGAGGATGACGGCGTTTCATTTAGAAAAGAAAAAGCGTGGATGACGGCGTTTCATTTAGAAAAGAAAAAGCGAGGATGACGGCGTTTCATTTAGAAAAGAAAAAGCGTGGATGACGGCGTTTCATTTAGAAAAGAAAAAGCGAGGATGACGGCGTTTCATTTAGAAAAGAAAAAGCGTGGATGACGGCGTTTCATTTAGAAAAGAAAAAGCGTGGATGACGGCGTTTCATTTAGAAAAGAAAAAGCGTGGATGACGGCGTTTCATTTAGAAAAGAAAAAGCGTGGATGACGGCGTTTCATTTAGAAAAGAAAAAGCGTGGATGACGGCGTTTCATTTAGAAAAGAAAAAGCGTGGATGACGGCGTTTCATTTAGAAAAGAAAAAGCGTGGATGACGGCGTTTCATTTAGAAAAGAAAAAGCGAGGATGACGGCGTTTCATTTAGAAAAGAAAAAGCGTGGATGACGGCGTTTCATTTAGAAAAGAAAAAGCGAGGATGACGGCGTTTCATTTAGAAAAGAAAAAGCGTGGATGACGGCGTTTCATTTAGAAAAGAAAAAGCGTGGATGACGGCGTTTCATTTAGAAAAGAAAAAGCGAGGATGACGGCGTTTCATTTAGAAAAGAAAAAGCGAGGATGACGGCGTTTCATTTAGAAAAGAAAAAGCGTGGATGACGGCGTTTCATTTAGAAAAGAAAAAGCGTGGATGACGGCGTTTCATTTAGAAAAGAAAAAGCGTGGATGACGGCGTTTCATTTAGAAAAGAAAAAGCGAGGATGACGGCGTTTCATTTAGAAAAGAAAAAGCGAGGATGACGGCGTTTCATTTAGAAAAGAAAAAGCGTGGATGACGGCGTTTCATTTAGAAAAGAAAAAGCGTGGATGACGGCGTTTCATTTAGAAAAGAAAAAGCGTGGATGACGGCGTTTCATTTAGAAAAGAAAAAGCGAGGATGACGGCGTTTCATTTAGAAAAGAAAAAGCGAGGATGACGGCGTTTCATTTAGAAAAGAAAAAGCGAGGATGACGGCGTTTCATTTAGAAAAGAAAAAGCGTGGATGACGGCGTTTCATTTAGAAAAGAAAAAGCGTGGATGACGGCGTTTCATTTAGAAAAGAAAAAGCGTGGATGACGGCGTTTCATTTAGAAAAGAAAAAGCGTGGATGACGGCGTTTCATTTAGAAAAGAAAAAGCGAGGATGACGGCGTTTCATTTAGAAAAGAAAAAGCGAGGATGACGGCGTTTCATTTAGAAAAGAAAAAGCGTGGATGACGGCGTTTCATTTAGAAAAGAAAAAGCGTGGATGACGGCGTTTCATTTAGAAAAGAAAAAGCGTGGATGACGGCGTTTCATTTAGAAAAGAAAAAAGCGTGGATGACGGCGTTTCATTTAGAAAAGAAAAAGCGTGGATGACGGCGTTTCATTTAGAAAGAAAAAGCGTGGATGACGGCGTTTCATTTAGAAAAGAAAAAGCGTGGATGACGGCGTTTCATTTAGAAAAGAAAAAGCGTGGATGACGGCGTTTCATTTAGAAAAGAAAAAGCGTGGATGACGGCGTTTCATTTAGAAAAGAAAAAGCGTGGATGACGGCGTTTCATTTAGAAAAGAAAAAGCGAGGATGACGGCGTTTCATTTAGAAAAGAAAAAGCGTGGATGACGGCGTTTCATTTAGAAAAGAAAAAAGCGAGGATGACGGCGTTTCATTTAGAAAAGAAAAAGCGTGGATGACGGCGTTTCATTTAGAAAAGAAAAAGCGTGGATGACGGCGTTTCATTTAGAAAAGAAAAAGCGAGGATGACGGCGTTTCATTTAGAAAAGAAAAAGCGAGGATGACGGCGTTTCATTTAGAAAAGAAAAAGCGTGGATGACGGCGTTTCATTTAGAAAAGAAAAAAGCGAGGATGACGGCGTTTCATTTAGAAAAGAAAAAGCGTGGATGACGGCGTTTCATTTAGAAAAGAAAAAGCGTGGATGACGGCGTTTCATTTAGAAAAGAAAAAGCGAGGATGACGGCGTTTCATTTAGAAAAGAAAAAGCGAGGATGACGGCGTTTCATTTAGAAAAGAAAAAGCGAGGATGACGGCGTTTCATTTAGAAAAGAAAAAGCGTGGATGACGGCGTTTCATTTAGAAAAGAAAAAGCGAGGATGACGGCGTTTCATTTAGAAAAGAAAAAGCGTGGATGACGGCGTTTCATTTAGAAAAGAAAAAGCGTGGATGACGGCGTTTCATTTAGAAAAGAAAAAGCGTGGATGACGGCGTTTCATTTAGAAAAGAAAAAGCGAGGATGACGGCGTTTCATTTAGAAAAGAAAAAGCGAGGATGACGGCGTTTCATTTAGAAAAGAAAAAGCGTGGATGACGGCGTTTCATTTAGAAAAGAAAAAGCGTGGATGACGGCGTTTCATTTAGAAAAGAAAAAGCGTGGATGACGGCGTTTCATTTAGAAAAGAAAAAGCGTGGATGACGGCGTTTCATTTAGAAAAGAAAAAAGCGAGGATGACGGCGTTTCATTTAGAAAAGAAAAAGCGTGGATGACGGCGTTTCATTTAGAAAAGAAAAAGCGTGGATGACGGCGTTTCATTTAGAAAAGAAAAAGCGAGGATGACGGCGTTTCATTTAGAAAAGAAAAAGCGTGGATGACGGCGTTTCATTTAGAAAAGAAAAAGCGAGGATGACGGCGTTTCATTTAGAAAAGAAAAAGCGTGGATGACGGCGTTTCATTTAGAAAAGAAAAAGCGAGGATGACGGCGTTTCATTTAGAAAAGAAAAAGCGTGGATGACGGCGTTTCATTTAGAAAAGAAAAAGCGAGGATGACGGCGTTTCATTTAGAAAAGAAAAAGCGTGGATGACGGCGTTTCATTTAGAAAAGAAAAAGCGAGGATGACGGCGTTTCATTTAGAAAAGAAAAAGCGTGGATGACGGCGTTTCATTTAGAAAAGAAAAAGCGAGGATGACGGCGTTTCATTTAGAAAAGAAAAAGCGTGGATGACGGCGTTTCATTTAGAAAAGAAAAAGCGAGGATGACGGCGTTTCATTTAGAAAAGAAAAAGCGTGGATGACGGCGTTTCATTTAGAAAAGAAAAAGCGAGGATGACGGCGTTTCATTTAGAAAAGAAAAAGCGAGGATGACGGCGTTTCATTTAGAAAAGAAAAAGCGAGGATGACGGCGTTTCATTTAGAAAAGAAAAAGCGTGGATGACGGCGTTTCATTTAGAAAAGAAAAGCGTGGATGACGGCGTTTCATTTAGAAAAGAAAAAGCGAGGATGACGGCGTTTCATTTAGAAAAGAAAAAGCGTGGATGACGGCGTTTCATTTAGAAAAGAAAAAGCGAGGATGACGGCGTTTCATTTAGAAAAGAAAAGCGTGGATGACGGCGTTTCATTTAGAAAAGAAAAAGCGTGGATGACGGCGTTTCATTTAGAAAAGAAAAAGCGTGGATGACGGCGTTTCATTTAGAAAAGAAAAAAGCGAGGATGACGGCGTTTCATTTAGAAAAGAAAAGCGAGGATGACGATTAGGCGTGGATGACGGCGTTTCATTTAGAAAAGAAAAAGCGTGGATGACGGCGTTTCATTTAGAAAAGAAAAAGCGTGGATGACGGCGTTTCATTTAGAAAAGAAAAGCGTGGATGACGGCGTTTCATTTAGAAAAAGAAAAAGCGAGGATGACGGCGTTTCATTTAGAAAAGAAAAAGCGAGGATGACGGCGTTTCATTTAGAAAAGAAAAAGCGAGGATGACGGCGTTTCATTTAGAAAAGAAAAAGCGAGGATGACGGCGTTTCATTTAGAAAGAAAAAGCGTGGATGACGGCGTTTCATTTAGAAAAGAAAAAGCGTGGATGACGGCGTTTCATTTAGAAAAGAAAAGCGTGGATGACGGCGTTTCATTTAGAAAAGAAAAAGCGTGGATGACGGCGTTTCATTTAGAAAAGAAAAGCGAGGATGACGGCGTTTCATTTAGAAAGAAAAAGCGTGGATGACGGCGTTTCATTTAGAAAAGAAAAAGCGTGGATGACGGCGTTTCATTTAGAAAAGAAAAAGCGTGGATGACGGCGTTTCATTTAGAAAAGAAAAAGCGTGGATGACGGCGTTTCATTTAGAAAAGAAAAAGCGAGGATGACGGCGTTTCATTTAGAAAAGAAAAAGCGTGGATGACGGCGTTTCATTTAGAAAAGAAAAAGCGTGGATGACGGCGTTTCATTTAGAAAAGAAAAAGCGAGGATGACGGCGTTTCATTTAGAAAAGAAAAAGCGTGGATGACGGCGTTTCATTTACAAAAGAAAAAGCGAGGATGACGGCGTTTCATTTAGAAAAGAAAAAGCGTGGATGACGGCGTTTCATTTAGAAAAGAAAAAGCGTGGATGACGGCGTTTCATTTAGAAAAGAAAAAGCGAGGATGACGGCGTTTCATTTAGAAAAGAAAAAGCGAGGATGACGGCGTTTCATTTAGAAAAGAAAAAGCGTGGATGACGGCGTTTTCATTTAGAAAAGAAAAAGCGTGGATGACGGCGTTTCATTAGAAAAGAAAAAGCGAGGATGACGGCGTTTTCATTTAGAAAAGAAAAAGCGAGGATGACGGCGTTTCATTTAGAAAAGAAAAAGCGTGGATGACGGCGTTTCATTTAGAAAAGAAAAAGCGTGGATGACGGCGTTTCATTTAGAAAAGAAAAAGCGTGGATGACGGCGTTTCATTTAGAAAAGAAAAAGCGAGGATGACGGCGTTTCATTTAGAAAAGAAAAAGCGTGGATGACGGCGTTTCATTTAGAAAAGAAAAAGCGTGGATGACGGCGTTTCATTTAGAAAAGAAAAAGCGTGGATGACGGCGTTTCATTTAGAAAAGAAAAAGCGTGGATGACGGCGTTTCATTTAGAAAAGAAAAAGCGTGGATGACGGCGTTTCATTTAGAAAAGAAAAAGCGAGGATGACGGCGTTTCATTTAGAAAAGAAAAAGCGTGGATGACGGCGTTTCATTTAGAAAAGAAAAAGCGAGGATGACGGCGTTTCATTTAGAAAAGAAAAAGCGTGGATGACGGCGTTTCATTTAGAAAAGAAAAAGCGAGGATGACGGCGTTTCATTTAGAAAAGAAAAAGCGTGGATGACGGCGTTTCATTTAGAAAAGAAAAAGCGAGGATGACGGCGTTTCATTTAGAAAAGAAAAAGCGTGGATGACGGCGTTTCATTTAGAAAAGAAAAAGCGTGGATGACGGCGTTTCATTTAGAAAAGAAAAAGCGTGGATGACGGCGTTTCATTTAGAAAAGAAAAAGCGTGGATGACGGCGTTTCATTTAGAAAAGAAAAAGCGTGGATGACGGCGTTTCATTTAGAAAAGAAAAAGCGAGGATGACGGCGTTTCATTTAGAAAAGAAAAAGCGTGGATGACGGCGTTTCATTTAGAAAAGAAAAAGCGAGGATGACGGCGTTTCATTTAGAAAAGAAAAAGCGTGGATGACGGCGTTTCATTTAGAAAAGAAAAAGCGTGGATGACGGCGTTTCATTTAGAAAAGAAAAAGCGTGGATGACGGCGTTTCATTTAGAAAAGAAAAAGCGTGGATGACGGCGTTTCATTTAGAAAAGAAAAAGCGTGGATGACGGCGTTTCATTTAGAAAAGAAAAAGCGAGGATGACGGCGTTTCATTTAGAAAAGAAAAAGCGTGGATGACGGCGTTTCATTTAGAAAAGAAAAAGCGAGGATGACGGCGTTTCATTTAGAAAAGAAAAAGCGTGGATGACGGCGTTTCATTTAGAAAAGAAAAAGCGTGGATGACGGCGTTTCATTTAGAAAAGAAAAAGCGTGGATGACGGCGTTTCATTTAGAAAAGAAAAAGCGAGGATGACGGCGTTTCATTTAGAAAAGAAAAAGCGTGGATGACGGCGTTTCATTTAGAAAAGAAAAAGCGTGGATGACGGCGTTTCATTTAGAAAAGAAAAAGCGTGGATGACGGCGTTTCATTTAGAAAAGAAAAAGCGTGGATGACGGCGTTTCATTTAGAAAAGAAAAAGCGTGGATGACGGCGTTTCATTTAGAAAAGAAAAAGCGTGGATGACGGCGTTTCATTTAGAAAAGAAAAAGCGAGGATGACGGCGTTTCATTTAGAAAAGAAAAAGCGAGGATGACGGCGTTTCATTTAGAAAAGAAAAAGCGTGGATGACGGCGTTTCATTTAGAAAAGAAAAAGCGTGGATGACGGCGTTTCATTTAGAAAAGAAAAAGCGAGGATGACGGCGTTTCATTTAGAAAAGAAAAAGCGAGGATGACGGCGTTTCATTTAGAAAAGAAAAAGCGAGGATGACGGCGTTTCATTTAGAAAAGAAAAAGCGTGGATGACGGCGTTTCATTTAGAAAAGAAAAAGCGAGGATGACGGCGTTTCATTTAGAAAAGAAAAAGCGTGGATGACGGCGTTTCATTTAGAAAAGAAAAAGCGTGGATGACGGCGTTTCATTTAGAAAAGAAAAAGCGTGGATGACGGCGTTTCATTTAGAAAAGAAAAAGCGTGGATGACGGCGTTTCATTTAGAAAAGAAAAAGCGTGGATGACGGCGTTTCATTTAGAAAAGAAAAAGCGTGGATGACGGCGTTTCATTTAGAAAAGAAAAAGCGTGGATGACGGCGTTTCATTTAGAAAAGAAAAAGCGAGGATGACGGCGTTTCATTTAGAAAAGAAAAAGCGTGGATGACGGCGTTTCATTTAGAAAAGAAAAAGCGAGGATGACGGCGTTTCATTTAGAAAAGAAAAAGCGTGGATGACGGCGTTTCATTTAGAAAAGAAAAAGCGAGGATGACGGCGTTTCATTTAGAAAAGAAAAAGCGTGGATGACGGCGTTTCATTTAGAAAAGAAAAAGCGAGGATGACGGCGTTTCATTTAGAAAAGAAAAAGCGTGGATGACGGCGTTTCATTTAGAAAAGAAAAAGCGTGGATGACGGCGTTTCATTTAGAAAAGAAAAAGCGTGGATGACGGCGTTTCATTTAGAAAAGAAAAAGCGTGGATGACGGCGTTTCATTTAGAAAAGAAAAAGCGTGGATGACGGCGTTTCATTTAGAAAAGAAAAAGCGAGGATGACGGCGTTTCATTTAGAAAAGAAAAAGCGTGGATGACGGCGTTTCATTTAGAAAAGAAAAAGCGAGGATGACGGCGTTTCATTTAGAAAAGAAAAAGCGTGGATGACGGCGTTTCATTTAGAAAAGAAAAAGCGTGGATGACGGCGTTTCATTTAGAAAAGAAAAAGCGTGGATGACGGCGTTTCATTTAGAAAAGAAAAAGCGTGGATGACGGCGTTTCATTTAGAAAAGAAAAAGCGTGGATGACGGCGTTTCATTTAGAAAAGAAAAAGCGAGGATGACGGCGTTTCATTTAGAAAAGAAAAAGCGTGGATGACGGCGTTTCATTTAGAAAAGAAAAAGCGAGGATGACGGCGTTTCATTTAGAAAAGAAAAAGCGTGGATGACGGCGTTTCATTTAGAAAAGAAAAAGCGTGGATGACGGCGTTTCATTTAGAAAAGAAAAAGCGTGGATGACGGCGTTTCATTTAGAAAAGAAAAAGCGAGGATGACGGCGTTTCATTTAGAAAAGAAAAAGCGTGGATGACGGCGTTTCATTTAGAAAAGAAAAAGCGTGGATGACGGCGTTTCATTTAGAAAAGAAAAAGCGTGGATGACGGCGTTTCATTTAGAAAAGAAAAAGCGTGGATGACGGCGTTTCATTTAGAAAAGAAAAAGCGTGGATGACGGCGTTTCATTTAGAAAAGAAAAAGCGTGGATGACGGCGTTTCATTTAGAAAAGAAAAAGCGAGGATGACGGCGTTTCATTTAGAAAAGAAAAAGCGAGGATGACGGCGTTTCATTTAGAAAAGAAAAAGCGTGGATGACGGCGTTTCATTTAGAAAAGAAAAAGCGTGGATGACGGCGTTTCATTTAGAAAAGAAAAAGCGAGGATGACGGCGTTTCATTTAGAAAAGAAAAAGCGAGGATGACGGCGTTTCATTTAGAAAAGAAAAAGCGAGGATGACGGCGTTTCATTTAGAAAAGAAAAAGCGTGGATGACGGCGTTTCATTTAGAAAAGAAAAAGCGAGGATGACGGCGTTTCATTTAGAAAAGAAAAAGCGAGGATGACGGCGTTTCATTTAGAAAAGAAAAAGCGTGGATGACGGCGTTTCATTTAGAAAAGAAAAAGCGTGGATGACGGCGTTTCATTTAGAAAAGAAAAAGCGAGGATGACGGCGTTTCATTTAGAAAAGAAAAAGCGTGGATGACGGCGTTTCATTTAGAAAAGAAAAAGCGAGGATGACGGCGTTTCATTTAGAAAAGAAAAAGCGAGGATGACGGCGTTTCATTTAGAAAAGAAAAAGCGAGGATGACGGCGTTTCATTTAGAAAAGAAAAAGCGTGGATGACGGCGTTTCATTTAGAAAAGAAAAAGCGAGGATGACGGCGTTTCATTTAGAAAAGAAAAAGCGTGGATGACGGCGTTTCATTTAGAAAAGAAAAAGCGTGGATGACGGCGTTTCATTATTCTCTAAATGAAATATTAGTGAGCTTCAACATGTCAATCTTTCATTATTTTTCACCTTTTTCACTGGTTATTCATTTTCTAAACATTATCAACATTCACTTAGAATGACACGTAAGGGACTATGAGAAGAGGAAGATTATGTTGAACCGTCTTTAAAATGGGGATGTTCTTTCTGTGTCGTTAACCTTTAACCCTCTGTATTATTCCCTACTTTCCTTTCCATTTCATTGTTTTTCAAGGCTACTTAATTTCACTGCACTTAATTTCAGTCATGGTTATTTTCTGTTGCCATAGCAGGATATGACAACACAACTGCAAAATTCAAACATGTTATTATTCATTCATCTGAGTCACTTGCAGTAGCAGGATAACTTTTTTGCTTTGCAAGCGAAATCGCCTCCAGAATGTTAAGTTATTAATGATGGATAATAATTTACTGAATTTACTGTCATCACAGCTGCTCAGCGAGAAGAGAGTATAAAGGCAAGACAATTGTATTGAACCAAGTTTTCAAGTGAGAACAAAACTGCTCAGTGAGAAGAGTATAAAGGCAAGACAATTGTATTGAACCAAGTTTTCAAGTGAGAACAAAACTGCTCAGTGAGAAGAGAGTATAAAGGCAAGACAATTGTATTGAACCAAGTTTTCAAGTGAGAACAAAACTGCTCAGTGAGAAGAGTATAAAGGCAAGACAATTGTATTGAACCAAGTTTTCAAGTGAGAACAAAACTGCTCAGTGAGAAGAGTATAAAGGCAAGACAATTGTATTGAACCAGGTTTTCAAGTGAGAACAAAACTGCTCAGTGAGAAGAGTATAAAGGCAAGACAATTGTATTGAACCAAGTTTTCAAGTGAGAACAAAACTGCTCAGTGAGGAGAGTATAAAGGCAAGACAATTGTATTGAACCAAGTTTTCAAGTGAGAACAAAACTGCTCAGTGAGAAGAGTATAAAGGCAAGACAATTGTATTGAACCAAGTTTTCAAGTGAGAACAAAACTAAATCCGGATTTTAAAATATGATCCAGAAATACACAATTTTTCATTTACAGCTCCTGTCTCTGTTAGATTTTCAAATTGTCTGCTGAGCAAATTTCTTATATGAAGAATTTTAATTACTTCATCCCATGCAAGGCGATAAGCACCATCATGATGCAACGGGTTACAGGGAGTGAAAGAGAATAAGGCTTTAAAGAGGAAAAGGACAATAAAGGAATAGGATTCAAGAAGACAGAAGATATCGATTGACATTGCGTTTAAATTTTTTGAGTTTGTAGTTGGCAGAGAAGCAAGAAATCAGAAGTGACTTCCACATGAGAGAAGTGTAAGAAAAGAAACTGTTAGAACAGACAGCAAGTTCAACAGTGAGACTTAATTGCCAATCTAGTAGCACGATTACATTCATGCAGTCAAGGCACTAAGGAAAAAGCTCAACAAAACGGTTGCTATGTAAATATTTGTAGAAAAGACAGAGGGAAGCCATGTCACAGTGAGTAAGTCAGGTTCAATTACATTATGTAGTATGCAAATTAGATAGAAAAATATAAATAGAGAACAAGTGGTGAACATAGGGGCTATGCCTAGCAAACCCGATTGCTATTCAGGACACAGAACTGTATTACGACTGCTATTACGCAGAAAGATATGCAAAACATAACACATTACAAATCCTAATATGCATTTTATCCAAGAATTTTTAATGCCATTTATGTCAAATAAGTGTTTAATATGGTTAATAAAGACAGCATGTAGCAGAAATACCTCCCACATTATGGTACGACAGTAAGAAATATTTCTTTATATGTCTTTACTTTTATAGATTCATGTGTGGATATAGAGGTGGGGGCGTGTACTGAAAGATTCTCAGATGAATCAGGAAGGGATTCCAAAAGAATTTGATAAAATTTTGGGACATCTTTGAGAGGATGCTGAAAAATTCTTGTCTCTAACAAGAATGTTAGAGACAAGAATTTTTCAGCATCCTCTCAAAGTTGTTCAACTTTTTTGCATCAATTTTTCTCTTTTTTTCTTTTCTTTCCAGAAGACAGCATCATCAACTTTGCTTTGTTCCTTGATATTCTGCATGAACATTGTCAAAACGAGAACAGCGAAAAGGAAATCATGCAAGCATTTCAAGCGCACGATAAAAATAAAACTGGAACTGTTCCTGGCAATGAACTCCGACAAATCTTACTCAATTTGGGAGAAAGACTCACCAGAAATGAAGGTCAGATTTTCTTTTTTACATTCTACTAAAAAGATTTTGTTTTAGGGGACATTTTTTTTTCCTTAACCAAATCTCTTATTTCCTTTTTTCATAAAATCCATAGAAATTTCATGAAGAATGTTTACATTTTAAAAATAGAATGCTGAGTAATTCATAGATTCATTATATTATCATAAATTCTGAAATCAGTTAGCTCATAAGATATATATATATATATACACACACACACACACATATATATACATACACACACGCATATATATACACACACACACATATCTATATATATATATATATATATACATACACACACGCATATATATACACACACACACACATATCTATATATATATATATATATACACACACACACACACACACACACACACACATACTATAGGTTCACCTATTGTCCAGTTCATACTCCTCCCCAATTTTCTGAACATGAATAGTTTTATCCCTTGTTTCCTATATACGATTGGATTTCCTTTTCCTCCTCTTTCACTCTGAGTAGCCCCTTGTGTCTTAGTGGCATTATCACCTTACATGGGGTGAATTGGTTAAAGCACACACACACTCGCGTATCTTCATCCTTGTTTTTATCATTACATTTTCACACTCGAATATTTCAGCCTTTTTCTAATGTCGTAAATTCTGAAATGAGGCATTATCGTTATTCTTGTGTTATTCAATTATCCTCATTATGGTTGTTTTATTCAATTTTGGCCAAGATGTTCTTTGGCTTTCATTTTCAGAAAATTACCAACAATTCATCTTTATTCTTGTAGTTGTTCAAATTAGCATTTCTTTCCTTCCTGTTTTATCTTAACTTTTCTTCAGTCTACCTCATAATTTATTCTATCTCATTTCCTCACTTCAATGTTTTTTTTGGGGTTTTTTGGTAAATCTGGAAATGTAACACAATCCATTTATCATTTAAATATATCATCCTATCCCACATTGTGGCCTATATACCCAAAACACATTAATAAAAAAGATAAATAAATTTAAAATTTCAATATGCCCCTCTCCTTCATGCACATGTGTACTTGCACCAACATGAACATCACTTTAATCTGATGTCCTAAAGATCAAAACACAACACAAAAACTTTTCCATTTTGTCTTAGATTTTCCTAAAATTGTTCTTGATATCCGGGATCTGTATGGAAATAGTTTCCCCCTCCTTGCACGTCTCGTCTGTAAAACTCTCTTCCAATTTATTGCTCACCTGTAAACTAGAACCTTCCAAAATTTAAACACAAAATCAATCACCGTCAACATTAATATTTCCTCACTTTCTCTCATACTCAGTAAACCCTTGTATCTTAGTGGCTTTGTCACCTTACTTGGGGTGAAATGATTAAAAAAAACTTCCTCATCTCATACTTATAACTGAATTCGTAATCACTGCAGTATCATCTGTATATCCGATGTTGTTAAAGTTCCATCCACTGATTTATAATCTTGATTGATCTTATAATCCCCTTCAAATCGGATTAAGTAAATTTATTTTGAGTAAAGTTTCCAAAATCTTTTATATCATTACATATTGCTCAAGTAGTTGTCTGAATCTTATAATGCTAGAGGTCTGTTAAAAGCCATAATTTCCAATTTTGATTTTTAAGCCCATCCTCATTTGGAAAAGTCATGCAATACAATCTTCAAACCCTCAATTGGCCTTGTGGCACACTAAAATTATAACAATCTCGATTGAATCTTGTAAAAAAATCGGAGTTATTTCCCTTTTTATCATTCTTTTTCATATGAAATAATCCTCAGAATTTTTCAATATTTCAAATAAAAATTCATGTAAAAAAAAAAAATGTCATAACACAATTATTAAAACTTTGTAACTAATTTTAATTAAAAACATTTTCTGAATAATGTGAATTTAATTCGGCACTTTTCGGTCTTTCTGAAAATTTATCAACCTAACTTTTCATGCTTTAGTTGATGGAAAGGGAATTTGCGATTAAAAAAAAGAACTGAATGCAATGCAAAAGTAGTCTTTATTTTATTTTATTTATTAATATAATTTTAATAATGCATTTTAAGATTTTCAAATAATCCAACTAGAATTTTTCATATCCAGAATTGTCAATGTATTTACATTGTTTTAAATTGTCTTTTGTATTAAATTTGATCTTGGTGATGAGTAGAGACCTCATTAATATTTACTCTTATGACTTGCTTTTTGAATTGTTTGTAACATTCCAGGATGATTAAAATGATTAAGAACTGCCAATCCATCTGTAGCGAAATCAATAAATCCAAGAACTAATAATGAAAAAAAAACCTTGCACAAGAAATATTTGTCTTTGTTTTATAAAATCTTCCTTCTCAATACGCATCAACTGAATATTATACATTGAAAATTCAAATTCATTAAATAATTGTCAAACTACAGACTTATTGATCCATCCTTGTATATCACCATTCAGAGATATTTTTGTCTTTTTTTGTTGGGGAAGATTCTTTGTAACAGTTGTGAGACTACCCACCTCTGCAACTCGTTGCACAAAGATATAGACCCCACGTCGTAGAATTTCTGTGCAGCGGATCGAGCGAGAGGCAAGCTCACAGGTAAAAGAAAAACACAACTACAAACTTGGGTAGGACGAAAAGAGGAGGGAAGGCGTGTGACCTTTTTGTGGACGACCAACTCCGGGCTGACTCTCGGCTGGCAAAAAATATATATATCTTAGCTAACAATGTCCGGCTGCTAATGGGTCGCTCTTCGTCGTTACTTGCTCCGGCCTAAATCAACCTTCCTCGAACCTAAACTAAGTCTAACTAACCCGTGGCCCAAAGCGCTGCCGTATATATGCAGAATCCTCTTTCATCATTTCCGGACAAGGGACACCCACGAATAAACCCATAACTTTTTCATGACCATTTCTCTCTTTGAAGAAAGTGGACATAAAAATATTTCTTAGCCTAGCTGACTCCGATTCAGGGACATTAAATTCAGACCCTTTTAAGTTTTGACCAGAGCCGGACTTTTTCCTATCTTCGTATTTTGACAAGTACTTAACACTTATCTACCATTTTGGCCATATGTCCAAAACATGTTTTTATCTAGATTCCTAATCTAGTCATTGGGTCTTGAAGTTTGATACCCAGGTCAAATCTAACTAACTCGTCTCGCACATATGTGTGCGCGCGCACGCACGCACACACAGATGTGGGGGTGTATATATACACACACACAGATGTGCGGGCGCACACACACACACACACACGCGTACGCATATATCCAACTCATAGTGTCACACACCTCCCCCAATCATCTTTGTCATTTATTTCATAAATTACACAAAGAATTCAACAACAATGAGACACTATGCATCTCCCCCTGCACATTATGACCCTGACCATTATGAATGTTTTTTGTCATTTCTAAGTCAGCAATCATTACTTCTTGTTGATGATGTTTATAATCACATATTCACCAAAAAGTCTTTGTTTTATTTATTTTTTTATTTTTTTTAAGCAGATGAAAAAGACTTATCTTACAATACCCACATGAGATAAACATAATGATTTGGAATTTGTGATTGAGATGGGGGTAAAATAATATTTTTTTAAGGTTACAGATTTTGTTTTCTTTTCTTTAAATCTCTTAACTTTAGACACAAGGTTGCAAAGCTTAGTTTTGACATAATGCACCTAGTGAGAATCAAACTCATTATTCAGCAGACTAGCTTTGCTAATCATTACCCTACACTGAGACATCAAGATTTGGATAAAAGATTATAAAAAAAATCTAATGGTTAATATATATTTTAAGGGGTATGCTATATTTCTGGGTTAAAGTGCTGATATCAGGCACAGACTATATGTAAATATAAAAGTGGATATTGAGGTCAACACCCAGTGGCGACAGTCTGTTTCATGCTTATATGAAATTGACAGGCCATATATGTTGAGTTTTTGCAGAACAAAGAATGAATGTACTTTAAACAGCAATTGCTTGCAGAACAATGTAATATACCAAGCCACTGTAAAATCAGCAAAGAAAAAATATACATAAGAATAACTGAAGAGCCTTAGAAACAAAGAAACCATGCAGACAAAAGATCCTTTACATTTTAAAATAATCTTTTTTTCTAATATTTTATTTTATGACAATATGGAGCATATACTATATTGTTCATATATAATTAACGTTAATGGCAGATCACTCATATTTGAGGATACCTGTCTACTTGGGAAGCTAGTTAATCCCTATTGCAGACGCTTGCTCAGACACATTTTACATTTGTTCAACACCCACAAAGCCCACCTGTGGTTAATACTACATTTATGCTGAGCAGACATTAGTTACAGTTTCTGGGGGAGAAGAGTGTTATCCAGCATGATCAGCAACCTAAAGAAGGCCAGCTCCCTAAAACCCTTGGTCTCGATGACTTGCGACTTAGAGTGAGCACAGGCATTGATGGCCCCTCAAGGGTTCCATCTACCCAATTTTGCTACTGTCCTGGGTAAGACATTAAACTACATCCAGCAGCAAGGCCTCTGATCAGGAGGTTTTGAGGAGTGTGGAACCACCTCTTAACTGCTGGTGTTCCCAGGTCTACCCTGACCCAGGGTGGTAGCACCTGTTAGGGTCCCAGCTATGGGCAAATACTTAACCCCCAAACTGGGGTCAAAACACTATGAAAGTTTAAAAATAGATTTTAATACCAGAAATACTTTTTTAAAAAAATAAGTATCAGTAATAAATATTTGAAAAAAGAAAATATTACCAGAAATAAAAAATCTTGTCAGCATTAAATAACCCATTGAGGTTAATATGCCACAAAACAAAAAAAAAACTGTTCTGGGGAGTGGAGTTCACTAGTGTCTACCCTGAAAGTAATGCCTTGTAAACAAGTAGAAGGCTGAAGTGATAGCAGGGGTGGTATCAACAAATGTTTGTAGCTGGGCAGAATCGAGGTTCAGATGTTTCGAGTCTGAGCTGGATAGCCAAGGTGGTTGGTCAGGCCAAGAAATGGAAATGGTTGTTGAGATGTGCGGTCATGTTGAGTTATGGCGATGAATACGGTGGTGGTAGTAGTGCTCTGCGTGACAGGCGAGACGCAACTCTGTTGTCATAGTGGCGAGGTAATGGCAGTGGCAGCTGCAGTGCCCTGTGTGACGGCCAGTGGCTGCACTACAACTGTGTTCTGGTAGTTCTTAGAGCCTGCTTTTAAGCAGGTCTTGTAGTCCCCAGGTGCATCTCTTGCAGTCCCCAGGTGCATCTCTTTTATTAGTGGGAACATTAGCAATTGGCCATCATCAGTGTTCACTTTGTAGACTGCATGTGATACGTGGAGCCCAATGCACAGAAAATGACTTTTGTTATTTCATTTTCAGCCTTTGTGGCATTCACACCCAACCCGCATACAGAATGCATCAGAATGAGATTGAAAATGCAACGGAGTGTAACAACTATATCATAAAAAACATATAATGTGACAATATGCAGCATCTGTCTATATTTCTGAGATGCGGTATTATGTACAGTATTTACATTAGTCGGACTATTGTCCTCATGACAAATATGGCGACAAAGATGAGGACAATAGTCCGACTAATGTAAATACTGAATATGGAGCATATAATGTAATTTTTTTGTCGTATCTATGTTATATAAAATACTAACGCATATGTAAAATGTTTATGCATTTGTATAAGGTTTAAAAATGAAGAATTTTCTGTGAATACATTGCCGCCATTTCTTATTAACTCCATTCCAATGTTGTGTATAGAATGTCTGTTTTGATCTGAGAAAGTTCCAAGTGACTTTTCTTTCCTTGTGTTTGACTTCTCTGACTGTGCTAGTGGACAGTACTTGACCCTAACTACAATGCCAGCTCTTTAAATTCTGATTTTTCAAGGCAATCCAGATATTCAATTCTGCTAGAACAATTAACACGGTGTTCTTTCATCAATAACGTCTCACTCAGCCATTTATTGGCTTACGCAAAGTTTGCAAACATTACATCCCTTTTCTTTATTTAATCGTTTCTCAATATGTTTGTGTGTGTGTGTGTGTGTGTGTGCGCTTTTGCTTTGTTTACACCAAGTAGTTTTTTACCTGTTTTTTCAAACATGTCACTGGGAGTTATCTCCCTTGTAACCTGTTCGACAATTGATAATTTCATAATAGAAACAACTTAAAATGTACCATTATTTTTGAAAGCACAGATAAGAATAATTTATATATCATTACATATTAGATGCAAGCGCATCAATAAGTCTGTGGCCTAATGGTGAAAACAAGGATTTATTTTTCAACATAATCTATTTTATCATCTCCCCTTTCCTGGCAAGATTAATGCTTGACAGACGTACTGATAAGCTCTAGATTCAAATAGAATTCCTCTTTTCCACTTAAGACAAACTCTCTTTCTTGGGAGCGCGTTTTCGCAGCATCGCCCGCGCAAAGCCAACGTGACCGAATCCCAAAAAAGGGAACGCTGTCTTTAGAATTTCAGTTGTTCTGTTTCTGACTAGTCCTGTGTCTATCGTCTCTTCATGTTGACTTAAATATCGTCTAATCCTAAGTATGTTTCTAATAACCATGTCCTGAAGATGGTCTACTAGGCCGAAACGTCTGACGTCGACAGTAAAACAACATTAAAACAGTAAACTTGCATATTCGGATTTTGTTTTGTCTTTTCCATATTTTTCATCAGTCTACTTTATATATATATATATATATATATATATATATATATATATATATATATATATGTATATATATATATATATGTCTTGAGGTTTTTGACAATATTCAAAGAGTCTGCAATGCAATCAATCCGGACCTGGCACCTTGACTTCATTCGTTTTCTTCCCTCTGTCTTTTCGACAAATATTTTTCATGCCAACAGTTCTTTTCTTTTCTTTCTGATGAGTTTTTTGTTTTTTTTGTTTTTGTTTTTCCTTAGTGCCTTGACTGTAGAAATTTAAGCGTGCTGCTAGATTGGCAATTAGGTATCACCATTTTACTGTTGAACTAGTGAGATGTAACCGTCACTTTTACTCTAAGAGTTTGTTTTCTCACACTTCTCACCTGTGGAACTCCCTTTCGATTTCTTGCTTACCTGCCATCTACAATCTTCAAAAATTTAAATCAATGTCAATTTCCATCTTCTTTCTGCCTGAACCTTGTTGTTTTATTGTCCTTTCTCCTCCCTCAAGAAACATTGTTTTTCACTCCAGTAACCCCTTGCAATCTAGTGGCATTATCCCTTGCTTGGTGTGAAATGATTAAAAAAAATCTGCTTGACTCAAAACACTTTATTAAGCATACAGATTGAACATTATACAGGCTTCAAATTTAATGATCAGGTCTGGAATATATATATATATATATATATATATATATATATAATTTATAAACAAGGATCGTACCATTCAGTAACGGATATGATGTTGATTATATTTTATTATTAAATGTTGTTTGCGAGAGTGATTCTTGCCATAATTAGCTTCATTAATTGTTATTCGTATGAATGATTTATGTTATATAAATTGAACACGTACCACATAATAGATATTAAAAAAGACTGATCCTACGTGTGAATTTCTTGATAATAATTGTGACATTACTATAATTATTGAACAATTTAGTTCATGCCACTTTTACTACAAAAAAAAGAGCCTACTTCTATACTACGAGAACCGAAAATTTCAAAATTCAACCTCAGCGTCGAGTCTGCATGCTCCAAAATTATTCTTACTGTTAACAATATCACAATTGTAAAAAAGACTTCTTTCGGTTTACACTTTCGATGTCTAATTATTACCTGGATTTAAAAAACTTAACTAATTTACTACCTGATGATGATCGGACGATACGATTGAAAGCCCTGGCTAGTAGAAAAATAAGACCACTCAACACCAGAATTTATAAACAAGGATCGTACCATTCAGTAACGGATATGATGTTGATTATATTTTATTATTAAATGTTGTTTGCGAGAGTGATTCTTGCCATAATCAGCTTCATTAATTGTTATTCGTATGAATGATTTATGTTATATATATATATATATATATATGTGTGTGTGCATGTTTCATTAAAAATGACAGACAAGGTACTACGGTTAAGCTTTCTATTTAATTTTTCTTGTGTTCGAGCAACAGCTTTCTTTTCTGGACAAAGATTGTGTAAAAACTGCCTAAATGAATGAACATTATCTATGATAAAGAACAAAGAACGAACATTATCTGTGTGTTCAAATGCCCCTTAAGTAACTGTGTTCCTGATCAAACCGAACTCATTAATAATTACATTGGTTACACAACTCGCTGCTTATCCAGACACCTATCTGATCACAGCTCCATTAGAACACATTTAAATGCACACACAAATTTACCAGACTCCATTAGAAACATACTAGTAGAAAACACAAATATGTTAACTGCATCCACCTGTAAAAAAAAAAGATTAAAAATAATGGAAGCTTTAATAATAAAAAAGTAAAAGCCAACTCTTAACAATATTAACTACGAACAAGGCCACAATGTGCTAACCGTATTCGGAAATTAAAAACACCGCTACAACACACTAAAACATACACATAATGCACACACTCAATTAAGCTGAAAAATCAAATCATCCATGATAATGGCTAAAGGTATAGACGAAAGCGTTCGGTACTGTAAAACATTTGGACGGTTTTTACACACCCTTTGTCCAGAAAAGAAAGCTCTTGTTCGAAAACAAGAAAAATTAAATAGAAAGCTTAACCGTAGTACCTTGTCTGTCGTTTTTAATGAAACATGCATAAACGAAGGATTGGTGCCAAAATATACAACTATATATATATATATATATACATACATACACACACACACACACACACACACACACACACACATCCTCATTATTGCGTATGTCCATTCTGCAAAGATTCATCAGTGCCACACACAGATGTGACCTTTAAGTCTGGCTAATGATTTGCATTGCTTTCTACAGTCTTGGCAGATATGACAAGTCTGGGCCTAGACATCGATGTCATGGGTCACTTAGCAGGCTAGACCCCTTCAACAGGTAGAGTACCAGAACCTCTATTGCCAGTATTTGTAATACTGTTTTCATTAGTCATAATAGCCATACCTTTTAAGTCTACGGCCAGCCATATGCACCACCCTGTGAGATCCAAAATATTTTGTAATGCCAGCATATGAAATTTTTAAAGTGAAGAAAGATGATGCACCGGTTCAATCCCATCTGACTGACCAAAATGAGCAGTCAATTAAGTGTCATATGTGATACATGCTTGGATGATCATGTCTCTTTCGATTCATGACCGACGAGACAGAAGATTTTCTCGCAGTAGGTTGTCATTTCTTTCTGTTGTAGACTGGCTGCCAACCAAGGCTATAGAGCCCAGTCTGTCCTGCCATTTAACCCATAGCTGGGAAAGAAGATGAATTCATACCTTTCCAAAAGGTATTTGTGCATAATTGAATGTAACAAACCCAATTGGAATTCAAACTCTGCTCTCTGATTTCTCATTTTGAGGTGACATCCATTACACCACAACACATGCAATGATCCGAAAAGATGACGACGTCAACATCATCGGTTGCTAGTGTGCCAGCAGATGGCTCATCAGTTTTTTTTTCCAAAGGAGATGTGCTAACAAGGACTAAGGGGCTTCACTCACTCTCATTAATATGTGTGTGTGCATATGGACCAAATAATTAGCAACTGTATATGTGTGTGTCAGCATGCTTTTTTTTTTTTATGTAGCAAACTCACAAAAGCATATAACTTGTCTAGCAATTTGTTAGCTTACCAGTTTTTTTTTTTTTTTTTTTTTAAGCGTATCACCCCAAGCAAGGCTGGAGGCCACTATCACGCATGGGGTTACAGAAGGGTTGGAGGAAGAGCAGATAGGAGTGGTAAAGGAGAGGATGTGGAGAAAGAGAAAGACAGTGGGTCGATCAAGGCAAGGGGGTTACAGAAGATTTGGAGCGAGAGCAGATAGGAATGAAAGATGAAAGGATGTGGAGAAGGGAAGTGGATAGATCAAGGCAACTGGAGATGTCGATTGATGCTACACTTAAACCGTTGGAGATTGTATTTGTCAGGGAAACAGTAATAGGGAAGGGAGTTCCATAGGCGAGATGTGCAAGACATGAAGCTATTGGAGTAGAAGAGATGTCTACATCTAACAGTTTCAACGGTGAAGGGGTGGGAACAGGATGCCAGCCTCGTAGGACATTTAAATTCACGAGGCCTAGGGACAAGCGAAAGCAGCTCCTCAGAGCAATTACCGTGGAAGTACTTGTAGAAAAGGCAGAGCGATGCAACATCGCGTCTGTGAGAGAGCAACTGCAGACGAGATGACAGATCAGGGCCAATCACATTGCATATCCATCTCTGGATCTTATCAAGAACCCTGAGGCAAACAGCAGGGGCCCCAGACCATATATGGCAGCAAAACTCCATGCAAGGGCAAATGGTCGATTTATAGACTTGGAGGATCGATTCCGGGGAGAAAAATTTCCTGGCTCGGCACAGGGAACCAACTTTTCTTGCGGTGGATGATGCAACTGACTCGATGTATTTGTTCCATCTCAGATCAGCGGACAGCGTGAGACCGAGCAGCCGCAGAGAGGAGCTCTCGAGAAGTTGGTCTTCAGACATTCTAATGGGATGCAGGGATGGATCCTTGTCGTGGTTAATGGAGAGAAGTTTTGTTTTAGAGGCATTAAAGTTGACCATTTCTCTCCCCAGTCCACAACCGATTGGAGGTCCTTTTCAATTTGAGCTGCCAGGTTAATTTTGTCCGCCTCACTAGATTTGTGTTTGAGGCAGGAGTAAATAGTGGTGTCTTCAGCGTAGATACCGACTTGGGAGTCTATGGCGTCAGGAAGGCCGTTTATAAATATGAGGAACAGAGTAGGGCCAAGGATGGAGCCTTGAGGAACACCTGCGTTAGTGGGATAGGAGCTGGAGATGAATCCACTGAGAACAACCTTCAAATCCCGGTTTGACAGAAACAATTGTATTCATTTTTTCTTAGGAAATGACAAAATGTCTAATGTATAATGCATCCATTTACATCTATTCCTGTTTAACATTTGTTGCTGCCATTGATTTCACATCTGCGGGTCATGATCCATTTATGAAAAATAATTTCTTCATTTTTGCTTCTTCCCTTGGTTTAAATTTGATTGGTTGATCTGAGTAAAGCCCACAAACCTTATAACCACCCCCTCTTTTCTTTTTTTTTTTTCATAAAAAGCGGCTGTATTTTGCTTTAAATCTGAATGAATCATTCACTCACCAGTAATTTACAATCGCCTGATGAGCTGTGTTGATACGCATTGAAACACAACAGCTATTGTGCAGCAATTTTGACATGTTTTTCAATGTATGATCCTCGGGCTCTATCTTTGAATCTACGTTATTTTTTATCTTTGTCAACGACCCTCCCGATGTCATCAGTTCCCAACTTGGTATCTATGCTGATGGCATACATATTTACTCCTGTCTTAATAGTAAGCCTGATAAGTTTGATAAAGTAAAACTGTCAGCTGGTCTTGAAAATGATCTACAATCTGTTGTTAACTGGGGCAAGAAATGGCTAGTAAATGTTAGTGTCTCCAAAAGGAAACTGCTATTTGTGTTTAGTTATTATAGAGAACCCCTTTCTGTCTTCCATCAGTCTGGCTGATGCTAACCAGCAAGAGAGTAACTCTTTGCACTCTTAGTTTCACGTTTTCCAATGATCTGAAATGGAGTGATTCTATTGAATCTATTTCTGGAGGTCTTCTGCTAAGAAAGTTGGTTCCAGGCAGTTTTTCTTGTCAGAATCCATCATGCATATTTCTAAATTTATCAATTGTCCATCCGTCCTGGGTATGACGCTAAACTACGTCCAACAGCAAAGGCCTCTGATCAGGAGGCTTTGAGGGGCATGGAACCACCTCTTAATTGCTGGTGTTCCCAAGATGCACCTGGGAACACCAGCAATTAAAAGGGGACTCTAACAGGTCCAGCCTGATGATAGCACCTGTTAGGGTCCCAGTTATGGGTAAATAGTTAATCCCCTAACTGGGGTCAAAACACTATGAAAGTGTAAAAATAGGTTTTAATACCAGAAATACTTTGTAAAAAAAGTTATCAGCAATAAGTTTTTGAAGAAAAAAAATATTACCATCAATACATTTTTGAAAAAAAATATTACCAGCTATACTTTTCTAAAAAAAAAAATATTTTTGAAGAAAAAAATATTACCAGAAATAGATTTTTGAAGGGAAAAAAATTTACCAGCAATACATTTGATTAAAAAAAAAAAAAAAAATTACCAGCAATCAAAATTTTGTTGGCATTAAATAACCCATTGAGGTTGATATGCCATAAAACGAAACAAACCAAACCAAAAACAGTTGTCCGTGCATTGAAAACTGCTGCCATATCTGAGAGAAGCAGAGACCAATCCAATATTATAAAAATGGTTAAGCTTTCTATTTAATTTTTCTTGTGTTCGAACAAGAGCTTTCTTTTCTGGACAAAGGGTGTAAAAACCGTCCAAATGTTTTATAGTACCGAACGCTTTCGTCTATACTTCTAGATTTCAGAGATTTTTTTTTTTTATCTTCAGATTTTTAGCATCATTTCAAGTTTTTCATTTTTTTCTTTGCAGTTGATACGATGTTCCGAGAAATGAATTTTCCTGCAAATGGTCCAATTCGTTATGAATCATTGGTGAAATATCTTCTTACACCAATTCCAGATTACTGATTGCTGCAAATATATATATATATATATATATATATATATATATATATATATATATATATATATACACACATACACACACACTCTCTCTCAAGTCAAATGATACTAGTTTTTATTTGGTGAAAGGTTTTTCATTTACTTTTTTTCTTGTTCACTCAGCATGTAGACTTACTGCTGTTAATTAAGTCTGGCACAAGGCTGCATCATGAAGGACTCAGATGGATCAAAATCACTATCAACGGCTCTCGGTGGTTGTTTTACTCAGCATTGCTTTATAGCAGGTGCTCAAATAGATATTTGCTAAGCTTAACCTCATCTGCCACTTACAGTAGCAAAGTTCCCAATGAGGATCAAAAACATTTTTGATCTGACCTTTTATTACTTACTTAAATGTTATATTTTACTGGATACATAGGATTGGGTAGACATGTTTTTTTGATATATTTTTCCTTATAACAGCATGAATTATATCTACATGCGTGTGCTGGGGTTTTCTTCTATGAAGCGGTATGCAAGTTTGGACCTTGCTGAAGGGCACATCCTCGTTTACGAAGATTCTGCCATGCTTAAGCCAGACATAATTCACTGTGTTTAAAAAAAAATAAAATAAAAAAATAAATAAAAAACAATGTCTTAAACACATAGGTTTCAAGTCAGGTGAATGTGATGGCCATTTTAACAGCACATTCACATTATCACTGGCACCACC
Organism: Acanthosepion esculentum; assembly: GCA_964036315.1. NCBI lineage: Eukaryota > Metazoa > Mollusca > Cephalopoda > Sepiida > Sepiidae > Acanthosepion > Acanthosepion esculentum. Next base: position 5,137,912 of record OZ038511.1, read on the forward strand.
AATCTATCATCCTGGTAGATTTTTATTGAGATAAGTTCGCACTGTCAACTTTTACACATTTTGTTAAAATTTGAGAGAGAATTGGCGATGTTATTAGACTAAAAAAGACTGTCAATTTTTGGGGTACACCCTTGATGGATGTGTTACATATATATATATATATATATATATAAATAAATATAAAAGTGAACATAGAAGTCAACACTTAGAGGCGACAGTCTGTTTCATGCTAGATGCAATCGTCAGCAACTTTTTATATATATATATATATATATATAAAAAGATATGTTTAGTGATACAAAACTTTATAACTGCCATAAAACTTAATTTTATTATTACCACTCATGATGATAAGATAATGAAAAAGTCAAAATGAAAAACGGGCTAGCTAACCGGTTTCAAACCTCACTCAACAGAGCTAAATTGAGGTTAATAAAGTAAATTATTTAAAAAGAAAAATGAACGTGTATCGGGGGGGGGGGGGGACTCCCACTCTAATTACCACCTAAAAGTGTTGGAGGCCATCTATATTCTATCATTAAAGTCTTCTCTATGTAAACAGAAGGACTTTGTATTAGGCCTCCAAATAATTACCATCTAATTCCCCCCCCCCAATACACTTTGTCCATATTTCTTTTTAAATAATTGACTTTATTAACCTCGATTTAGGTTTGTTGAGTGAAGTTCGAAACCGGTTAGCTAGCCTGTTTTTCAGTTTGACTTTTTCATTATCATCATGAGTGGTAATAAAAAAAAATTAACTTTTGTCTGTTTATGGCAGTTATATATATATATTATATATATATATATATATATTAGAGATAGAGCAGGAGTATTTGTGCAGAAATATTTCATTTATGCATGTCTGGTTTAAGAACAATGAAAGTTTCTGATAATTTAATCTAATTTTTCTACTATTCTGATCATTTTTTTTAACTTCCAGGTAGAATTTGAAGATAAATTGTCCAAAATGTCTTCTGACCATTTTCAGAAGGTGGGACACTCAAAAACCTCGAGAAGACCTTCAACAACTTATGTTCAAATTCTTCCCAGAAATCAGAAAAATGGTCTGAACTGTAGAGAAATTAAATAAATGCTAGTCTTAAATCTTTTGTTGGTCTTCAACTAGAACCTGCATAAAAAAAATTGTTACCCAAATATTTTGAGAGAAAGAGACCTTTTTTAAATTTTGACATCCAAAATATCTAGATGTTTAAGTTAGCCAATTACATATGGCTTTCAGTTGCTTTTGATTTAATTTTTATCCTTATTCTTGTTAATTATATCACATTGTAATGGTTATAGTTTTGTAAGGAAGGCAGTGACATGTTTGTCGATCATACAATTATAGATATCCTTTCTTCACAAACTTATGGCTGATACAATATGGTATAAGTCAAAAAGAAAAAGATACAAAGAAAAGCAATAGAAAGCCAAATGTAATCATTTAAATGAAACATCAAAAGATCCTGGAAACTTCAAAATTATTATAATTTCAATACACAAAGTTTGTGTCTAATTATGAAGACTTTTTTCTAATCTAAAGAAAATATTTTCTTACTAAAAAAAACACACTGAAGCTTTTACTAACATTTTTTATTTTCTATATCTATGAATTCTCAATGTGTGTGATCAGATGCTTATGCCTTTCCACAGTTTTCATCTGATTTCAAGGATTTTTTTTGTTTGATAGTTAATTCTTCAGTGCCTGTTTTGAGTCCAAATGGTTGGCAACAATGGCTCTCCACTACTTCCTGTCCATATAACTCTCAGCAACATTTTACTCCTTCCTATCTGTTTTTGGATATATATTTTTCATAAAAACGTTAATAAAAATAAATACTTTAAATTATTACAATATTATTATCTATATCTATAATTTTCAAAGTGTGTGTGTGTGTGTGTGTGTGTGTGTGTGTGTGTGTGTGCATGTGATTGGATGTTGTTTATGCATTTTCAGTTTCATCCGATTTTGATGAGATTTTTTGTTTGATAATTCTTCAGTGCCGGTTTTGAGTCCAAATTACACATTCCCCTTCTCTTTGCCAAGAATTCAATCTCTCTCAAGTCAGATTACCTTTTCCATTGCATAAAGCCTACGACTACAGATTTAAGGCGTTACTTTCATTGTCGTTTATAGCCATTCCCAATTTAATATTTTTTATTGTCCTGCCAGTTTTTGCATTGCATTCAACGTAGTAATAAGTAAGCTTGCTTTTTTATTACTCAACATTAATTTTTCCAACCTTTCCTAAAGTTATTCGAGCTTAGTGATCCCTGTAGCTTTACAGCGTTCTCTTCTGGTATTTGCCCACGCATTCCGTTTGACAATTCATACTTGCCTGAGACATGCCACCAAAGAAAAGAACTTGCCTAAGTTGCAAAACCACTGCTGTCAGGTTCGCCATGTGAATAAATGAATCGTCTTTAGAACGTTCAGTTTGCCTGTCTCAAAATGCCTCTCGGAATTCTTCAATCAGAACCACTGAGTCCGAAGATCAACGTAGCCATCAGTCTTCCAGAAGAGCATGCCTGAATGCTTCTGTGCACGAGGCTAAAAATGATGATCAAAGGACTCGGTGGCTGAGGAGGAACGCCTCTTCAACTGCTACTGTGCGTGAGGCTGAAACGAGATTGAGAACACAAAAACAGCCCTTTTCAGCCCCACCCCCATTTGGGGATGTGCCTTAGTTACACCCAATTGTTGATACTAATATTGATTTTCGGGTGGGCTGACTTTAACTGCTCCAATTAAACGGTAAAAATTCCGAGTAATGAAAGACCTAGTCGAAGACTGTTATATTGCTAGTTGAAGAATAAAATCCTTTGTTGCATCTCTTTTTGGTATGCGAGCCCACACCCCTGTATAATGGTTGATTTAAATATTTACTGGAGACTCATTGGATTGTGAGCATTAACAAGGAGATTATGAACAAATAAATATTTGTCTAAAAGAAATACATTTTTAATAAGCTATGTAATTATTGATTTATTTATACTAATAATAAAAATTTCTTCAATTTTTATTTTCTATGGATTATAAGACTCCACAAATTCATATTAGATTCTCATTAAATTTAGAAATCTGTGAGGTTTTTTTTTCTTATTTAATACAAGTTTTTCAATCTCCATCCATAAGACTCATCAACTTTTTCTTCCATTTTTGTTGGGGTTTTCACTTTTGCTGAAAATATTTTTAAAAATCTCAAAACATTTTCATATTTTTATAATTTTCACTTCACAATCAGATTTGCTTTTTGCTTTTATTGCTGCTTTTTCATGAATCTCAAAGACTTTTGATGTTTTTGTAATTTTCTTTTTTTTTAATTCAAATAAAAAAAAATCAAAATTCACCGCCTTTTGTGTTTGTGATTCATTGCAAGATTCCACAGGGAAATCTGACCAAATTTTATTTCTATGAAAATATAAATATACCAAGGGAACCAACCTTAGAGTTCAAGACCTCTTGTAATGGCTGTAAAATAGTTCCTCAGTACTTGTGGTCAGCTGGTGAACTCTAAAATAGTTCCTTAGTACTCGTGGTCACTTGATATGTGTAAATAAACAACCTAATTTAGTTCATTTTGTATGACTTTTTATATCAAACTGGAATAAATAAAAGTTAAAACTTTTATTTTTTGCCAATTTCAAATTTTCATAAGGAATTAGGATGTTAAAGAAAATCAAAACAGATTTTATTTGTTAGCGGCAAATTTCCAATAAAGAAATTCTATAAAAAATAGATTTTTATTCTGTAATTCAAAGTGCACAAACATTTTAGGAAAGCAAATATTTAGAATAAAATAAATTTAACCCTATTTTGCTATCGGGATGCAACTTTTTTAAGCCTTCCCTTGGTTCCACTCATTGGGCATTCAAAATTTAAAGCCATGAACTCTAATCCAACCATCTACAACAGACAGACAAACTCTTCTTAATTATATAAATTGTTTCTGATAAGGAAAACTTTGAGAAATTAGTAAAATTTTATAAATTCTTTCTGAAAAGAATTCCTTTATGCAATATAAATTAAAAGCTTTGGATTTCCTGTTTTCTTTTTTTTTTTTGTCCTAGAATGCATTCACTTTCATGCCAATTTGAAGTCCTTTTAAGACATTGAAATTTTACCTTGTATTGCCAAAAAATCTCTCAACATAGGAAAGCACACTCTAGGAATTCCAGCCAATTAGTGTCCACCGTTATCCATGGCCAAAATGTCATAAGTTGACTTGTTTACCATAACCTTACTAATGTTTCCGAAACCTCAATGAATTTTTATGACTAACTGAAATACAGCCTTTTGACCGTCTCGACTCAATTTAGTCATTTACTTTTTAATCAATTTATATTTTTATTATTTGCAAATCCTAATTATCTGTTTTATTTTATGAATTAGTCTTTTAAATGGTATACCAGAGTTATCTCCAATCTTGGCAAAATTGTTTAATGGCTGCCTGAAGGAAAATTGCTTCCCAAGTCTATGGAAAATGTCTGCTCTTGTTTTCAAGAGTGCAGGGGAGTGCTCATCCCTGTCTCAATATGGATTTATTGAATTCCTTTGTGACATCAGCAAAGACTTTGAATCTTTCATCAACAGGCAGGTTGTCAATCACCTCACAGAAACAAGACCCTGAGCAACAAGCAGTATGGGTTTCTTTCATCTAGTTCCACTGCTGATGTTCTGAATGTCATTATACACAGAATCATTGAATTCATGATGAGAGCAATCACTTCAGATCTCTTAAAGGATGTAGCATAGGAGGTTGCTGCTCTCACCTATGGAATCTCTGGAAGAGTCCTTGCTATCTGGTAGGTCCTTAAAGGTCATTTTTAATGGTCAGGCTTCTCCATGTCGTTAATGCCGGCATTGCCCAAAGCTCACTTCTTAATGCTACTCATTTTTTTCAGCTTTAGATTAATGCTCTGCTTAAGAAAATTCACAGACTGTTAGCAAAATACCTATGCAGATGACACCAGGGTGGATGGATGCACCTCCCAAAGTCTAGATGACCAGAGCCACACTGCTGATCTCTCTCCTGATTTCGCTCTATCAGCGCCAATGGAGGAAAAACTTGCCATGATGAATCATTGCACACTCAGAGACTTTTGAACGCCTACTGGGAGTGAAGTTCACCCCAGCCCTCGAATGGAACTCATACATATGAATCCACCAGAAAAAATACTGGGGAAAAAAAATGGTCAGCTCTTGAAATTGCTTCAGAAAGTACGTGACTCTCTCTACTGTTTCTTGATAAGAGTCAGATTATACTGAAAATCGAATATTGCTACCTTGTCTTATCTTACCCTGCTTCTTTGTCTGGGGATTGAGCTGCACAATCTTCCCATTTCACCCTTGATAGGGTTCAAAAGCATTTACGCAGCCTTGTAGCCTTAAAACCCCTTTCCTCACAGACAAAATGTTGCCAGTCTATTGGCAATTTCCATGGAAAATGTTCCGATGATAGGCTACCAGACTTAGTTCCACCAGTTCAGACCTTTACAGCTAAGACCCATCATGCCATATAGACAACAGCGAACGATCCTCATCTCCTTCATATTCCATTAGTAAGGAGGAAGTTTCATTCGATAAGTTTCTTCCCAAGAGCCACTGATTTGGGGAACAGATACCAGAAAGGATGCTTTCCCAACTGCTAAAATCTTAAATTTGGTTGTGTTTTATACACGTCAGAGTTACTAAAATGATGTGTTATTCACATCAAAGCAGCAAAAATTAGCCTTGTGTTCACAAAAACAAAAACATACTTGACAGGAAATAAAATGCCCAGAAATAACAGGAAAGCATTTTACTTTCATAGAATTTATTTTTTTATGTCTACTGGTGTGTCTAGTTTTGGTTGTAAATGTTTTTCATGGTAAATGAAATGAGAGGAAGTTACTTCGTTGTAACAGAAAAATGGCTCAGCCAAAGAATAGACTCCAAGTTGTTTGTATGTGGTGCTGTAAGCACTTAGCAGTTGCATCCCCTTCCACAAGAGGCTGTTGAGAGAAGACCTTCTACTTAGGTGGCATAGACTATTTGCATATGAATGGTACTAGGCAGGTATTAGACAATAGTGTGGGTCCGGGACTGAGATAGCTATATAACACCAGCGTTTTTCTCAGTCAAGAGAAGTGCTCCTGACTTACAGACGTGCAAATACCAGACAAGACAAATTTGTATTATTACACACCATGTCGCAGAAGTTGGACGTGTGTTGACTATATGAGGGTTCATGGCAAAGTGATTCAATTTAATGTCTTTTGGAGGAATGTCCACATTTCCAGCAAGAACAGTTTGTGTTGCATGCTGGGAGTATTTTTTATTATTTTTATTTTTTATTTAATTTATTTTCTACAAAGTTTAAATGTTACTATTTTATTTATAATTTTCCTTATTATTTTACTTTTATTTATTTATAATAATAATAATGTCCCTACACCTGTTAAAGTTCAGAGTCACCCGTTGTCTATCCTACATATCCTCATAATCTGTATTTCTTACCTTCACTTCATCTCCACGCAACAACTTCATTCTCTAACCCTCTCCCTTGAGTGGCTCAAGTCAAGGATTTTTCAATTAAAACACAGGGAAATAACTCTGTAATTAGTTATCTCCCTTGACAGATATTGACAAAATTTAATTTGGAACTGATTGTTTACTTGAGGTCGGAATTACTTCATTCGCCAAGTTGAAGCCTTTATTTTAAACCATAGAAAACGCAATAACTAAGGTTTAAAAAATTTAGTTTTAATTTTAAGCTGAAAGATTAAATTTAATTAAATTAAATTTAATATTTCCAATAAGTAAAATACTTTGAATTTCAAAAAACAATTTTTAAATTGACGGGGATATTTTTTTGGCTAAATTTTAAAAATTCTTCCAAAAATACAATATACTTTTCTGAAACTTTATTTAAAGAATATTATCTGATTTACAGTATTAGTAATCTGATTTGAAACAACAATTATTTACTTTAAGTTTAAAATATCACAAAAATGCAATTTTTTTTAACACAGTGGGTATCTGTTTATGGCTAATGCTCAACTCCATAAGAGCATCTAATCTGCGACTTCTTTGGTCTCACATTCTCCACAAACCTGAGGTGGAACAACTACATTGAATCAATAGCTTTTTCTCCTACAAGTTGGTTCTGTGCTTCCCACCAGAAGAATGTTTTTCTCAACTAAGTCCATCCTTCTAATCTACCATTTGTCCTTCCTTGAATACTGTTGCCATATATGGTCTGGTGCCCCCTCTGTTCATCTCAAGGTTCTCAACAAAATCCAAAGACAGATATGCAATGTGATAGGTCCTGACCTGGCATCTCGACTCCAGTCACTTTCTCACAGATGTGATGTTGCTTCCTTCTCTCTTTTCTACAAATATATTCATGGCACCTGCTCTGACGAGCTACTTTCACTAGTACCCCAACTGCATAAATTTAAGCGTGCTACTAGGTTGGCATCTCGGTCACACCCTTTCACTGTCGAAATAGTTATATGTAACCACATCTTCTACTCCAACAGCTTCTTGACTCACACTTCCTGGGAGTGGAACTCCCTTCCTTTTACTTGCTTCCCTGATAGCTAGAATCTTCAAAAATTAAAATGTAATGTCAATCGACATCTTCTGATGCCTTGATCTTCACCCCCGTCCTTCTCTTTAACCTTTTCTCAAACACCCTTCTTTACTCTTGCTTTCATTCACTGTAACCCCTTGCTGGATAGTGGCACTCTCTCCTTGCTTGGGGTGAAATGCTTAAAAAAAAAAATATATATATATATATATATAAAGTGAATATAACACGAATGCCATTTTATATATAACTTTTAAGTACTCAGTAATCTTAAAAATTTAGGAAAATATTCTCCATAATAGTTTTACTGAATTTTAAAAAATTTGGCTTTAAATTTACTATAGTTATTGTTCTTATTTTCTGATAATGTTGTGTATGGTTGACCGTATCTACAAAAATTGGCACATTTATACACATACAAAAAACTTCAAAATTCTTTTAAAAATATTGCTGTTTGATGATTTGTATTTATGATTAGTAAATATAGTTTTTCCTTCAACACCTGCCATCGAAACATCCAAATTAACACCCTTTCTCAATGCGTCTTGCTTGACCAAATTGATGTACTTAGCATCTCCAGCTGTATGCAGTCAAGAAGCGTCATTGATGACATTTCCATCTATTTCTAATACCACTCCTGCAGCCATAGAATCCTACCAACACATTCAATGGAAGATGGTCAAGATAATTTTTATTGGTTAAAATTTGAAATAGAGCTTACTAAAGCTATGAAGAACTTTGAAATTCACATGATTTGGGTTGCAGGCAGCACTCGTGATAATCGTGTGCGGGCTAAGGGTCGATTTATGATCAGCCTAGTTTATCTGTATAAACGCACACAGAAATCTGTTGACAGAGTGGTTGGCTCATCTACCATCAAGTGCAGTTGAGCTGGGTAGAGAGAGGTCGGAGACTGGAAGTGACGTCAGACATTGGAACCAGACGCCCACTAACATATTTTCTTGATATAAGTACGAAGAAGCGAATTACTCCTCCAACAATCTAAGACTGCTACTGCTACTATTATTACTACCACTGGAAACGTCGAACAAGCTACAATAATCAAAAGGTTGTTTTTGGGCTTGTCTGTTGTCGAGTGCAGTTGAGCTGGGTGGAGAGATATCAGAGACGGGAAATGACACCAGGGATTGGAACAAAACCCCCACTAACATGTACTGTTAATATAAGTACTGATGCTTCTGCTACCATGAAGATTACTACTACTGTTACTACTGCTGAGGAGGAACGAAACTATAAACTTTATGCCACGCACAGAAATCTTTATCTCTCCATCGCAAGAGTCGTATATCGTCCTGAGACGATTTCACAAGCTAATCACAACCCACTGTCTAGAATCCAGTGTATGAGTTTTTACGTTAATTACTTTTCTTTTCTGTAACCCGTTTCTTTTCTATACTATTCTTTTCTGCTATATAAAAGACATTAATAATTCAACCATTGAATAGTTGTTTGTCCGGCTTTCTGCCAGGACTGTACATTTCTTTCCATCTATGGACATCTCAGTAATAATCAGCACCTTGTTCTTTATTTGCTTGGGGAGAAGAGAGATTGGCACTGAAATCTCTTCCCTGGAACTGTTTCCATGGTATTCTGATGAGATGTGCCCCCCCCCCTTCCTTTACACTGAAAACACCGCATCTTGCGGTGGGAACTTTGTGCTCAGGTGGCTGTCCCCGGTAATTAGCCTTGTCTGCAATCCTTGGCCAGATGGTTGGGACCAGAGCACTTAAGAGAAATCATCATGTGTTTACTGAGCGGATGCTGCAACCGACTCATCGGGCTCCTTGGTCATAGCAACCTGAGCCAGAGTCAAAAGCTGTTCCAAAATCAAGTCAAAAGCTGTTCCAAAATCAAGTCAAAAGCTGTTCCAAAATCAAGTCAAAAGCTGTTCCAAAATCAAGTCAAAAGCTGTTCCAAAGTCATGGTGTCCATTCTAGAGAAATTGCTTGACTTCTTGTAGCAGTCCAGAAATGAATGCACATGTCATCCATCACTCGGGCAATTGCACCTCAACCAGCAGAGGTAAACATTTTAACTCTGTTAAAAATTTGTCGACATTTTCCCCTGGGCGAAATCGTTGTGACACAAATTAATCAAACACATTGAATGAATCCATGACATATGCAGTTATACGCACTTGCTTAATTTGCTCTGCGTCTGGACCTCTGCTCCTTAGTCAGCTGCCAGTACACAGCGAGAATTGCAGCTCACAAGTACAATGGCAGTATCTGCACACTTTTCTTCATATCTCAGAGTTCACAAAGCAATTCCACATTCTCAGCCCATTCCACAATTAGTAGATTGGTAGCAGCCCCACTGAATTCACGTATTAGCCGAATATCGAAATCTCTGTCCACCATGATTGGGAAGAAGGCCGAAATAGTTTCTACTTCTGTGAGGTTCTATTCTTCCAATGCCGCTTGTACAACAATGGATGCTCCTCCTTCTTATGCCATTCTTGAATTCACGCACACATCACCAATGTAAAAATCCCCAGATTTATTGTAAAAAATGCAATTTTAGTACAAGACTGAAAATGGAGCGGGGGGTTGAGGCTGGTTGTCACTTACTATCCTATAACCTAAGCTAATCCAATTCATGACCCATTCACTCGTTACAATTTGCATATCCACCACAAGAACTCCTCCATCATCATTCAATTCTCCAATGTAAAAATCACTCTGCTTCATCCCCTCTTTTATTATACCAAAACCACAGCCGCTGACCAATCAGCGTTCTTGGCTTTAGTCAGAGAGCCAAAATGTCATCCTTCAGTCCAGCCAGTCAGTATGCGGATTGCTACTGGTTAAAAAAATGTATAAAAGCCAACATTATAGAATCATACACTTCCAAAATTATCTAAGCGTTGGGAGGTGGGGAATTTGTGCCATTTTCAAGGAACAAAATGTTGCTATGTGTCATGTATTGAGGTAAGGAACTTATTTTCCTTTGCACCAGTTGCAAGCCACTCTAATTGTCCACCACAGTATCTTCAACTTGTAATTCGCATGTTAAATTGTTACTTTTTTTTATAAATTACATGTACTCACACACACACAAAACATTTTTGTTGTCTCAAGTCTCTTTTTGATCCCTGACGAGATTGTCTAGAATTACTATTAGAATTAGATTGTTAGACTGTTACTTTTCTATAAATTGTATGTTCTGATACACACACACACACACACATGACCATATTTTTGTTGCCTCAAGTCTCTTTTTGATCTGTGATGAGATTGTCTAGAATTCCCTACCATACAGGAGGATGAATATTATGTAACAGTTTAAGAGTCTCTTCTGGTTTCTAATAAAATTTTTCCAACTCTTAATACTTTTCTTAGGTTTTGGAAGGCATCTTTCACTCTCCCCTTGTACCTTCGGATTTCAGTGTTGCATTTTCTGTCCTCTGTTAAAACGTTTCCCAGATATTTAAATTTTTCTATTTTCATAATTTTGGTGCCTCCAATTTGTAGTTCATATCTGAAACGCTTCCTTTTGCTGACAACCAATTGTAAGACGACAATGTCTGATGTTTAATCCTTAGTCGAATCAATTCATTCAGTGTCATAGGTTACGGTTCTATTTACTAGTAAAATATTTTTCATGTTAGTTACATGTGGATTATTGTCCTCATCTTTGTTGTTATCAATGTTTTGACCATTGTGCCCTATGACCTTCAAATTCTTGTCAATCCAAGTCACCTTCAGAGAACTTCATACTGAACCCATCACTGGATCTAAGTTTGCACTACCTTACCCTGGGATTGAACTCACAATTACTATGTTCCTCATGAACCAATGTTTTAACCCGCTTGGCTATAGATCCAGACAGAAATCACTGCCACTTGAAGAATTCCATATTCTTATTGAAACAAAATCATCAAGACTAGGAATATATGGTGATTTTTCTAGGCGTAGCATAGATGTGGCACAAGGCCGAAAGTATAGAGCACCCAGTGAGGATCAAACTCATTCGTCAGTCATAATTGTTCTAGCAAGACAATCTTGCTAACCATTACGCCATGTCAATGCACCCCACTTTTTGGAAATATGGTACGTAAATGGTTCAAATGGCCACCAAGAAGATCTGTGCACATCACACTTGTCAAGAAAGACACCAGTTTATTTTGGGGTCTTTGAGAACTTCAACACCCTACTGAATGGTGCGGTCTGTCGCCTCCAGATAAGAAATTGCCTGAATCACCTCTAAATATGTATTTTGAATTTCTTGAATGAGGAGTTATTATTTACATTCAGGTTATTGTCATCACCCCGACGCTTTGACCATTGTGCTTTCCAGCCGTCTTCAGGTGTTTACAGATCCAAATAAGCTTTGGGGACTTTCAAATTGAACACTTCATTGTTCTTGTTCCACTGTTTGTGTCCCGGGATATCTCATCTGAATCTTTTTTAGTACGACTCAATTATTGCTTGTCCTGTTTCCAAAGAGTCTGAGGACACACTGCTCACAAGTGATCTTTCAATTATGTCGTCATATTCATGTTGTGATAACAAGAAAGATGTGTAAATAATAATAAGTAATTAAAGCAGAAACTATTACTTTCTTCTTAATTAGGTGATGGCCTTATAGGTAAGAGCTTCAAAGGTGTCATGAAAATTGTTTTTCTTTTAGGTCAAACTGTCTTTAATGCAAGAAATATTATAATTAGAACTACAGCATACATTCAAAATGTTAGTTTTTCAAAGGCTTCGTGGGAGATTACTTGAGTAGCTTTTTAAAAAAGAAAATAATTCCTCAAATCTGTGCAGTCTGATATTTTAGTTTGATGTAAGGATGAGAAACACTTTCTCACCTGCAATGTGTTTGATAATCCAAAGAACATTTATATTTATAAGATATTTAGTGTGATAAGCAAGATTTCATTGGCTATATCCTTGTGTTTTATATTCATCAAATATTTAATGTGTATAAAAAAAAAATCACCAGAATATTTGGTCCATTCTTTTTAGTGTGCCCTCACTTCAACCATTACACATGATGTCGCTAGGAATTGCATCAAACAATTCAGCAGGATGTAGCCAATATTATCTTGTCTACCACACAGAAAGCACAGGGTTCTTGATAATCACTGAGACAGTCAAAATTACTTGAACAAAAACAACAAAACAAACATGGACTTTGGACATTTTATGCAAAAATTTGTTCCTAATGTACGTTTTATTCAAAAACAGGAAAATATGTTTGAAGATCTGAAGATCCTCTTGCCCATTCCTGAACTTGACAATTCTGGTAGCATGATGGGAACTTTCTACCATTCCTTCAAAGTCTCACCAGGAATGGAATTGTTGACCATTGGGCAAATCATTCTTTCTCTCTCGCAATTGAAATATTTGTTTTATTTCAACTCAAAAATTGTGATAAACATGACCTGATCCTAATTTATCATGCACCTGATCACACCCTAATTTGTCACGTACCTAGTCACACCCTAATTTATGCTTCAGCTTGACAGTGGGACAATTTTCAAGATCAATAAAATATTTTCAATCAGCTTTTCTAGTAATTTTTTTAATTAAGGGGAAGAAGAGTAAAGAAAAAACAATGGCACTTGACAAATTAAAGTCATCGGGTTTTATTGCAGGCTTTGGTTGTTGTGCTCACGATGTTTTCATCATTGTACACTTTGTATCTTCTTTAAGTGTCTGGACACTGTAATTGATCGATGGTGGGTAGAATTTCTTAGAAAAAAAGGAAACAATGTTGGAATTATGACTAACAGACTCTGTAACATTCTAAACATGATCCCATTTTAAATTGAAAAAAAATCAGTATTTTTTTAGTCTGGCAATTTTCATTATTTCTCAAAATAAATTTCTTTTTTCTTTCCTTTCTTTCTTTCTTTTTCCTTTCTTTCTTTTTTCTTTTTTTCTTTTTTCTTTCTTTCTTCTTTTTTCTTTCTTTTTTTCTTATGTCAAAAAGCAAAAAAATACAAAACAAACAAAAAAAACAAGAACATTTTGTGAAGAGTTATATTATTTTATTTGACTACATCCAATATGGCTGCTTTGTAACATTTCTGGGATGCAAAGTTATATTGTTGGCTGAGGATATATTTACACGGCTGCAATTTCTGCCAATTAGAGTTGGGTATGTGTTACAAAGGACAACGTGTGTTTTTTTTGTTTTCGTTTTTTTAAACATTAGAAATAGTTTGCTATGACAGGATTGTTCTAATAATATTTCTGTATGGTGTTTGTGATACAAACAGAAGGAAGAAAACTTCTTTCACTCTCCATTTTGGAAATCCTTTTCCTGAAAATAATTTTTTTTTTCTTTTTCTTACATTGATTCCTTGTTCTGATCCATTTCTTTGTAAGTGACAGAAGTTGAGGTCAATTCTGAGGCTAATCAATAAATAAGTGTAAATCTTCACTTGTTAGAAACGTGAATTCAATTTTTTGTCAGAATTTTTTTTTTTTTTTAAATATTCTGAATGAAAATAACTTTGAAAAACTTTTTGTTAATCAAAAACTTTAATCAAGAATTTGATTATCAAAGAAAATATTCAGCATTTGTGAATGTTTCAATGTCTTTTTTGCACCATTCTCAAAACCTTACTGGAAGTTCTAAGATGAAGCAGTTAGATTTCCTTCATCTTTGGACTACATTTTGACTGGTCTATTCTCAGACCATCCTCAGGTATATGTCACATCTTGAATTGTTTTTTTTTTTCATATTCAGTATTCACCTTTTCATTGATCCAACATTGCAGATCGGAATGGATCATTATTGCTTGAATTAATGAAGAGATAGAAGTTACATATAAAAAAAAAAAAAAATTGAGGAAGGTTGGAGAACTGACTGGCTGAAATGTCATGATAGAATAAAAGTGAAGATCAAATTTGCTGGGTTTATTCCAGAAACCCAAGTCAACAAACCTGGTGTTGTGGGTGGGGGCAGTAATTCAGTCATAAATGGATTTTGGTTTCATTTGCTTGTTGGTAACAGTTAAAACAAAATCCTTGAAAAATAACTTCTTGCTCAATTAAATATTCAGAATGAGACGTCGGCGAGATATACAAAGGGTATGTATGTATGTGTGTGTGTGTGTGTGTGGGGGGAAACAGTTCTTTGTAAATAATACACCTTTTTATATACATAAATTGGATTTCTTTCTTTTTTTTTTTTTCCTTCCCAAGATACAAACACAAATCACAAAAAAAAAATGAATTTAAATATGTAAATAAGAAAAACTGAGGTTCTAGAATATCAATAGTGTTTTATCGATAATCAGATTTGGTAGGGGGCATGTTACCCTTTGCTAGGGGGCGTGTTACCCTCTGTTAGTGATTTTTATTTCTTCCATCTTGTTTATTTATTATTTCAACAAGAAATCTTTGTCCATTATATTAATACCAATTGACCAGGAATCAGTCTCAATATGGCATTAGCCATCTCTCCAGATGATAAAAAGAAAACTATCTTTAGACTTGGAAAAAACAACACTTACTGCAAAAAAAATCTTATTTAATAAAAGTGAACAAAAACATAGATTATAACATAAGAATTCTTAATAAGAAAAACGTATGTCATGTTGAGTGACGTAAATGTGTTTTGGATCTGAAAAAGAATTTTTCTTTTAAAAGAAAAACAACCTGGACGGAAAGCTGGCATGAAAATTAACGGAAATAAAAAAAAAAAATAATAGAATTTTCAGAAATTGAATTTGAAAGCCAAAGAATATATCGGCCAAAAACATTGATAACACTAACAAAATTATGAAGAGACTAAAAAAAATATGTGGAAGAATATAAGTACTTAATCCCAGAAATCTGTTCAATTTTAAAGTATCAGTGCTACTAATATTACCGGTTAGTCAGCAAAATAGCATGGAAGAAGAAGGGTTAAGAAAAAAAGAATTGTCTAATGATATCGGCATTGCTACTTGTTATAGCAAGCTCCTGTGGTACATGATAATAGTTCTTAAGTCTTGTCTGAAGTTGTTTTGAATCTCAAGAATAAAATGTCAGACAAAAAACAAAAGGTGAAGAGAATTGTTAAAAAAACGAAATAATTTTGAAAAATTAAAAAAAAATACATTTATTTAAATTTGAAAATCTTTACTTAAAAAAACTTGATTATTAATCTTATTATTTTTTTTTTATTTTTTATAAAATAAAAGTCGAGTTCATTTCTTTATAATTATCTTTCAAATTTATTATTTACTAAGTTTGACACAAGGCCAAATGGAGAGTTGAATTTGGGTTTGAAAATTGTGTAGTATCACTTTTCCAAGTGGAAAGAGTTTGCTTCACCTAAACTCAGAATTCTATTCTTGATTTAGGATTGAAATGTGCAGTTATCTAAACCATTAAGCAGACCAATAATTGCTAAGCTTAGCTTAGTCTGGCATAAGGACATAAATGTGGGAACTTTTTTTCTTGTTCGTTATTTTTGTATGTGGAGATAGTATTGGTATAAAGGGAGATAACTCCCAATTTGGGCCTTGCACTTAAACATTTTTTACAACTTGGAATGATTTTTTAATTTATTTTTTTAAATCAAATAAAACAAGTAATTTCCGGGTTTGATATTTTATCGTTTCAAGTCAAATTTAGCAACAGTTCGATGCCCTCCGCCCACATCTCTGGTGATTTCTCCAAAAAGAAAAGTTTTCGTGTTTTATTCAAACAAACAATGTCAAATATAACATTTTTACAACACAAGATTTCTACAAAGCAGAATTTAGAAAAAAAACAAATATTAAATGAAACTCCGGAAAAGAAAAAGACCTTTTAATCAAAATTGGATACTTTTGTTTTTACAGTTGGATGCTGTCAATTTTATTTCACTTTATCTGAACATAAGGGAAAATATCAATGTAAGAAGCAATTTAGATAATACTTTCCAACATGATCACAAACAGGAAGAAGAGTCACTTCAATGTTGTCCTCATATTATTAACAGTTGGCATGATTTTCATATCCCAGATTTTCTATTTAGCAAATTATTTAAATGTTGCAATTTAAGGATATTGAAGGACAATATTTCTTTGTCTCTTAAAAAAAAAATTTTGTCTTCAATACGGAAAATTAATCTTGAAAAAGTTGGTTTTATATAATTATTAGTATTTACAAACCTTAGTTTAGTCTGGCACAAGGGCATAACTGCTGGGCATCCGGTAAATTTGAATCTCATTACAGTCGTAATGGTACTACCTTACTAAACATTGCTTACCTTATTTATACTACTATTAGTATTTACTAAAATTTAGCCTGGCACAAGGCTACAAAATCAGCTCAAATTTTTAAGTGGGTTTCTATCATAGCAATGATCTAATGACAAGGCTTGTTAACCATTGCTCCATGGTGAGGCACATTCATAAAATTTAGTTTAGCACAGGATAATAAATATGGGGCACCTAGTGAGAGTCAAACTTATTCCATTAGGAATGTTGTTCTAGGTTGGCTTGTTAATCATGTTAACAAGATTTCTACATTTCTGTATTTTGAATAGAAATTATTTTGTAATGGCCAAAGAGATTCATGGCATCCGTCAATGCAGAAATATATGTGTGTGTGTGTGTATATACACACACACACACACACACACATACATACATACATACATATATATATATATATATATATATATATATATATATATATATATATATATATAGAGACGTAAAAATCACTACAAAATTGCAGTCATGTCTTGACATATACCACTGCATCTACTCAGGTGATTGTAAATTACTGGCAAGTGGATGATTGATTTGGTTTCAAAAGCAAAATACATCCTCTTTTAAAAAAAAATCAAAATAAAATAAGGCTTGATGGCTTTACCCTGATCAACCAATCAAATATGACCTACGTTAAATTCAAACTGAGCAAAAAATAAATTATTTTCTTAGAAGTGGGTTATGAGCAGGACTTGGCAGCTAACAGCAGCCAGGCATTAACTTAAAAACTAATACAAATGGTACAGATGTCAGACCTTATATATACATATATATATGAGTTTTGTTAAAAAGGACTAACAAGTTACTGCAGTTAAGTTTTTTTTAATTTAATTTTTCTTGTTATACAATAACATTTTTTTTCTTTTTTTGGACATAAAGTATGTAGAAATTCTCCAACTGTTTTTTATGTCCAAGCACTTTCCGCTATTCCTTTAGCCATTATCAGGCATGATTTTATGGCTTGTTTTATGTATGTATCTAGAGTTATAGGAACGTTTTCATTTTCCAAACATGGTCAGCACATTGTGGCCATGTTTATAGTTGATGTTATTGAGTGTTGGCTTTTTTCTTCAAAAACATAGGTCTGATGAATTGGATCGTGATTACAATTCCAATGTAATAAATTATAACCATGGAATATTAGTGTGTGAGTCTTTTTATTATATTCTTACTCTGTCCTTGACATTGAATTCTACCTTGATTCTACCCTCTTGGAAACACACACACACACACACACACACACATATAGACCACTAATATTATCTACCTACCTATCTATCTATATATATATATATATATATATATATATATATGCTCCTGAAAAATGTATTTCGGTTGAGCTCTCTGGGGAGGATATGTGAGTTTGTAAACAGTAACTATTACGGCTAATAATGCAAGACTCTTCAGTAAATTGCATCGAGTTCTCTCAGTCACTGTGTGTTTATCTAAAAATAAACACGCTTAAATTCACCATCTTCTCTGTCGTGCGCAAACGGCTTCAGGGTAAAATTTCCGACTGACGCGAATTCAGCCAGTTCTCAATTCTAGCCAGAGGCAACCGGACGTCTAGCCACACTGATGAGCTGTGATACAGTGAAACAGGCTGTCTGTGGATGACAATATATATATATCTATACCACTAATATTATCTATATATATATATGCATATATATATATATATATATAGACCACTAATATTATATATATAGACCACTAATATTATCTATCTATCTATATATATATATATATAGACCACTAATATTATCTATCTATCTATCTATCTATCTATATATATATATATATATATATAGACCACTAATATTATCTATATATATATATATATATATAGACCACTAATATTATCTATATATATATATATATATATATATAGACCACTAATATTATCTATATATATATATATATATATATAGACCACTAATATTATCTATATATATATATATATATATATAGACCACTAATATTATCTATATATATATATATATATATATATATATATATATAGACCACTAATATTATCTATATATATATATATATATATATATATATATATAGACCACTAATATTATCTATATATATATATATATATATATATATATATATATATATAGGCCACTAATATTATCTATATATATATATATATATATATAGGCCACTAATATTATCTATATATATATATATATATATAGACCACTAATATTATCTATATATATATATATATAGACCACTAATATTATCTATATATAGACCACTAATATTATCTATATATATATATATATAGACCACTAATATTATCTATATATATATATATATATATATATATATATAGATAATATTAGTGGTCTATATATATATATATATATATATATATATATATATATATAGATAATATTAGTGGTCTATATATATATATATATATATATATATATATATATAGATAATATTAGTGGTCTATATATATATATATATATATATATATATAGATAATATTAGTGGTCTATATATATATATATATATATATATATATAGATAATATTAGTGGTCTATATATATATATATATATATATATATATATATAGACCACTAATATTATCTATATATATATATATATATATATATATATATATAGACCACTAATATTATCTATATATATATATATATATATATATATATATATATAGACCACTAATATTATCTATATATATATATATAGACCACTAATATTATCTATATATATATATATAGACCACTAATATTATCTATATATATATATAGACCACTAATATTATCTATATATATATATAGACCACTAATATTATCTATATATATATATATATATATATATATATAGACCACTAATATTATCTATATATATATATATATATATATATATATATATAGACCACTAATATTATCTATATATATATATATATATATATATATATATATAGACCACTAATATTATCTATATATATATATATATATATATATATAGACCACTAATATTATCTATATATATATATGTATATATATTAAACATTTACGTCAAGGCTAAAAAAAATTGTTACAGAGGAGGATTGGACCCCCAAATAAGGTGACCCATTTTTCAAGAAGCTAAGACTGACTTAAGGCAAATAGAATCAGAATATCAGAGCCTGTTGTGTCTGCCATTCAAGTCGGGTGTGTGGAGTGACCCCATTG
>OZ038511.1:5162933-5182933 GCA_964036315.1 Acanthosepion esculentum
ATAAGTTAACATTGACATTGTTGAGGTCAGCACCCAGTTGCGGCAGTATGTTTTATGCTTAAACACAATCATCAAACATGAAACACTGTCAACTCTGGGTGTTGACCTCAATGTCCACTTTTATATTTATTTGTGTGTGTGTATATATATATATATATATAAAATCAATAAATCCAGATCCTAATAATAGAAAAGCATTTATTATTAACAAACAATACTTTTCAACATAGTCTCCTTCCTTGTCAATGCACTTAATTAAATGTTATCATTAATCATAAAGATGGACATTATACAGTGAATGCTTCATATCAAATTCAGCTAATAACTGTGCCAGACTATTGGACTTTTTCATCTTCTCCCTCATACACACACACACACACACACACACACAATATATTACAGGTACACAATTTTTATGTAAACGTCTGGAAACCAAAAAAAAGCTCCGAAAATCAAACATTTTTTTTAGTATGGAAGAAATGTTTGTCTTTGGCACTTTTCATTTCATTTTGCAAGCAACAAATAAATCGTAAAATTATTTATAATCTTAATTTAATCAGTGTGAATATTCAAATGGTTCATTGCAGAGATACGCACCTTCTCTATCAAAAGAATTAATCTACCATTCCAAAATCTCTAAAGATTTCTGGTCCCAATGATTTTCAATTAAGGATTTGTGCCAGTCCCACCACGAGACCGAAATTTCAAGGATAAATTGAGGCGACCCCTTTTTAGACGTTCCATTAATGTTAAGGCTGTTTGGATTTTGTGACTAAAAAAATGAGAGAAAAGTTGATCGGCTGAAATGGGGAAACAAATGCAAACTGAAACAAAGATTTTACAAGCTAAAAATTAATATTTTCATTATTTTGTTAGAATACAGTTTATGAAATTTGGTTATTTAAAAAAACAGAATTAAAAGAAGCAAATATTATTATTATGAATTGCTTTCAAATTTCATGATGCAGAAAATATATAAATTATATTACATATAAACGTGTGTGCGCATATTTATATATATATATATATATATTGTGTGTATTTAGGCAGCATTTTTTCATTGATGCATGTTTCATAGTTTACAAATTCAAGTGCCCTTTGGGAGATTGTGTCTCCAATGGATTAAATAATATTTATGTTGGTCACACCACAAACTCACTTTCAGAGCGCTTGACTCTACATTTGAATGATAACTCTAACATTTTTAGGCATTTAAAACAACATGCCTTGCTGCGTGCACAATTGCAGAAAATCCTCGTCGAAAACACAATTATACTTAAACATGAAAACAATAAACAGAAACTAAAAATCCCTAAAGCTATATACATAAAACAATTGAAACCTAACCTGAACAAAATAAACTATGAAATCTCCACAAATATTCTTAAATGCCTATAATTAGTAACAGAAGCCATTGGTTTATACCAACGGCTTCCCATACTTAACACTTCTCGTTTTCACTCTCGCGTGGTCATGTGTGACTTTCAGCTTCTGCGTCTCATATACACGAGTTTGTCGTTGCTGGGAAATCTTACATGCAACAAAAACAGACTCTCATTATTGTTTTGTCCGTGTATTGTTTAATATATTGAAATGTCATTGTCATCTTTGATAATGGCTTATGTAAGCCGAAAGCTTAGATAGGATTAAAAAACATGTTTCAATATGCTGTTTTTCTTTCATCTTTCAATGATAATGTTATTAAGCTTATCAGACAACATGAATGGAATTTACTTAAAATAAATAGACAAAACTTGTCTATATTATTTAATGAAACATGCATGAATATATATATATATATATATAAGAACATTAGGATATATAATCCGGTGTTCTTATTGATATTTTTTTATTTTTACAAAACAGTGCTCAATGTAAATTTACAGAGCATAAATATTATAAATTAACTGATTTAAAATATGGTTTCTTTGCTACACAGTAATAACCATGTTTCAAAAACTGGAGTGAAAAATTTCAAATTTAATTATATAATTAGATTAAAAGCATTAGTTCTGTTTCATCTTCAAGCGAATTTCAATATTCACTTGAAGATGAAACAAAACTAATGCTTTTAATTTAATCATATAATTAAATTTGAAATTTTTAGCTCCAGTTTTTGAAACATGGTTATTACTGTGTAGCGAAGAAACCATATTTATAAATCAGTTAATTTATAATATATATTTAATAGGCCTGTTAATGAAATTTGAGGAATAAAGACAGCAAAACGATAACAATATTGACAATAAGATTGATGATATTTATTATGTATATATATATGATATATATTATACATTAGGTCTTTTGACTAAATTATTCCTCAAATTTCATTAACAGGCTTATTAAATCTACATATTATAAGAAGCACACGTGTACCATATTTTGTTTTAATTATATATATATATATATATATATATATATATATATATATGACACACACACAAATACAGGGTTAGTATAGATGGAATAAAATTCTGATAACCAAAACCACTATTTTAAAAAATGTGCTCAATACAAAGTAGAGCAAATAAGATTTATTCAAAAATTATAACATAAGCATGTTATAACATCACTGCAAAAATAGCCATTTTGTTTCAGCACTTCAAGTGATGGTGTTGACACCAGAAGTGTTGAGACAAAATGGCTATTTTTGTAGTGATGTTATAACATTTTTATGTTTATAATATTTGAATGAATGATATATATATAGACAATGAACATACAGCAAACACAGATATATACATATCAATAACACATACACATGACAATGAACATATACATATTATGGAATTCAGTTTTCTTTCAAAATGACTTTAAAAAATGTTTTAAATTTACATATTTTAAAGTTGAAAAATAAATTTTGCAAAAAGAAAAAAGTTAAGGATTCATGATTATTTGGATTTTTTTTTTTTTTTTTTTCATTTGTTGCTATTTTTTCTGATTTTTCTTTACAAATAATTTGAACTCTTTTGAGTTTATGTCAAAATGCTGGCGGGTGAAAGAAATCGTTTTCTCTCAAGCATTGTTTTAGAAATCATTTCACTTTCTCCTGGGAACTTTCAAGTCCTGTTTATTGTATGCAGTTTTCATTTCCTGATTCAAGTCCTTTAGATTTCACAAGCATTTTGCAAAGAAGAAAGGTAATTTAGCTGTGGATAGAGATGCAGAAAAGATACAACGCTTTTCTATTGACAGCCTTAATACAAAATGTTGTAGTTATGCTGATGTTTTATGGAGATTTCATTTCCAAACTCGAGTAAATGGACTTGCTGCTGAATCGGTTCCCTTATTGGCCATGTTCCCGGAACCACTTAGAAACTTTGACATGATTCCTTTCCATCCAGTCGACATTCATACGAATGACCTCAATTGTGTTGTCAACTGTCCGTTTGCTGGTACCCAAATCTTTACCTCTAAAGAATTCAATCACCTGAAACAAAAGAAGAAAATGGTTTGGAAGCTTTTAAACAAATTTCTAAGACACAAAACAAAAAAGTTTTTATTTGTAATCAATATTCAAAATCTCTGCTTCTATCTGGGATTGAACCAGGGACATATATGTAAGTACTTCAGTTAGTAATGCTAATACAAAGCTTTGCTTAGTCTGTTAGAAAGCCACAAATCTAACATAGAAATATATCTACCTATATGCTTATATATCTACCTATATGCTTATCACTATGATATGAATAGAGACAGAAACAAAAATAAACATTCTATGTATAAAATAGAAAAATTCAAAAGACTTATCTGTCTGACTACAAGTTTTGCAGTGACACCGCTCATTAGGGTCAGATAAGTTTGAGTTATCTGACCCTGACAAGCAGTGTATCTGCTAAACTTGAGATTTTTTGTGGGTTTTTTTTATCCATTACTTCTCATAACTCAATTATTTTTTAATACTGAACATTTTTCAATGCAAAAATCTGCTCAACTTTACTCTCATTAAACTCTAGAAATTTACTGGACTTCGTGTTTCGTATGGTGTTAATGATCTATGTTATTTCGATATAAACATTGTGGACATCAGAATCAATGCTACATGGTGACTGTCAGTTGCATGTCGCAATGCAATCTTGAGACCAAATTTGAATATTTCCATGTCTCGGATTTTGACCGCTTTTTCCTACAAATACGGCAAATTTTAAAATGATTTTCATAGCTATTTTAAAATTATATATAAGAGGGAACTGAATGATCCTGATCAAATATTATTGAAATTGTGTCAGAGTAGTAGCCTGTGGAGAATTGTTCATAAAATCATTAAGTTGTTGATGTTCCACTCTACTTCAAACAAAAAGTTAGGAAAGAAACCACCACAAATACTGGAAAAAGCAATAACACTTACTAAATCTGAGAAACCTATTTTCCTGAAAAATTGTTTTAAGACTGTATAAACTTCAACTCCTAGGCCTCATGAATTTAAACGTCCTACGAGGCTGGCATCCCATTCCCACCCCTTCACCATTGAAACTGTTAGATGTAGACGTCTCTTCTACTCCAATAGCTTCACCTCTCACACATCTCGCCTGTGGAACTCCCTTCCTTATTCCTGTTTCCCTGACAAATACAATCTCCAACTATTTAAGTGTAACGTCAATCGACATCTCCAGTTGCCTTGATCTATCCACTTCCCTTCTCCACATCCTTTCACCTTTCATTCCTATCTGCTCTCGCTCCAAATCTTCTGTAACCCCCTTGCCTTGATCGAGCCACTATCTTTCTCCACATCCTCTCCTTTACCACTCCTACCTGCTCTTCCTCCAAACCTTCTGTAACCCCTTGCGTGCTAGTGGCTTCCAGCCTTGCTTGGGGTGATAAGCTTAAAAAAAAAACAAAAAAAAAACATTTGCTGCTTGGTCAATGGATTATGAATGTTTCCTTATAAGGAAATGGCTAATATTACCATCAGAGGTGAGGAGAACAGGTACTACACTTTGATCCCAGCCAGATTACCAGAGAAGAAAGAAAAACCCAACATGAGTAGCACTGTCTGTTTGGTCAATGAATGCTGAATGTTTCCTTATAAGGAAACAATTAATATTTCAATTACCATTGGCTGCTATAAAAATACAAAGAATGTGTAAAATGATTTGAACAAGTGTTTGAATGACAAGAACTATTCTGAAAATTCCAAGCAGTAAACAAAAATTACCTCATGGTAATCCATTTCAGTCACAAATTTAATGATGACGCTTTCAATAATATTGCTCAAGCCAAAAGTGCTGCTGTGGAACCTGAAGAGATAAAAAAACAAGCATTTTGATAAAGGCAGATTCTTTAGATCCATTTTTAACGGACATTAAGCGAAATGCGTTTTATGATGACATCTTCATCCACTAAAAAGTAATATTGAAAAAGAAAGAGATGAAAAAGGGAAAAGAAAATGAAGTAGAAAAGAATGAATTTGAAAAAAAAAAAACTACAAGAAATTATTTTGTATTTGGAAAATAAAAATTCAACCCACCTTTTCGCAAAAAAATTATCATCATATGATTTGTATTTGCAAAGATATTTTAAAATTAGAAATACATAATAATTGCATTAGAATCCATTTTTAGCCATGTAAGCATTTCAAACTTCTCAGAATTAAAAAGTAAAAAGAAAGGGGAATAATTATTCTTACTGTTCATTTTTACTTTTTAATTCTGCTGATAATTTCAAAACTCTATGTATTTTTAAATTTTCTATTCTGAATTTATTTCCACATTTTTTTTTGTGTGTGTAATTATTCTAACTTTTTATTATTCTTTCATTATTGCAGATTTTAAAAACAAGACACAATATCGATTGTTGTTTTTTACTTCATTTTACAAAAACCAAAACAAAATATCTTTAATTAGTCCAGGCTGATCCAGTGCAAGGGTCTCTGCCCCACCCCGAAAGTATGATATGGAAAATAATTTATTTATGTCATGAAAAATAATTTTTTATTCAATCTTTAAAATATAAACTTCATTGTTTTTTTGTTTTTTTCGGTTTGTTACTAACATAAAAAAGTAAATAATTTTAAATTAAGTTTTATTAAAGCAAAAACTATAGTGAGCCTTATTTTTGAAAAAATTAATTTAAATAAAATATAGTTAAATTTGTAAGACAAATATTCAACATGACTAATGTTGCCCATAACTCATATCTGTCTCTCCTAATTTTTATTTAACAAAAGTTTGTTTTTCTTTCCAAGAACAAATATAAATTCAATTTGTTTGGGTGAGTCGTCATTATTTTGCACACTTTCCATCAATTGTTATACAGAAAAAAAAATTTTGTACACTACCCATCAATTGTTACACACAAAAAAAATGTAAATATATATATACATACATATATATATATATATATATATATATATACACACACACACGCTCTTTCTCTCACAGTATATGGAAACTGTATTTTAATATATGTATAAAATAATAATAATAATACACATAAATATTTGATACATTTTTTTTTAGTGTGGTCTAGCTCCATGTAACCATTTTACACATGATATCACTTTGAATTAACATGAATCTTTGCATTCTAAAAAATCTTATCTATGACACTGACAACATCAATTTCTTGACAATAACTGAGATGGTTGAACAAAACATGAACTTCCAAGTCTCTTCACAATTTTGATCCTTATTTGAAAATTGGAAAAATACAATAAAAAAATGAAACAGGTAGACATTGTTGGTTAAATTTAACAAAACTTGTTTGTTTGTGTGTGTGTGTGTGTGTATATATATATATATATATATATATATATATGTATATATATATATATATAGCAAAGGTAATAAATCCGTTGGTATATAATCCAAGTGGATCCTAGTGATATAAAATATTAAAACTAATCCACAAAAGGAGCTCAATGGATTTATTAATACAGAGCAAATTATTAGTAGACAATAAAATCCAAAATGACCTCATCTGGGGGATAAAGCTTATTTTAACTTGTGTTGATCTCTCTGCATAGCTTGGATGCCCAAGTGAAAAAGCTTTCTTTGCTTTGGTATGAGTAACAGTGGAAGCACCATTGCGTGCTCCTGTATTTGCTTTCGTTGCAAGTAATCCTCAGTTTTCTTTTACAATGACTAGGCTCCAAATGTAGCCGAAATTTAATATCTTTTGTCATGTTCCTATTGGTTGAGAATGTCATGATTAGCATGAAGTGACACCAACTTTGTGTGTTTACGTGTCTATTTTCAGAATGGATGAAAGTGTAGTTGCAGAGGGAATTTGAAAATGTATTTTGTTTATTTATTTTTGTGTATATTTGAAGTCCCAACAATGTTAAAATCGTTTACTTGTGGTAGGTATGTCCAATATTTCGCTAAAAAGTGGTATACCTTGACGAAAAAAGGTCCCCAAATTGATAAAACAATTTTTAATGTTTAAATATTTATGTTGTTATTAAAGAGGAAAGACCAAAGTATTTTCTGAATATTTTTTCAGATTTTTTAATCCTTCCTATAAAATTTTATTAAAAAATCTTGTTTTTTTTTTCGAGTCAAAAAATTTCGAACTTATCGACATTTCTGTCGGAAAGATTATAGTTTGTTAGTTAAAAAATCATGAAAAATCAATTACACCTTTTTCTTTTGTTATCTTAGGAAATTTAGAATGATTAAAGTATACTTAATGTAATTTGAAAGAAACATTACTTACATTTTTAGCAGAAAATTTTTTAAGAGAGATATTTCCAACCGAGGTGGTCTATTTTGAGTATCCACTTTTGCTTGTTTCTACTTGAACCAGATACAATAAAATATCCATATTGTGCTTGAAAATGCCAAGTTGATGTAACAACAATAACCTCATCCAAATAGCATAAAAAAAATATTCTTCTTAAAGAAATACTAGTAATTATTATGGTCCAACCAAACTTTTCATCATCATACCTATAATCGGAGTAATGTCCCTTGAGTTAATTTTACAGAGTTATGTCCCTTGAGTTATTGCATTTATTGAACAGGACAAGCAGATTTGTTAAAAAATCTACTTGCATCTTTATATTCTTCATTATTTATCATTTTCAGGATGTGGGGTGCGCTATCATTTAACACCACCCCGTCACTTAACCTTGCACTGTCTTATAGATTCACTTATCATTAAAACACCGAACAGCTACATAATACAGAAACAAAAATTACAAAACATAAAACGGCTCAAATGTTGATAAGACTAAAACACTGAAAAAAAAAAAAAATTTAGATGCCATTTAAATTCAAGTCAAAACAATTAGTAATTAACAAAATACAGTGTAACCCGGATATAAGAGAGTTGTCGGGACCGGAGAAGAAGTATCTTATATCCGGGTTTGGTCTATTATATATACATTAACACAGGCACTAATTTGGGACCAGAGAAAATCTCTTATATCCGGGTTACACTGTAGCTTAGAAAATAGTGAAATATTTTTTTGAAATTTTTTCTCGCATTTGAAATTGTTTTTTAAAGAAATGCAGGGGGCCCCAAACATTTTGCCTGTAGTTTATATAAAATCTTCATTCACTTAAATCATTAACAGGGCAAAAACTTTTCCCAAATTGACCACTCCCTTTCTTACATTAATAATAATATTCTTAATTAATTAAAAAAGATAAAGAAAGAAAGGAAGAACAAATTTAGGCACCAGGATATTTACTCTTCCTTTCTTTCCTTATCTTTTTTAATTAAGAATATTATTATTAGTGAAAGAAAGGGAGTCAAGGGAGATAATCAGAAATAGTAGCTGGTGAATGCACTTAACATTTATTCCATAAAAAAATCCCATACCCAATCAGTAGTTGTGTTTGTGTAGGCAGGAAGTCACATGACTTGTCTGGCTATGCAATCTCATCTACTGTTTGGGTGTGGCATTTCTTTTGCAGGGCTGATAAGGATGTGACCCCCACAAGCTTTTTGTTTTTGAAGAAAGGTTTGAAGAGCCAAGACAATGAGGGGACAAAGGTAGAGGTTTATATTAAATTAAATAAAATGTTGATTTTTACTTTACAAAATATAAACGTATGCTATGTACAAGTATGTACAGCCAGGAGAGGTGCCGGTTTGGTCAGGAGAGCTGATCGGTTGCCAGGCAGAAGTGTTATCGGCAGCGGTAGCTGGTCGATTGCCAAGTTGAAGAGTATTCACCGGGCAGTGAAAGAGGTGTACCAAAAACTAGTTCGGCGGGTGAACACCCTAAGTCCTCTTTTATTGTGTTCCTCCATACGAGGAGAATCAGAAGTAGGTCTAGTGGCCAGGGAGGTTTTAAGAGACTGATGAAAACTCTCAACTAGGCCATTGGTGCACAGATGGTAAGCGGTAGTTCTGATATGCTTGACACCAAGTAGGTTGGTAAATTCCTGAAAAAGGGACGACTGGAACTGTGCTCCTCGCTTGAGGTGTTCCGAAAGTTCCAGTCCACTCTCCCCAGGATTGTCTTGGAAATGGAGCTTGCAGAAATGTCCTTTATATGTATGGCAGTCAGTCATCGCAAAAAACAACCTGACATTTCTGGTATTCCAAGCATGTTGAAACCCATTCTTGGATGTCTGCATTCATGTTAGGCCAAACAAATCTGACAGTAATGAGTTTGACCATCACTCACATGCTGGGATGAGATAGGTATTTCAACATCTACATGGGCTGTCTTCAAAGTGCAGGTGGGATGTAGAGCTTAAGATTGGCTAGGTTGGTGTTGCAGTAC
The DNA here is from genome assembly GCA_964036315.1 of Acanthosepion esculentum. Lineage (NCBI taxonomy): Eukaryota > Metazoa > Mollusca > Cephalopoda > Sepiida > Sepiidae > Acanthosepion > Acanthosepion esculentum. The sequence continues at coordinate 5,172,613 of OZ038511.1, forward strand.
AGGGTATTGTTGCTGAAGGATGCTGGAAACTCCCGAAGCTTCAAGGAACTGTTTGTAAGCACATCTTGCAGCATGGTGTCAGATTTCTGTTCAGCAGCTATGGAATCCTGACTCAAGACATCGGTCTCAAGAGAATTAATTTCTGTTCAGGATAATGTATTTGCAACTGCGTTGTCCTTTCCCTTTATGTGATGGATCGCGATTGAGAACTGTAACAAGTAGTTGAAAGGCCAGATCTCACGGGATGTGTATTTGTTGGAGCTGGTACTCATTGCAGTCGTCAGTGGCTTGTGGTTGGTGTAGATTGTAAATTCTCTACCTTCCAGTAAGTGTCAGAAATGTTTGATGGCCAAGTAAATGGCCAGTAGCTCCCAAAGCTCTGAGAAGGTGGTGTATTCCCTCGAAAGCTTAGCCAAATAGAACACAATGGGTTGCATTGGGAATCGAATTCTTGCTAAACAACTGCGCCCAAAGTGTCGGTTGTCAGGGATAGTCACATTCATTGATCGTTGTTAGTATACAAAAGTCTGGTGAAATTTGCTAATGCAGTCTTCGCTGTATGAAATGCATGCAGAGCATCTCCCTCCAACGTGATGCCTTTATTCTTTCTCTGCAGTGGGTTCGTCAGCAGTAGAGAATAGTAGCACAATTCAGGATGAATCGTTGATAGAAATTCATCATCCAAATAAAATGTTGCAATTGTTTAATAGACGTCGGCGTAGGAAAATCCTGGATCATGCAGAGATGCGACACCGTTCACATCAGTGTGGTGCCTGAGAAAATCAATGCTGGGCACCCTAAAAACACACTTGCCCAGGTTCAGCTTCAGGCCGTAATATAAAAGTCACTGGAATACTTCTCACAGGTGTTGCCTGTGGGAGTCAACATCCTTACTGGCCACCAAGATGTCATCGATGTATGCGTATACATGTGGCAGTCTGCGCAGAACTTCATCCCTGAGCTATTGGAAGGTCTGGGCAGCGTTACGTAAACCAAATGGCATTTTTAAGAACTCATATAGGCCAAATGGTGTTGTGACTGCTGTCTTAGGGATGTCTCCAAATAAACGGTATCCCACTACAAACTGATAGCATAAACAGTTTGAAAAAATCCTGCAAATTTTAAAATTAAAATTCTTAGGTGAAAATGGTCATTAACTAAAGGTAGCTTAATTCCAATTGTAAAGAAATTTTGTTCTGTTTAATGAAAATTAACATGGAGTGCTCTTTTGTGAGTCAGTTTTAACAGATTTCAAATTCTATGTTGTGTTAATAGGACTCATCTGGATTATACCAACAGATTACTACCTGTATGTATGTATGTATGTATATATATATGTATATATATATATATATATATATATATAAATATCACATGCACCTACACAATTCAAAATGCCCATTCATTCACATCCTTCAAATAAAAATTATCAACAGCATGTAAGTATAAAAAGAAATTTGAAAAAGGTCAAATTGTAAATACAAATCTTGGAATACCTTTCTTGCAAACTTTTCCAGTTCAGTTTGAGATGTCGCCATGCAAGAAGCTGTCCAGTTTGGCTTGAACTCAGAGAATAGAAAACTGAGCTTAGGTCTTGAATTCTGATAAAATCTCTTTGAGTTGAGATACTCAGATAACTGATGAGAGAGAAAAAAAATTATGGAAATAAACAGGTTCCATATGAACATAATCAGCAATACACAATGAAGCAAGGTCAATGTATACAAGATGCCATAAGAGGCACTGTTCATTTGATTTAGTACTGAAGGCCTAAAGAACCGTTTACGAGTCGTTTTGCACAAAAGAGAAAAAGGTTAATTAAAAAGAAGTTCAAAATGTAAAAAGTTACCAAAAATAATTTTTGTCGAGAATAAGTTTCTTCATTTTATCTACACTACAGTTCAAAAGTTTGTCGACACCCTTGGAAATTTTTTTAAATTGGTTCCAAAACTAGTTGCTTTATACTTTAAACAAGAGAAAATTATTACAGATGGTCAAAAAGAAGTGAGACATGATTTTTTATTAGAAATTTTATGACAAAAAGAAAAAAAAGCATTTTATGATTTAATTTTGCTTACTTGCATTATTTACATTATTCGGACTGTTATCCTCATCTTCATTGCCATGTTCACAACATTTCAGCCATTGTATGCTCCAGCCTCCTTCAGGTGATTGGAATTTAGAACCAAACTCTTTATTTTTGTCATCTGGGGGGTAGGTTGTTCTAGTTCCACATGCCATGCCTCTTCCATTTATTTCCCTTTACCTTAACTCTCCAAGTTTTGGTTCACCACTGCTCTGGCCTGGTATTGATCTAACCAATGTCTTTATCTATGGCCCCATAGATAAAGACATTGGTTAGAGCCAGTGACTAGACCCAAAGAGTTGTGAGAAGAAAGCCAGAGCGTACAAAAGGCCAAATCATGAATGTGGCAATGAAGATGAGGATAACCGTCTGACTAATGTAAATAATGCAAGTAATCATAATACCTCATCTCAGATATAGAGGCCTAGATGTTGTGTATATGGCAATGAAGATAAGGATAACAGTCTGAATAATGTAAATAATGCAAGTAATCATAATACCTCATCTCAGAGATATCGCCAGATATTAAATTTTGCTCTCGTCAAAATATCCTCCTTTAGTCTTGATTACTGCAGCACAAATTTGTGACATTCGTTGGAAAAGTTTCTCAAAGTATAAGTTTGATAATCGATTCCATTCTTTTTTCAATGATTCTAAGTGTTTGTTTTTTTATCATTTTTTTTTTTTCACTCTTCTGTTAAGTTCATCCCATAATAATTCTGGGGGTGGCTTCAAGTTTTTGAACTGTAGTGTATATAAAAACGTTTCTTTGATAATAATAGTATATCATTCATTATATATAAGAAATAATAAGTTTATAAGATAGAGAATTACTTCTCTGAAAGATTTACAAAAAATAGCTACATAGAATTTTATGAACAAAATATAATGATGAAAAAAATTATGTAAAAAAACTTCAGAGAAATGATTTTATACATGAAGAAGACGTGAATGTTTTTTTCTTTTTTAAACTTAAATTTTTTCTTGCTATTCTACGAGTTGTTTGTTCGTTGAGCAACCTAGAGCAAGACAGCGTCTTCCTACCAACGCATGCATCGTGTAATTTCTTGTTCACATTAAGAACTTTTCATAAAAGAGAAAATAAAGTAAACCAGAGAATGCCCGGACTAAGATGGGCGTTGCTTGCGGACTAAGCTAGTTGCATATTTTGCACAAGTACAAATGGTTAGCATTTAAGCTCAGACAAAAAAAGAAAAAGAAAAGGATTTCAAACTTAGAAAATTGGTGCTGCACAATCTTCCTATCGTAATTTCTGTTTGTTTGGGTTTTGTATCACACTATACAATAATGAAATTAAAAAATAAAAAATCTTAGAAATTTTGTTAATCAAATATTTTTCACCTGTCAGTCTTCCTCTTACAAGCATTCCCCCCAAAAAGATCAGGATTATCTGTCACAAGAGATAATCCACATCATTTGTTGTAAATCTTTCAACTCGACTCAAATCACCTGTTTTAGTAATTTTAAGGTCAATTTATTTTTATCCCTCTGTACAAGGCTCGAGAGCCACTCAAGGTAGTGGGTTACAGAGTAAAAGGCACAGTTTATGCAGATATGTGGGGAAGATAACAATTAACCCTAGAGTTGAACAGGTTAAGATTGGAGTGATCGGAGAAGCATCTTTTGGGAGCCAGTTTTACATAGAAGTGTTTAATGGGAAGAAGCTTCTTGGGTGGGAGGGTGGTACTTCTCACCAATTGAATGCGTAGGGAATGCGAGTGGTTTGCTACAATGTGCGTAGCATGGCAGGTCTGAGGCATGTAGGTTAAAACGGGTGGAACTAAGGAAGGTATTTCATCTGAGCCCTTTCCATGGAAGTAGTGATAGAGCCGTGAAAGGCTTGCCTCATCCTGTCTGCGAGAGAGGAGTTTCAGGGGTGAAAAATAATTCATCACCCACAAGGATGCAAAGACAATTTTGGACTCTATTGCAACTGGAAAGTGAAAACCGGGCAGCTCCTGCCCAGATATGGCAGCCGTACTCCATTCTCGCTCTTGTAACAGTAGAAGATAGCAGGAGGTGTCAGGTGCTTACTGGAGCGGTAGAGGTACAACTGAAAAACTTAAAAATGTTTTTAATAAGAAATCCTGAAGTTCACAACAAAAATCTTTTAAAATCTAGATGTTCACAAAAAAATTAGAACTGTTTAAATTAATTAATGTTTTACATTTGGTAGCTGTAAGAGATTAAAAAGGAAAAAGAAATTACCGATTTAAATCATTTGCATTAGGAGTTCTACCCAAAGCTCTTAGAAGGTTACTTTTTAAAATCGGGTTGCTGGTCTCTGTGTAGGTTTGCCATAAATAATTCCAGTTTTCTGAAGAGCCATCAGCCATTGAGGCCAACAAGACAGAGTCAAATAAGTCTGGATGAATGCTTGAAAAGAAAGATTTTTTTAATAAGAATCAATAATACTCAAGACTAACTAAATGAGAACGAGGTTTATTATTATTATTATTGAAATAATGCCTTGAACTCAATAACCTGCATCAATTATTTTATTGCAATGTCAAAAAATCATTTGAATATTGTTCAGTTTTTCATTTTAACAAATATATGATATTTATATTCGTTTTTGTGCGTTTTACATACAAACAATTGTGCTTGTGGCATATAAATACTTATTAAAAGATTGTAGAACTTAAAGGCATAAAATGTCTTCCACAAGGAAAGAAAAAAATGACAGAAAAGAAGGTTCCCTCTTTCCTTGTGGAAGGAGTTAAAAAGGTGTGTAACGCAGAAAATAGTGGGTAACATATGAACAGATTCAAATTCTCTAATTTAGCTAAATTTTATATATATATATATATATATATAATACATAAAAGATTAATGGTCAGAGTTGAATCAGATCATGAAATAGTAAATATTAAAAAGTGCTCAATACATGTGTGAAAAAATAAAATAAAAGTAAAAATAAAATGTAGGGCTTTTAACTTTAAAAATAAGGAGGTCAGTTATATATATATATATATATATACCCAAGTGTGGGATTGGTATATACGGAGTAAATTCCAATAGCCAACAATTATTATTCTTTAAAGAGTGCTCAATACAGAGTAGAGCAGATATAATCATTTACTTAAATATTATAACATAAATATGTTATAATTATATTATATTAATTATAATTATATATATTAATTATATTATATAATTATATAATAATTATATAATTATATATATTAATATATAATTATATTATAATTATATAAATTAATTATATTATGTAATTATAACATATTTATGTTATAATATTTAAATAAATGATATATATATATATATATATATGGTGTATTTGGGCAGCAGTCATTCTTTTATACATGTTTCATTAAAAATGAGTGACAAGGTGCTGTGATTAAGTTTTATATTTTTTTTCATGTGTTTTTATATTTTTTTTCTTTTCAGGACGTAAATTATATAAAAATTGTCCCAATGTTTTATATATCCAAGTGTTTTCAGATATACTTTTAGCCATTATCAAGGATGAATTTTATTTCACTTTTCACTGAATATATGAATTGTTTTATGTATGTATCTTTTATTTTCCAAACATGGTCAGCACATTGTGGCCATATTCAGTGTTGATATTACTGAGTGTTGGCTTTTTCTTTTTTATTAATATTGCTTCCATTATTTTTAGCCTTTTTTACACATGCATGAGGCGACTATATTTGTATTATCAATGAGTAGGTTATTAAATCAAATTTTTTTTCTGTTTTCAATGCATATTTAGTTATTATGCATCTGTGTACAGATAGATTAGTTGGAAGTACAATAAATAGAAACTTTGTATGTGTACAAATATTTGTTTCCCCCACTGTGTGTGTGTAACTACAATATATCTGTAAAAAGAAAGTATGAATAAAGACGAAAGGAAAGCTTATCTTAGCCAACACTGTCATAAAACACAGCATGGCTGTGCTGAGTTTGGCAGAAACACCGAACTGATCGCTTTGTGAAGCATTACAGGGGTAATAGTCAGAGACAGGAAAGAAACAGGAGGTAACAAAATAACACTGCCTCAGAAACCGTGGAACAGCAACTTTGGGAGCAAAAGGCAACTTCACAAGACACTGAATCTTGCCAACTGGTGACTGCTGGTTTTCCCGTTGCTTTTATTGAAAAGAGACAGTTGAGAGAAATCCAAATCTGGACAAGTTGCAGAAAGGCCTGTATCTGGATATGCCAAACTGGCATAGGTTGGGCACACACTGGATAGTCCAAAAGAATCTTGTCCTGTGGATATTATAGATTGCAGCATTGCCCTGCTGAAAGATCCAGTCATTTCCAGACAAGTGAGGACCTTCAGTCAATAAGGATGTATTCTCCAACATGCCAATGTAACTGTTTAACCTGAAGCTCTATTGTTCCTTGGAAGAAGACAGCACCTCAGATTATGATAGAGCCTCCTTCACTGTTTGTGTAGAAAATGTTACCAGCAGGATATCCTTATCGTACCAGTAACATTTGGAAGCCGTCTGGACCATCTCGGTTAAATATTTTTCTCATCAGAGTACACAATCTTCTTTCACTTCTTCTATGTTTCATGTTTGGTGCTAATCATCAAAGTTTAATTGTTCATTTTTTTCAAACTCGACTCAATTAAGTGGTTGAGTCTATCAATGCAAAAGGTATATTTCTTCTTTATTTTCATTGCCCTGAAGATTTTGGCCAGTAGTGTACGAGCTGACAAACAGTTATGCACACAGACATGTTTATATGCACATGTATGCAGACCTCATCTGATCTGTTAGAGGATATGGAGACAGAAAAATGATTAGTGGAGTGTATGCAAATTAGACAGACCAGTATAAATAGAGAACAATTGGCAAACACAGTGGGGGGGGGGGGGGCTATGCCTAACAAAACTGGTTGCTATTCAGGACATGGAGAACTGTACTATGACTACTACTACGCAGAGAGATATACAAAACATAACAGGGGGATAAATCATATCTCATCTGATTGGAGACAAAAAAAAATGACAAGTGGGGATAAGTCAGATCTCATGTGATTGATTTACTGGACATGGAGACAAATGTCAATTTTGGGGATAAATAAATAAAACTCCAAAAGATAAACCTTCTATTATTATAGCGCCATTCCTGGAAGATTTCTTGACCTCTGTTCACAATAGCTCGATTTCCCATTTCAATTGCAATTTTTAGAACAAATGATCGCAGGGATCTGAAATTAAAAAAAAAACATTTTGAAATCAAAGACATTCTTTTCCAATCATGGTAACTGGTTTGATAGAAAAGCAATGTCATTATTGCTGAATGAAATGACACAAAAATTGAAGCTTGCTGTCATTTAATATTATTAAGCTTTGAGTGAAAAGACCTTGAAGAATTTTTTTTTTCTTTTATTGAAACAAAGCAGGGACAGCAATCTTCAATTTTTTAACATCAGAATTAGAAATTTTGCTTCTTTGCTCTGTAACAAAAATTGCATCACCATTGAATCCTACAATTTTTGTGCCGGACTTCATCCTAGCAAATACACCATTGCAATTCTGTTGTGCCCTTTTATACTTGTACGTCCTCCATCTTGCAATAATGAAATTGCCTTTCTATCAAGCCAGTTCTAGTGATAGTAATTTATATTATGAAAGATCAACAAATTAAAATAAAAAGATTTCATTTATTTGTTAATTAAAAAAGGTAAAACGAAAACCGTGTGACAATCTTTCCGCTCTAAATTGTGAAATCTCTAAAGCACCCCAAATTCTATGATTTTTTTTGTCTTTTAATGATAATTAGCAATTAATAATGATTGATCTATCATAAAAATTCAGAATATGGAATTAGTAAATACCAAATGCTTCAGATACCTTGGTGTATGGATTAGTTTTAACAAATTTAGTATAAGAGATAAGGAAATTGAACATAGTTAGAACTACCCCTAACCCTTTGTACTTTAACACACCTTAAAGAGAAAAATATCCAAATATGTATTTTTGTTATCAGCTTATATTATAAAATTTATCTATTTATAAACGTCTGTTTTTTTTAACACTACTGTAATTACTTCGATAACGTAATACTTGATAAACAAAATAGTTACCCATTTTTAAATTTTAGAAAATTTGTAATTAAGCGGTAACTATAAAAAAATAGATTTTTAATTACCATGATGAAACTGAAGAATCTTTTACCACAGAAATCAAGTATTATGTATGCCCTAATCAAATTTTGGCATATAAAAATTTTAGTGCCCTTATCAAAAACCCATTAATTTAGGGATTCCTGTATATATGTGAATAAAGACGAAAGGAAAATTTATCTTAGCCAATGCATTATAAAATATTAGGTTATCTCCCCTTACTCTGACTGCTATTGGAAGATTCTATTATCTACTTTTAATGTTATAACCCAGTTTTTGCACCAAATCTTATTTGGTGGGTAATTACAAATGCTAAGATCACTGTAGCACAAGATCTTAAAGGGGTTAGATGTCTTACAACTGACCCTGAGGAACGGCACCCAAGCAAGGCCTGCTTCTCAAGAAAACATTGCAGATGGCCCCAAGACAAAACAATCTTTGTTTGAATGACAGACTTGATGTGGAAGTCGTCAAAAATCTCATATTTTGTTAAAAACGTGTGCATATTTATATATACGTAAGCAAATATATTGGCATGATGGCAAGAAAGAAAAAAAATTGATCAAGACGAACTGAATAGAAAGGTATTAAGAGAATGTTTTTAAGCTGCTGCCCTTTTATAGGTGAAAAAATTTCAGGTATATAAAAAAAAAATAATTATATTAAATTTTGGTATATAAAAATTTTAGTGCACTTATCAAAAACCCATTAATTGAGGGATTCCTGTAGATGTCTATTTAACACGATAAGTATTTGACCCAATAAGTACTACAAAATGAAAACATCAAACTAAAAACACTAGTCACGTTATTAAAAGGCTTTATCAGATCAAGACTTTTATACAAATGTCATTCATGGCACTAAAATCATTCAGAAATATCTAAACTGCCAACTGTATACAACCAACTTTCTTAGATCAATGGTTAAAAATGGTGTTGAGTGAGTGAAGCTTGTGGGTCTTGTTGAACACCATCCCTACTTTGAAGCTTGTTGATTGGTGTTACAGAATCACAAGCAAAGAACTGTACTAAATCACAGAAACCATACCACTTGGGGATTTTCAACAGCAGCAACAACTAAAATGGATAGCACATTTAACTTGAAGAGAAAAGTTTCACACTACTTCAAATGAAAGGGTTATGAAAGAAACCCCCATCAACACTGGAAAGAGCAATAACAGTACGAGACTTGAGAAACCTATTTTCCTGAAAAAATTGTTTTAAGAGAAGGATCTTACAAATTTCAACCAAACGCAGCACTGGCTGTTCGGTTAACGAATGCTGAATAAGTAAATGGCTAATATTACCATTACTAAGAAAGAAAATTCATTTTAATTGCAACTTATTAATTGGTCAGTCCCCTGAATAAGGAGATTGTCAGGTTCTTTATGGTGTTTTAATCCAATCAATGTTACTCGACAATTCCTAGTTTTACCATAATTCCCAAGCCTCAAAATTTGGTGAGCTTTCAGTTTTCATCATAGGTTTACTTAAAATGTCATGAACCCTTAAGCTTTACGACTGACTCAAAAATGTTTTTTTAAAAAAAGCAAATAGCTTATATCACCAAGACAAACTTCACTGATCAGGATATATAGTGAGCTTAACACTATACACATCCTTTTCAAATAATATGTGACAGTGTGTAATGGGTTATATGGTATCAGTAGCAGAGAAGAATAACTTTTATTATTCTCTTATAAAAATATTAAAGTATCTCTAAATAAACAAATCTTGTGAAAGCTACATGTAAAATTTCTAGAAAAATGATCTTATCGTTTCTAAGCTGTTAATGTTCAGCAGATAAACTTATAAAGATTTTGTCTGTATGATAATTAAAATAACATTATCAAATATAATAAATGAACAATCTAAATTTAACACAATAAGTATTTGACCCCAATTCCTTGTATTTAACACAATAAGTATTTGACCCAATTCCTTGTATTTTTGAGAAGACTTCAGAAGTCATAAACATTCTACATTTTCTGGTCTGAAAGTCTTGTCAGCCAATATGTAATATATTTTTCTGTTTGAATACTCCACGGGGTATTATCAGGGAGATGAATGATTCCAGAATACCCATCACTTGATGACGCTGTTCGAA
>OZ038511.1:5187933-5245433 GCA_964036315.1 Acanthosepion esculentum
TTTTAACCTGAAAATTTTATTTAGAATATTTCCATAGTAAATGCAGACATCTTTTATATTTCAATATTTTTTAATAAATCTAAATTTCTGTAACTAATTAAATCGGACATTTTTTTTAACAAAAATCAGAAATTTCCTTTTAAGACCTTCAAAATAAACATGAAAAAAAATAAAAATATTCAAAAAATTCTAATAGAGAAAAATATCCAAATATGTATTTTTATTATCAGCTTATATTATAAAATTTATCTATTTATAAACGTCTGTTTTTTTAACACTACTGTAATTACTTAGATAACGTAATACTTGATGAACAAAATAGTTACCCATTTTTAAATTTTAGAAAATTTGTAATTAAGCGGTAACTATAAAAAAAATTGATTTTTAATTACCATGATGAAACTGAAGAATCTTTTACCACAGAAATCAAGTATTATGTATGCCCTAATCAAATTTTGGCATATAAAAATTTTAGTGCACTTATCAAAAACCCATTAATTGAGGGATTCCTGTATATGTGTGAATAAAGACGAAAGGAAAATTTATCTTAGCCAATGCATTATAAAATATTAGGTTATCTCCCCTTACTCTGACTGCTATTGGAAGATTCTATTATCTACTTTTAATGTTATAACCCAGTTTTTGCACCAAATCTTATTTGGTGGGTAATTACAAATGCTAAGATCACTGTAGCACAAGATCTTAAAGGGGTTAGATGTCTTACAACTGACCCTGAGGAACGGCACCCAAGCCAGGCCTGCTTCTCAAGAAAACATTGCAGATGGCCCCAAGACAAAACAATCTTTGTTTGAATGACAGACTTGATGTGGAAGTCGTCAAAAATCTCATATTTTGTTAAAAACGTGTGCATATTTATATATACGTAAGCAAATATATTGGCATGATGGCAAGAAAGAAAGAAATTTGATCAAGACGAACTGAATAGAAAGGTATTAAGAGAATGTTTTTAAGCTGCTGCCCTTTTATAGGTGAAAAAATTTCAGGTATATAAAAAAAAAATAATTATATGGCCTCTAGTCAGACAAGAATGTCTGACAAATCAAAAAATATGGTCTCATCATCCGTATCGCAGTTGTATAAGAGCTTTGCATTGTCATCAAACAGTGATGCAAGGTATGCCGCCAGCAGCATGTGTCCACAAGTTTTCTGTAATAATTTAGAAGTCCCAGAGAAACCTGTAGTGCCATTTATTAGATTTTCTAATTGGAAGAAGGAGATAAAAGTAACATCATTAGTGTTAAAATTCATTCAAAAATGCAGAAAAAGGAATCAAGTTGATTACTTGCATCAAATAAAGTTATATTTGATAAAGATTATGCAAATTGAAAGTTTCCGTGATGAAATATCATTCCTAAAAAACAACAACAAAAGGCAAATAGGTAATTCCAACAGATATTTTGATATGAAGTTCTTTACCCTGTACTGTGGACGATACACCATTCTTACACAGAGCTCTTAATTAAAGAATATCACCAACAATCAAAATATTTGGGAGTTGGTACCACCATAGGCAAAATCAGCACAACTGGTTTCTGGATCCCACAGGCAGTGAAGGCAGTGTTAAGCAAATGCACCATTTGGAAAATGTTTAACAGGATATGCCTTCAAATATCCCAAATTAACCAATTTGCTTAAACATTGTGTTAATCTGATTAATCCATATGAGAACAGGGATATCGATTCCAAAGGTCACTTTTGGGTACAAAGAAATGGGAAAGCAGAAAAGGTATACATATTAATATTCACATTCCGCACTATTAGAAACATACACACTGAGATTGTGCAGGACATGGGAAGTAAAGCATTCGTACAAGCATTAATTAGATTTTGTAATACATATGGAATACATGCATATAATTTTTAAGACATTTTTTTATGTTTATACATTCTTTTTATAGATACAAATATTTAAGTAAATGCTCTGTTTATAATAAACAGTATTAATAACATTTACCGGCCTGAATGTTAAAGAAATTTTCACAGAAAATATTTGTCCTCCAACAGGAATTGAACATAAAAAATATCTTAAAAATAATTGTCAGACTTTGTCCATTTCATAATGTCTGGCGTCATTTGTTTACATTTGGATACCCATTGAGCAGATATGAATGTATGAGAGAAAATCATAGAGAATTGTGTTTAAAAACAGTAAAATAGACCTTGCTAACCGGACACTCCTCTGTGGCCCAATCAGTTAAGGCACGTCAGGCTATATGACGGTTCCGTATAGGATACAGGTTCGATTCCTGTCAGAGGACGAATATTTTTGTACAGAAATTGTTGTCGCTTTCTTTCAGCAATACTTCTAGTCTCACCGACGCCTAGAACAATAATCCCCACGACCACTCGCCTCGGTTTTTAACGGCTAGCGTTCTTCTCTTATTCAAATAAGCCTGCTGCATAAAAAAATGGCAATAATGTACGCACGCGCGACCGACTCTCCGAAAATAGTTCAACACGCGAGGCAGCGAATTCATTTTGTTCCTGGTAAGTCACTGTCACATCTATTACACTCCCCCCTGATCGTATGATCACATAAGTGACAGTGAGGTGCTGGTCGTCTCACCCTTGCACTCCTTCGCGGTGGTATAACCATGTCTTCCTCCCCGGCTGAATCGTCAGATGTGTCCTGGTCTGAATCATATTCCGGGGGATCAATACGGGTCAAGTCTACTTCTTCCTCGCTCTCAGACGGGGTGTCGCTGCTGCTTGGTTCTTGCCATTCATGACTCCCTGACGTTGTGTCACCGCCACCATCCGCTGGCAACAATGAAGTGAGCCGTGGACGTACATCTCCCACGTGCCGCGGTATCCCGTCGATGACTATCGATTGTGGACTGTTTATCCCCGTGACACGATCTTTCACAAACTTAGACGTGCAGCGCCCGTGTGGATTTTTTACCCAGACTGCGCCTCCTTCTTTATACCGAGTTGAAGTCGCCCGGCTAGGCGAGGGCGCAACGTCAATTCCTTTTATTCGAATTTTGTACGAATGCAGCAAATTGGCGGGTGCGGAAGAGGCAGACACGTCATCCCTGGGTGTGATGTTATACCAATACACGGCCTCCATGATAGGGCAGCTCTTTCGCGCAGCAATCCGTTTGATTGTCCGATGACACCTCTCTACAATACCATTTCCAGATGGTTTGTACGCGCAGCGCGGTCGGAATCGGACGCCCCATTCTTCCATGAATTGTTTGAATTGCTGACTGCGAAATGCAGTGTCATTATCAGCCAGGATCTCCACTGGGGCACCACGTTCGAAAAACACCGACTCCAATTGCCGGATTACGTGTGCAGCGTCTTGCCGAACTAACGGCCGCCAGATCGAAAACCGTGTGGGGCCGCAATCGATCAGAGTCAAAAAATGGCGACCGTTATAGTGCGTAATGTCCATGCCTAGACGGCTCCACGTTTCACGCACACTGAGCTCTCCCTTCTGCCATCGCACAGAAGCTGGATCTATTGACTGACACTGTTCACAACTCCGAATGACCGATCTCACTGCTGCTTTCGACACGGACGGGTTGATCCTACGTGCGAAATATAGTGTCCGTTTAACTCCAGAGTGCCCGCTGTGTCGATGAATCTCAGTTAACTGAGCAGGGCTCGGGTTTCCTACGGCAAAAGCACATTCTGGTTGAACAGGTTCGATTACCTTCACATTGTTGAACCACCTCTGGGGAACTCTAGTCAGCAAGTCAGCTCGGTTCTGGTTGGATCTAACCAGCGCTATGTCAACCGAAAGGTTGTACTCTTTCACAAGGGAAGTTAGCGTTTCAAGTCGTCGCCTTATGAGCATCTCGCTAGCAGCCTTGGTGTTCAGCCGAGACTTTCCCGTAAGGGCATTAGTCACCCAATGGTACACGCAGAGGGAGTCAGTGTTCACGTGTAATACCGTAGCCTGCCATTTTAGCGCGAGGTTGATTCCTTTTAGCACGGCATCTAGTTCAGCCACATTGATATGCTGGGCGTTTTTTATCGGCCGTAGCCAGCATGCGTCCTCGATGATGGCTCCCTCAGCCTCGAGCGCTACTCCTACAGCCAGCGAACTCGCGTCCACCCATACGTCTAGCTCCTTCGTATTCACGCACCATTTTCCCTGTGCGGGATCCAGTTGTTGTGCCCGGGCGAGGGTGTCCGTTATCATACGTTCCAGGGGAGCATCACAAATTTTGTCGTCCCAGTTTTGCGTTACGGCAGTGGCTCGACGTTTGATGAAGCCTGTTGCCACTCGCAGCCATCCACACACGGGGAAGTGTCCCACCAGCTGGCCACACATGGAGAAAATACCTCTCCGTGTCATAGTCTTAGGGCCGTTTACCATTCTACCTCCTCGTCGCCATCGCAGTCGACCCTGTTCCCTCCATACTTCTAGCCCCAGCACTCTGGATCCGCCCTCTAACTTCTCTGGATCCTTGCTCGTCAGTCCGTAGAGCTCGAGATTTCCTCACAGATTCCGCCGACGCCACATCCTCGTTAATATATATATCGTCAATATATGACGACGTTGCTCTATTTACAGTTTCATTCTGTGCTAACGCCGCCTTGAGCACAGCTCGCATTATCAGGGGCGCTACATTCAGGCCGAACCCCAGCCTGCTCAAACAATATCGCTTCCCTTTAAACATAACTGTTTGGTATGGCCACAGAGATTTTTCAACATGGCTCTGTAGGTATGCTTTCCTGAGGTCCAGAATGGACACGTTCGCACCCTGCTGTCTCCAGTCTCGCAGTTTTTCTGCGTAAACATCAGTTGCGCCTGTGAATGTGTCAACGTAGGTATTCAGTTCCCGATAGTCCATCACAGGACGCACCTTATGCTTGTTGGTCTACAGCACAGCCATCAGCGGTATCAGTCCCTTGGGCGGGCCAAACTTCTTGTCACTGTACGGCACCAACCAACCATTGTCCATCCATGTTTGCAATTCATGCTCGTACTCCTCTCTCATCTCGCTGGATACCGGATATTCAGAGATCCGATTCTGAAGTTTCCCTGGTGCATTACCTGCCGACCACTTCCAGGCTGCGACCCAAACTCTCTGTCGTTCATTGAATTTTGCACTGAAATCGGCCTCGCTAATACGAATCGCTGCACAGACGGACCGTGGTTTTTCAAACTCCACGCTTCCATGCTGCGTGATGCGAACTCCACCGAGTGCCTTAATGGCATCGATGCCAAGCAACAGGTTGAAATCCAGGGGCTTCCCTCGCATAACCAGCACATCGATTGTAGCAGCATTACCGGTTGCTGTGCAAATTCTGACTGTGCCCCTTCCACAGCAAACCTGCGTAGCTCCGGTTAATGTAGATACCGCCTTATCCTGCTTCGACCAAGACCGACATAAACTCGCTCTCAAGATTGATCGTGAGCACCCAGAGTCAAGGAGAGCCGAGCATGGTGTGCCGTCAACACACACAGTAATGATGGGTAGCACCGATTTTACTTGCTCTGTGGGGAGTGGACCGGCGCTGAAGTCTCGTCCCCACCTCCGTTTCCCGGACAATTTTTTGCCACATGACCAGTCTTGTTGCATCGATAGCAACGCGCGTTAGTTGCCCTTCGCCTCTTCACGCAGTCCCTCGCGAAGTGATTGGGCCCATTACATTCATAGCATGTGACAAGTGAGCCTATGTCTGGGGAAGATCGAGGAGTCTGGGAGGGCTGCACTGCAGCGATGACCGGTTCCCTCTCTGCTGTTTCGTCCTTTATGATTGCGCGAGCTCGGGCCAATAGCTCCTCGAGAGACATATCATCCGCCCTGGCCGAGGACCGCAGGAGCCTTTTCACAGGACCAGGAAGCCCCCGCACGAACACGCATGCCATCGCATTGTCTGGTACTCCTCCAAAAAGGACGGACAGCTGCCATAGATCTGCCAAATATACATCCACGGTCTCACCCTGACGCAATACACGTGCCCCGAATTGTTCGTATGCCATGAATTTATCAAGGGCAAATGCTGTCATCAATGCTCCCTTGATTCGAGCCGCGTCCGATTTCTCTTCCGCAGATAGTTGCTGGTAAACTGCGAATGCTCCCCCGGTTAGGCGAAGAGGGATGACACGATCAAGCCGCTTCACTCCCGGTAGGTCGCACACCAATTCCAACTTCTCGAGCCATTCAACCACAGATCCAGTCCCGTCAAACTCGGGGATAATTTTTAAATCAAACCGGCCGTCCATATCCGCCGAAATAGCTTGTACAGAAATTGTTGTCGCTTTCTTTCAGCAATACTTCTAGTCTCACCGACGCCTAGAAGAACAATAATCCCCACGACCACTCGCCTCGTTTTTTAACGGCTAGCGTTCTTCTCTTATTCAAATAAGCCTGCTGCATAAAAAAATGGCAATAATGTACGCACGCGCGACCGACTCTCCGAAAATAGTTCAACACGCGAGGCAGCGAATTCATTTTGTTCCTGGTAAGTCACTGTCACGTCTATTACAATTTTCTATGAAAATTTCTCGGACATCCAGGCCGGTAAATGTTGTTTAATACTGTTTATTATAAAACAGAGCATTTACTTAAATATTTGTATCTATAAAAAGAATGTATAAACATAAAAAATGTCTTAAAAAATAATTGTCGGACTTTGTCCGTTTCATAACATGCATATATATCTATAGTGACAATGCCAGGTCCTTTAACAGCGATTTTGGTGGAGATATAATAGAGCACCATCGGGATAGTTATGAGTTCAAGGAAACCTTTATGGAGCATATTATGAACGACATAAAGATTCCCTTCTATTCCCCATGGATGGGAAGCGTGTGCGAAAGGATGATAAAGACTACAACGTCTTTCCTTTTTAAAACTCTGGGCAGAGGCAAAACTGACCATTTCTAACTTCTCACTCTCATTTTGGACATACAAAGAACAAACATATATTTCATTTCTTTAAAGATTTTGATTCCAGTGGTTCACCTGATATTGAACCTACTCTTCTCTGTCTCAGTAGTTAGATGCTCTCCCAGAAAGAAAGAATTTGTTAGCCAACTTCAGAGACTTGTGACATGAGGAATAATATCTCTTAAGCCTAAGGGAACGTTGTAAAGGTTTGCATGTTATAGATGTTGGTAATAAAGTGAAAATTAATGACATAATTAAAAATCCTGCATAAGCCAGACCATTTTGGAAACTTGGCAGAGGAGATGAACTTTTCTATGGAAATGACAGAAATGTACATTCAGTACGCATAGCCAAAGGAGTTGCATCCTTTGAGAAACTGGATTGATGAAACTTTCCTTGATGCATAAAATATTAAAAAGAATTTTAAACCTGAAAGTAGTAAAGAATGATAAAGACATTGAGAGTCAGAACATCCGAAGATGTAAGAAGAAAATTAAGAAAAATTGCAACAATGAATTTGTGTATTAAATCAATTATCAGTCCTGAGTATGACATTAAACTACATTCATCTTCTTATTGCTTATAACATTCTGATCAATCAGTGGTCCTAGGTACGACCTTAAACTACACCCACCTTTCTAACTGGATCAAACTTGGCCTTGAACGAGATATTAAGCTCTATCTATCTATGGTGGTGAAAGTAATAATTAATAATGAATAAAGAATTTGCTTTAATTGTAATGAATTAAGACGGGATACATGGGTACGACGTTAAACTGCATCCAACAGCAAGGCCTCTGATCAGGAGGTTTTGAGGAAGCGTGGAACCACCTCTTAATTGCTGGTGTTCCCAGGTCCACCCTGACCCGGGGTGGTAGCACCTGTTGGGGTCCCAGCTATGGGAAAATAGTGAACTTCCAGGTTTTTTCCAGCACATTAAAACAATGATGTTGCCAACTACACTTTTTTGAAACAATGATGTTGCCAGCTATACGTTTTTGAAACAATGATGTTGCCAGCTATACTTTTTTGATATATTTAGTAAATACTGGATCTGGCATTAAATAAGCCATAGTGGTTGATATGACATAAAACCCCAAACAACCAAAAGACGGGATACAAGATTTAAAACAGGTGCTAACAGACACGTAAAAATATTTCTTGAATGGGTACAAGATTTAAAAGAATTTACATCAGCTCACAAGAGTTGAATTTAAAAATACTTCATTTTTACAAAATGCAATGGATCACTTGAAATAATGCAAAGTTTTATTGTTCATGTTTGGAAAGACCAAATAGTATTTTGTTAACAACAGATATCTTTAAAAAAAAATGGTTAAAAATTCTTCAAAATTCTTGGTTAAAACTTTAAATCTGGTGACAAGGAACTGCTTGCAGGACTTGGGAAGTGTGTAGTCACCCTTTAATTGTCATTTCTCCCAGATCCATTCTGACCCGGGGTGGTAGCACCTGTTAGGATCATCCTTGATAAGGCATTAATCTGTTTACATGTAATCCAATATGATATTAATAAGAATATAAGAATGATGATGATAAAATAATTAGATGATGATGATGATATACAACTCAGTAGAAATTCTTTTGACAGCATTGTGTTTATCATCACTACTGAACTTTAAAGAAATGATCCAGCAAGATGCATAAACAATATCAAAAGGGCATGGCATAAATAATAATTTCAGATGAAAAAACACCTATAAAAAGATGAATCACCACTGGAACATTTGATCTGCTTCATGATGACAGGCTATCATGGAAGAATTATGGTTCCTCACAAGTAACCAATAGAGTATCTAAAAAGTTAATAGTCAAGTAAGTACCAACCATTGTGTCTGTATTACATATTGTAGATATAATGGTTTCCTTTTCTTCTTTGTTATCCATCAATTATTGTAAAATAAAGGTTTAAATTTATGTATATATCAAATATGCAAAAAAAAAAACCTACAAAGGACTAATGTCATGGTCAAGTAATAAGTATCCGATCACAGCTCCATTAGAACCCATTTAAACACACACAAAAATTTACCAGACTCCATTAGAAATATACTAGTAGAAAACACAAATATATTAATTGCTTCCATCTGTAAAAAAAGGTTAAAAATAATGGAGGCTTTAGTAATAAAAAAAGAAAAAACCTAAACATAACAATATTAACTACGAACAAAGCCACAACGTGCTAACCGTATTTGGAAATTAAAACACCACTACTACACACCAAGACATATACATAATGCACACACTCAATTAAGCAGAAAAATCAAATCATCCTTGATAATGGCTAAAGATATAGCCGAAAGCGCTCGGAAAAATAAAACATTTGGACAGTTCTTACACACCCTTTGTCCAGCAAAGAAAGCTCTTGTTCGTACACAAGAAAAATTAACTAAAAAACTTAACCATAGTACCTTGTCTGTCATTTTTAATTAAACTTGCATAAAATAAGGATTGCTGCCTAAATATAAAACTATATATATATATATATTTCAACCGCCACTTTTGTGTGTTTGTGTGTTATAAATTTGGGTATATGATACTGACAGTTATAAATTATTGACAATAGGAAAAATGTCCATGAAAGAATATTGTTTTGAAAACAAATCCAACTATGCCAAATCGGTGAAATGTAGTCAGATGTGTTTTCAAAACATTATACTTTCATGAACTTTTGATCTAATTGTCAATAATTTTTATATATAAACTTCAGATAGAGTATCTATAAAAGGACAATATGAATAAAGGCAAATCGAAAACTTACCTTAGCCAATACATTTCCTTTCATCATTATATATATATATATATATATATATATATATATATATATATATATATATAATTTCACCCAAAGCAATAAAGCCAGTAGGACACAAAGGGTTAGTGAATATTCGAAAATATGAAGATAAAAAAACACTATTAAGGAGAGAGAGAGCAGTAACAGAACAAGAATTATAACATTATTTGGACTATTGTCCTCATCTTTGTCACCATATTTATTACAGATTATTGTACACTCTGGCCTTCTTCAGGTGGTTGGAATGTCGAACTGAACCCTTTATTTTGCTCACTGGGGTAGACTGTTCTAGTTCCATGTGTCAGGTTTAATGGATGTCAGATATCTCCTGATAATTCCCTCTCCAAGTTCTCTACTGCCTTAACCGGGTTTTGAACTCACACTCTTTGGGTCCTGTCACTGGATCTAACTAATTCCTTTATCCACTGTGCCATGAAGAATTATAAACAGTATGACTATAAAAATAATCACTGCACGATGATTGCCAGTTCCCCAACTTAATTTACTGTCTCTCTTCCTCTACCATATATATATATATATATATATTGCTAAAGGACAAAACACATCACACAAAAACTTTTTACATTCTGTCACAGTTTGTTCCTAATATACACATATATATATATATATATATATATATATATGTATGTATGTATGTATGTATGTATGTATGTATGTATGTATGTATATTAGGAACAAAATATGACAGAATGTAAAAAGTTTTTGTGTGATGTGTTTTGTCCTTTAGCAATTTACTAAGATGTAAATATGTAGAAAGTGCTTTAATTACCGTATCATCCACTGTAAATTTACATCCAAGTTCATTTCACCTTTCTTGATAAATCTTCTATTATCCCAATATGAGATATTTAATAAGAAAAGTGAGGGGAACACAAACAAAAAGAAACTAAATGAGATTGGCTGGACTATAGACCCAAATATATATACTTAAAAAAAAATAAATAAAAATCTTCAGCATCTTTTGTGCGCATGTGTAGTTACATCAACATAAACATCATCACTTTTATCTGATGAAGCCCTAAATGAAGCTGAAATGCATCATATGAAACTTTCTTCCAAGTTATCATATTTTTTCTATAAAATTCTCTTTTATATATAGAAATTTATACATCATTTTCGCATATATTTTCCCTAATGGTCGAAACCAAGGTTTTGTGTGGTTACATAAGGTGTTTTTGCCCCTTTATTATATTTACTTGACCTACAAGTCCTTTTTTAAGGCATCTGCATCGAGCACATTTTGATATATGTCTGTTTTGTGGCATGGTATTTTTCTGGCCTCTTAACAGATTTTTTATATATATTTATGCTCTTGAAATAATTCAATTGAATATATATATATTTGTTTATATTTATTTATGCTCTTGAAATAATTTGAATAAATATATATATTTATGCTCCCGAAATAATTCAATAGAGCTCTCGGTGAGGAAGAGGTGATTTTATAAACAGTGGCTGCTGCTGCTAATGCAATGCTCTTCAACTAGAATTGGGCTCTCCTAACCACTGATGTCTTGTATAGTAAAAGCATTAAAATTTCCCTTTCTTTCTGCTGTGTGACAATAACTTGGGGGTAGAATCTCTGACTAATGCCAAATCGGTCAGGTATTGATCCCAGCTTGAAGCAATAACTGATGTGCTGTGATACAGTGAAACAGTCTCTATGTGGATCACACACACACACTATATATTTATATATATATATATATATATATATATATATATATATACATACACACACATATGTATTTGAGGTAAGGAAGTGGGAAAAACAGGTTTTCTCAGTTTTTCATTAAGGCTGTTTTAAGATATTTATAATCCTGTCATTGAATTTGATTATTTTTGTCTTTTTTATCTTTCTTTATTTATTTTATGTTTTTGGATTCTTTCTTCCACTTCAAAGTTTGGTATTTGCTTTAAAAAAAAGTTTATTTGTTTTAAGTTTTAGGTTATTAGAGCCTACACAAAGAGGAGTGACACATTATTTCATGACTGCTTGACATATGAAACTGTCAGTCACCAGTGCTGATTTCTATGTCTACATTATTTATATCTAGAAACTCTTTAGCACTTATATTAAGTACTCTTCCTTTACAAATATAGCACATTTTCAGCAATTATATATATATATATATATATATATATATATATATATATATATATAAGTAACTGTTATTTGTCTTTTCTCTCTAAATATTTGTGAGATCATTGCTCATTCTTGTATTTCTATGCATGAATGAAGATTTAAGATTTTACAAGCATTGATGGCTGGTGACAGGAAAACTTTTCTGTGATAGCTGAAGGAGAACCTGTGGCAGAACAGAAGGAGCATGACTTTTATGGTGCCGCTCTCTTTTACTTTAGTTCTGCAGTTTCCTTAAGAGCAAGCATGACTTTTCAGAATCAGTTGACTGGTTACTTGGCAGAAGTTGATGGTACAGGATTCCTTTCCATTCCCACCAGATGCATGGCATTACCTTTCTTAGGGTGGAGACCCACTCTTGAGGTGTCTAAACTTGGATCTTGTCTCCTACCCCAGGAACTTTTCACTGAACATTGTTGTGAATGCACTGTTTCTCATCACACATCACAATTTGCCACCCCCCCCCAAAAAAAGGGGGTGCATTTTCATTACAGAAAATCACAGATGAAATTTGATCCAAAAGATTCTTTCCACTCAAATCATGTGGTACCCAAGCATTGTAGGAATTTGAGTAACCAAGCTTCACTAAGTTCTCAGGGATAGTGGATTTTAATAAATCTAGTGTTTCTGCCAATTCTCATGTTGTGTAATGCAGGTTATTCTCAATCAATGTCTTCATTTGGTCATCATCTGAAGCAGGGTGGGGTCTGCCTTAGCATTCCTCATCAATAAAGCTACAATCACCAACTCTAAATTTAGCAAACCACTTCCATATACTTCTGTCAAGTGTCTAAAATGCACCTTATAATCTTATACACCTTATAATCTTATGCACCTTATAATCTTATACACCTTATAATCTTCCATTTTCATAGGGATGCAAAATTGTTATCTCCTGTTAATTCCCCTCTGAAAGTTCTCCACTGCCTTAGCCGATTACTGAACTCTCACTCTTTGGGTCCTGTCACTGGATCTAACTAACGCCTTTATCCACTGTGCCATGTGTCCTTGAGGTGTTAGTTTGATCCAGTGACAAGACCCAAAAAGTGTGAGTTCAATACCCGTCTAAGGTAGTGGAGAACTTTCAGAGGGAAATTAACAGGAAATAACTGACATCCATTAAACATAGCACCTGGAACTAGAATAATCTACCCCAGTGAGTGAAATAAAGGGTTCAGTTCGATATTCCAACCACCTGAAGAAGGCTGGAGTGTACAACAAAAATGTAATAAATATGGCAACAAAGATGAGGACAATAGTCCAAATAATGTAAATAATGTACATAATACCTCATCTCAGAAATATAGACAGATATCTATCTGTAATATTGAGCACTTTTACCCATAAATATGGCATACCTGAAAAGTATATTTTTACCCTATATAGATATATATATATAGATATGTATAGGTTTGATCTCTGCTGGAGGACATATTTTCTTTACTTAAATTTCTCAAAAGCCAGACTACCCACACATATCATTTTGATTATAGTGGTGAAGGCTTGTGCCACACCAACCAGACATTTTTGGGGGGCAGCCAATTATAGAGAACTCGTGCACAGTATGCCACAAGATCCACAAATGTCCCTCCACAGGTTTTGAATTCAGAGTTGTTCTTCTGCTTGACCAGTTGCCACCCAAGGTTATAGAACCCCAGTCTATACAGCTATTTACCCACAGCTGGCATAAGAAGAGATGGATTCATATCTTTCCCAAGGGTATTAGCATGTAAGTGAAAATAATGAACCCAACTGGAATTCAAACTCGGCTCTGAGATTCATCAATCCGAGATGCTATTCATCATGCACACACACACATTATATATATATATATATATAAGTGAACATAGAAGTCAACACTTAGAGGCGACAGTCTGTTTCATGCTAGTGCAATCGTCAGGCGTGACGATTGCACTAACATGAAACAGACTGTCGCCTCTAAGTGTTGACTTCTATGTTCACTTTTATATTTACACACGCTCTATCTCTGATATTGAGCACTTTATCCCATAAATATAGCACACTTTAAGACTATATTTCTTCATATATATATATATATGGTGGGTAGCAAAAGTGTTTAACACATTAGGTTTTTATAAATTTCACAATAAAAATCGTTCAATTTGAAAGATACTTACTTCAAATATTTTTATGAACACAAAAGAAAATTGAGAAACATTGCCAATTTTCGAATTTGACTGTGTGCAAAAGTATTTAACATGATTTGTTCATTAAAATATTTGAAGTAAGTATCTTTCAAATTGAACGATTTTTATTGTGAAATTTATAAAAAAACGATGTGTTAAATATGTTTACTACCCACTGTAATATATATATATATATATATATATATATATATATATATTACTTATATTTTTAAGACATTTTTATGTTCATACATTCTTTTTATAAATACAAATATTTAAGTAAATGCTCTGTCTTATAATAAACAGTATTAATAACATTTACCGCCCTGAATGTCCAAGATATTTTCATAGAAAAATATTCGTTCTCCGACAGGATTCGAACCTGTATCCTATATGGAACCATCATTTAGCCTGACGTGCTCTTAACCAATCAAGCCACAGAGAATCATTCGATTAGCAAGGTCAAATTTACTGCCTTTAAACTTCAATCTTGCATGATTCTCTCACGTACATTCATATCTGTTCATTGCGTATCCAAATGTAAACAAATGACATCACACTTTATGAAGTGGACAAAGTCTGACAATTATTTTTAAGACTATATATATATATATATATATATATATATATAGTCTTATATATATATATATATATATATATATATATATATATATATATATATATATATATATATGATTTTGTTACAAAATGAAGGGATAATTGTTTATTAAATTGTTTGATTTTATTATTTTAGTAATAGAAAATTTTTAATTATCAGATCCTTTTTTTTTTTTAAAGTGAAGAGAATCCTATGCAAACACACAGACCAAACCAAGACAGAAAAAATAGAAAATCAGAATTACGAGATCAACAGAATTCCAAGGAAAATTTTAAAAAAATATTTTTATAACCTCATCCTGTCTATTATTCCAAGTCAGATATCAATTTATTTTTTTTAATATTTTTGTTCACCTAATGCAAGGCCAAAGAGCTACTCAAGGTAGAAGGCTACTGAATGAGGTTGTTGCAAGACGTACACATTATAAGGATTTGTAGAGTAGATAACAGTTGACCCAAGACTTAAACAGGTTAAGACAGTAGTGATTGGAGAAGCATCATCTTGGGAGTTTTTTCTACAGTTTTGGGGAAGAGCTGAATAGTTGAATTCCTCCTTACCAATGGAATATGCTTATAAATATAGAAACTTTTATAAATAAAGAAGCAAAAATTTTTTTAAATTGCACATAACTATAAGCCAAAAATTATAAAACAGTAAATATTTTCAAATAAATTTGGGGGGGGGCTAAAAGAATCTAAAATGTTTTTTTTTGGTCTGCAATTTTTTTTCTTGGCTTCTTAAATAAGAGAATTATTTAAAGACAGTAAATTGAGCTCAGAAGTTGACATAAAATTATGGCTTTCCATAATGTTTTGAGCTTAATTTAACACAGGATGTTAGAAAATAATTTCACTTTTTTTAATTTTTTTTTCAATATGTCAGATTCTGCAACGAATATGTAATGATTATCAATGAATTCTTACTTACATAAGAATTCAATTAAAAAATCATAAAATTACCATTCTCTGGAAGGAATAAATAACAGTTATTATACTCCCCCAGAATTCCACGAGAGTGAAAGAAAAACAAAATAATTACTTATTGGTTTGATTGAAAAGAAACAATTTTTTTCTGAAAGGAATTTTTACCTCGCCATATTGCATAAGTCGTCCATTAGTGTCGCTCGGTCTTCTGGTTGAAAAACCTGTTAAAATAAAAATAATTATTAAATAATAATAACAAAATTATCAATTAACCATTATAAAGTTTTTCTAATTAACCAAATTATTTCTTCTAAAAAACAAAAACTCAACCAAATTATTTAAATTCTTAGATAAAATATTTTCCCATTGTCAAATAATGGCTTTTTTCCTTACTAATATTTTTATCAGATGGTCATTACATTCTACAAATATTAAATAAGCAGATTAGTCAGAGGTTATTTCCTTCTTGTCCAACCAACAATGCTTCATTCTTTCTTGTTCAATCCATAATGCCTACTAGAGTCTTTAAAGAATCTAACACCTTAAGCATTTCTAACAAAATAAAAAATAAAAAGATAAGCAAAACTGTTTTTGTGTCTATTTTAATATAAAATGTTTTGGGAAAAATAAATGACAAAGTG
This sequence comes from Acanthosepion esculentum, assembly GCA_964036315.1. Classification (NCBI taxonomy): domain Eukaryota; kingdom Metazoa; phylum Mollusca; class Cephalopoda; order Sepiida; family Sepiidae; genus Acanthosepion; species Acanthosepion esculentum. The sequence continues at coordinate 5,204,112 of OZ038511.1, forward strand.
GAAAAAGTTTTCTTGTGATGCATTTTGTCCTTTAGTATTTCATTGGACTAAATTTGTTATGTTGGTGCGACTACACATGAATGAGGGATTCTGGGTATTAAAATTTTATTTTTTTATCTAAGCTGATTTCATTTAGATTCTTTTTCTTTTTATCACTGTTGTTAAAAAGATGAAACGCGTCACAAGAAACCCTTTTCCCCACTTTGTCATACATTTTTCCCCAATATTGTTCTTGATATATCAAAATAGATATTGTTACTTCAGATAAAATTTTACCAATTTCCACTTAAACTTGGATTAACTAATTTTGTCTTTCTCTGATCTGTTAGTTTGTAACATCAAAAGAAAATGCCATCTTTTGCCAGAGGTCCTTTTTTGCTCTGGCTTTTTAGCCAAACGTCTTTAATCATATCAAATATCAAAATGAAGAACAAAATGTCAAATATTCTAGATTGGCATTCAAAATTAAGACCAAAAATAAGAATCCACGGAATGAGACGTGTGAGAAAAGCTCAAACATGCTATGACGAGAATGTTCTAAACAAAACAACAATGAAAATATTAGTCTTAATAATTCATGCAATTAAACTGATTTCAACAAAAGATAGTTTATATAAAATGAAAGCAAACAAAAACCAATATCTATTAATAAAGTTAATATGAACCAACAAGACTACAATGAAGACATTAGTCAAAATAAACCTGTCTATATCTATAATTCTCAAAATGTGTGTGTGTGTGATCAGATGTTGTTTTTATGAATTTCCACAGTTTTCATCTGATTTTTTTTGATTGATAGATAATTCTTCAGTGCCGGTTTTGAGTCCAAATTGGCTGGAAAAAAATTACAACCTTCAAAGTGAAAAATTGAAAATCTTTAATCTTTTTTTTGGCTGACTTTAAACTTAAACTGCTCCAATTGAACGACAAAAATTCCTAGTAATGCAAGACCTGGTCAAAGACGGGTTATACTGCTAGTAAACTATAAGTTATTTAAAATCTTGAAATAATCTTACAACAGTTTGTTCACCAACAAAAATCTAAATAATTTCTTTTTTCAACCAACAGAATTCAGAATACAGAAGCAGAAAAAAAATCAGTATTTATATTAGTCGGACTATTGTCCTCATCTTTGTCGCCATATTTGTCACAACGTTTCGGCCATTGTATGCTCCGGCCTTCTTCGGGTGGTTGGAATTTCGAACCGAACCCTTTATTTCGATCACTGGGGTAGACTGTTCTAGTTCCACAAGCCATGTTTGATGGATGTTAGTTATCAGTTATCTCCTGGTAATTTTCCCTCTGAAAGTTCTCCACTGCCTGAACCGGGTATTGAACTCACACTTTTTGGGTCTGTCACTGGATCTAACCAACGCCTTTATCCACTGTGCCATGTGTCCTTGACAAATATGGCGACAAAGATGAGGACAATAGCCCGACTGATGTAAATACTGTACATAATACCTCATCTCAGAAATATAGACAGACTCAGAAAAAAAAATATTTGTTCTTAATTTTTAAAATGAATTTCTGGGATGAGAAGTTAATCTTTACATTCTGTCTAATGTCCTCATCTGTGTTGTTATTATCAGAATGTTTCGGCTGTTATGCCCTCTGACCTTCTTCAGGGCGAATTTAGTGTCAAGGAATTTCAAAATGAATCGGTCATTTAATCTACAGATTTAGATTGTTTTCATTCCACTGTCCATGTCTAGGGATATATCGACAGGTCTTCTTTTTTTTTTTAGTCCTGCTCAATTATTATTATTTCCACAAAGTCTGAAATCTGTAACACCCAGCACTGAGATTGAACTCAAATACTATAAGACCAAATTCACAAACCACTCCTTTAATCCACTAACACTGTAGCTTAAAGGATTAAAGTCTTTGATCCATTAATCTGCTGGCATCATAATAGACATAAGCAGTGACAGTGGAACAAGAACAGTTTTTTCCCCATAGGGTTCAGGTAATTTACCTGGATTGTTAGACACATGAAGAATCACACATCAAAGATGAGGATATTATTCTAAGTGTACCACATATACTTGGGGGGTAGTGCAAGTTTTTATGATCAGTTAAAAGGTCATTTTTATGAAGAGGTTAAAAATCATGCATTTTCAGTGATCGGTTGCACAACACACAGGTAATTTTTTTTCTGGAGGGGTTAAAATTCATACATTTCTGGTGACCGTAACCTACTTGGTAAGCCTATATTTCTCTGACAGAAACTTCGGCTACGTAGGCGGCAGGCCCAGTGTAAAGGAGCTACCATAGTCAGGCATGAACGAAAACAAAAGCATGGTATCTAAATCTTTGTATAAGATATTTTACAGTACATGGTTTTTCTCACCATTTTGGGGTATTTTTGTACCATTATACCATTTATTTTTATACATTATATCTAGGATAACACCCAGTACTGCAATATTTGACTATGGTAGGGCTACTAGTATTGCTCAGAAGCTGGGGTGACATTACATACTAGCTGTATGAAAAATATCAGGTTTTTAACAAAAGAAACATTCATACATGAAGTAGACTCATACACAAGTATCTACGGCAAATGATTTAAATAATGGATATTTCTTGTTACATTGTGTTCCACATTTATTTGTCTTTGCTAAAAATGTACACTTCAGTTTTGGTAATGAAATTCCTTCATACACGCAAGAAAGACTGAAGAAGGGACAAATCAAAATAATTCTATGGTAAAAAAACTACACATATATTTTGAAAAATTATTTGAACTGACATCCTCATCTTTGCTGTTTTTATCATTGTATTTTGGTGAATGCATCCTTCCACATTCTTTGTGTGTGTGTGTGTGTGTGAATGTCTTTTTCTCTCTAATAGGTGCATCAAGATCCAAGTAGAACAATAAATAATCTAATTATCCAAAAGCACAAATTCACAAAAACAATGACTACATCATTTTTTCTTTTTTAAACAAATGCCCTAATCCAGGGGTTCCCAAACTTTTTTCACTGGGCCACATTTTCAGAACAAAAATTTGCTCACACCTCACCAACTTTTATGTGATAAAAAGTACATTTAAAAATAATAAAAAAATTGCAGGTTAAAGGAGATAACTATGGGTTTGAAGTCAGAACATCATCATCATTGATAACTCTCTCCTCCAATTTGCAGACCCTAGTTACTATATTCTTAATACTTGATATAATGCAAAAATATCTCAATGATAAAATCGGTCAATAATTATTTAGAACTATTTATACTGGGACTCATGCATGCAATTACAAGTAATCCATAATAATATTTTAAATTTTGAAATTATATGAATTTTTTTAAGCTGTTTCTAAATCATTGATTGTCTTTCAATCATTCCACCTCACCTGCCATCCTCTTCCAGTGCACCACACTGTTTGCGAAGCACTGCCTTTTTTCTCTCTCTCTCTCAAACGAGTGGAGCTACAAATATTTTGATTTCCAATGCATCAATGTATACAGCAAATATGATGATGGTACTAATTTGAATGCCAAACTTTTTATTATCTATTCATACAGTTGCTTTCAGCAATAGTAATACTAGTATTTATCTATGTTTAAAATAGGTGGATTCCACATCCTGGAATTTTATTTCAGGGTATGAGCTATCATTTCTTTCATTCTAATTCCAGATCATAGTTCCCAATTTGGAAATATTAATCTAGAGTTCTATTTCTTAGAACACTTGGTAGAGGATATTGACTTAGTTTTTGTTCAAGATCATTCTCATCTCAACTATGAATACCTATGTCATCACCAGAGCCTCCATTATCACCAGCACACTGGCCTAGTAAATAGATTCATTTAGGATGTGATAAAGAATGCTTAAATAATCAGGGCCCATCTCATCAGATCTGTTTATGGTAGTGTGGAATGTCAACAGTTTCATTATTTTCTCTTCAATTTACATGTGAACAGTTGTGGTTCAAGTTATTTGTTTGTGAACCCCGAGCACAGCCAATTCTATTTTTAATTGCCTAATTTTTCCTAACTGATCTAAATGCATTTGAAATGTTTAGTATATACTAATTCCACATCCTGAATTTGAATAATGGATTCAGAATGTATGCCATCACTGCCTTCAATTGAAGATCATAGATTGTTTTAGAAAGGTTTATCTTCAATCCTATATCTTGGAAAACTTGATAGAGGATGTTTTCATTTTGATGATGGATTCAGATTTAGGTGCCATTACTGCTTTCATTCCAATTCCTGATCATATTTTCCAATTTGGAAAGGTTTATCTTGAGTCTTACTTCTTGGAGCACTAGATAGAGAATGTTAATTTTGTTTTGTTAAGGCCTTCTCTAAGATTTGATCAACTTCTACTCATAGTTGTTGTTCAATTAGACTATTTACATTGTTTGGAACGTTGTCCTCATCTTTGTTACCATATTCATGACAATTCGTGGTGATTGGAATTTGGAACTGAACTTTTTATTTTGTCCACATGGATAGATTGTTCTAGTTCCACGTGTCATGCCTCTTCTAGATGTTAGTTATCTCCCTTTAACTCAACTCTAAGTTTTTGTTCACCTCAGCTGTAGCCAGATATTGAACTCCCAACTCTTTGTGTAAAATCACTGGATTCAACCAATGCTTTTATCCACTGGGCCAATGGTAGATTTATAAACCTAATGCCTCCATAAACATTTTTTTACCAAAGCTCATATTACAGTTTTGTTGTTTATATTGTTTTTCTTTAGTACTCCATATTACTGGTTCCCATATTGTATTCATTTTTATGCTTGCTCGGCTCAGGAGATTTTTGTGGCCGAGCATATATGCTGATTCCTTAAGTTTTCATATTTTCCACTGATGTTCTCTGTCTATTATTTATAAATAAGCCAGTCAAACATAGAAATGAATATAATATGGGAACAGTGCATAAAAGCATTGACTTGACCCAAAGAGTTGTGAGTTCAATACCTGGTTACAGCTGAGGTGAACAAAAACTTTGGAGAGTTGAGTTAAAGGGAGATAACTGATACTGAGACATCCAGAAGATGCGTGGCACGTGGAACTGTAGTGGATGAAATAAAGGGTTCAGTTTGAAATTCCAATAACCTCAAAGAAGGCTTGAGTGTACAACATCAGAAAAGTCATGAATATGGCAACAAAAATAAAGACAACAGTCTTCTAAAAAGTAATGGATTTTTTATTTAATAATCTAACAGATTTTTATCACTTAAACATTATATTTACTGGATACTTGTATTTGAGTAGATATTCCATTTTTTTTATTTCCAAACAGTATATTTATTTATTATTGTCTACTGAATATTTGAGAAATCTTATTAAAGGAGAAAATCGCTTGATCAACAATGCCCTTTGTGACTGAGTCGGTGTAAGTATGTCAGATCTAATGACATTTTCTCCTGCCAAGAGGAATGAAGGTTCAAATCCTGCTGGAGAATGTATGTTTTTATTTAATAAGATTTTTCAAATCTTCAGGCCAGTAGACAAAAATAAATAAATACACTGTTAAAAAATAAAACTGAAGTGTCTATTTAAATATGGGTATCTACTAAAAATAACGCATAAGTGATAAATAACAAAGAAGTTACAGAGAATAATAAGGATGACTTTTGGACAATACGAGGAAAGGCAAACAAATGAAACTAACATTTTATGGTTGACCTATTGACCTATCCAAACACGTGTTGTAAGAAATTGCAAGAGTTTGCCTAAAGATTTCTAGATTTAAAATGCAATCAAAATAAATAAACATTACATGTTTTTCCCAACTGTTGATGCACAATAAAAAAAATCGATTAGACAGCAACATAGAAACAGGGGGTGGGGTAGAGGATGCTCCAGTGCTGATTAATACATGGGAATTATGAGTAATTATGAAAATTTTTATCAAATTTCAATTCAGAAAAACAAATAAATTCTATACTCTGACATTATAATGTAAACGTCTTTAAAATATATTTTTATTAAACATTAATGAAACACAAATATTCCAACAAAGAACAAATAAAATTAGTCGGCTTATAATTTACATTTAAAGATAAAATTTACACCTAAAACAATGTTTATCAAATTATCATGTTGCTACGGTTCATCTTTCTAACTTGTATTATAATGATTGATTTCTTTTTTTAATGGCATATCAACTCCTTCATGAGTCAGTTAATGCTGAAATTTAATTTTCTTGGAAGCCTTGAAGTAATAAAAATGGTATGTTATTCTGCTTTCACAATTGAATACATGGTAGATGATACTCAGCTTTTGTGCATATACACGTTTGTGTGGATATAATAACAAGAAGTGGTGATAATGTGTGTTTTGTTATATTTTGGAATACAGTTTGATTTCTTTAAGAAATTGTAAGATATATGGATTAATGTCATGAAAGAGTTCTTTTTCGTTGGTTGGTTGATTTTGTTTTGTGGCATATCAACCTATATATGTAATTTAATGCAAAAATCTAAATATTTTGAGCACAGGTTTATGGTTTCAATTAAATATATTTTTTATGCCTTCAACAACAGTAAATGTATTGTAAGTAATTCTACTATAAAATGTTTGTTGGTATTTTTACTATAAAAATGTATTTTTATACTTTCATAGTGTTTTTTTTGTTTGGCGGTGGTGGTGTGGGGGGGTTCACTATTTGCCCATATCTGGTACCCTAACAGGTACTACCACCTTGGGTCAGGGTGGACCTGGGAATAACAACAATTCAAAGGTGGTTCCATGCTCCTCAAGACCTCCAGTCTCTTGATCAGAGACTTTGCTGCCAGATATAGTTTTGTACAATAATTATTTAAATTTAAATACTTTTCAATTAACATGCTCAGAAATTAAAATTATTTTTTTTATGACAATTACATGGTTACAGGACACTATATTACTGAACAATCTTTTTACAGATGAAGGAGAGTCTTGAAACAACAGAAATGTGATTCCAGAGAAGGATGCTGAGAATACCGTGGACCAAACAGATGCACAACGAGAGAAAATGGAAACAAAAAGGACACATACTTAAGACCAGAAAGAGAGAGTTGAAATTTCTAGGGCACATAATGAGGGAAGAGGGCTTGGAAAATTTGATACTCACAGGACAGATTCAAGGAAAGAGGTACAGAGGAATAAAATACATCACCTTTCTCACAAGCTTGAGTAAATGGATGGCAAAAAAGGGTTTAGGTGAGAGAATAAAGAGATTAAATTTATTAAGAGCTACAAAGGACAGGAAATTGTGGAGAGCCAACATCCTGAAGGGACATGGCACATAGAAGAAAAAGAAGATATGCCAAGTCAGGCATCTACAACTACATCTGTACAAAAAACATATAAAAGATACATGTGAAATGAAAAAGTAAAAATGATTCATTTCTAGCCTTTCAAGATGTTTATTACTGCATCTGTAATTGTGGTGAAATAAAAAGAAAACAGCCACCAGCGAGTAAATTCAAGCTCTCCCAACTGGTATTCCAACCTCGAGTCGTTTCTTCTTGAGTTCTGTCTCAAAATCGCACTAACAGACTTTTCCAGTTGCCAACCGTGAACGTCACTCCAAGAACCCCACACTCGAAAAAATTAGTTGCTTTTATATTTGTCCATATACCCATAATCCCTTGCGTCTTCATGCGATCCCATAATTCATTGCGTCTCTGTCCCATAATGCATTACATCTTCATTGCATAAAAATGCAATGCAAGTCCCCCCTTATTCCTTTACGTTATCTGGCCGAGGACGGATTATGGCAGAGCAGTAAGTGCTTTTTTTCTCCTTCATTTCAACTGCAGTAGCCTTACATGCTAAGCAAATACGGGCTCTTTTTTGGCGGGGACAAGGCAAGTCGCAACCAGTTGTGCTCGTCCCAGGTTCTGCCTCATCACGTCTACCACAGCAATGCAATTCAACTCATTGAAGTTTTAGTTATTTACCAAAAGATAAGTAACTTTCACTTACTTTTACTTGGGGTATGTGCTGTTAGCAGTGAATTCAATTTCAGTATGCATAAAATAACACGAAACATATTCTGTCTTGTACTTCAGAATAAAATAAATCTAATGCTTGTATCCTTTGACATAGTTCTATGAATCATCCGAAACATTTTTGTGTCTGCAAAAATGGTTTAAAACATCATTCAAATTCTGTCAGCTGTGGGCATTACAAATTTCTTTGTATAAAACAAAGATCTGCTAGTGGAACGAAAAAGAACAACATTGAAATAGAATAAGAATCTTCATATCAGGTGAACATGCTCAGAAAAACAACACTCAATGTCAATACACTCTTTATTATTAGCAGATTAAAGTGTAATTTTTAAGGATTAACTGGTTAATCCTTTATACTGACTACTGCAGGAGACATTATGTATGCAGTTTTTAATCAGATTTTACAAATGCATTTTGGGAAAGGAAATAAACTACATCTTCATTATATAAGGCTTAATGAAAGGAAGCAGATTATCTATTAAAAAGGTTTCAGAAAATGACTTGAAAGAAAACGTTGTTTCTACCATTATACTTTCTCTAATGAACTGGCAGCTAATGAGGTTGATTAATTAAACAACGCTGATTACAAAACAAAAATATTTATTGGCAATCATGATTGTCTTCAACACTTTGATCTTAAAACCATGAAAAGATTAATTAAAAATCATTTGTAAACATAAAATCAATCTTTTCATTAAAAAATTGCTCAACAGATGTAATTTGGTAGCTTCTGAAGATAATGATTTTCATGAAATAACTTTTGTCTTAATTAAGTGACGTTAGGAGTGTTTCAATATTCAATCAAGTTAATTTCAACTATAACAATTTGTTAAACTTACATTAATATTCCATCACAGATAAAATTCACATTTACTTAAACTGTTTACACTAATTACATTGTTCAGATTGTTGGCCTCTTCTTCATTGTCATATTCACAACGTTTTAACCATTGTACACTCCAGCCTTTTTCAGATGATATATGTTGGAACCCTTTATTTCATCCAACAGGGTAGATTATTCTAATTCCACATGCCATGCCTTTTCTGGATATCTCAGTTTCAGTTAATTCTCTTTAGTAACTCAGCTCTCCAAGTTTTTGTTCATCTCTGCTGTGGCCAGGTATTGAACTCACAACTCTTTGGGTCAAGTTACTGGATTACCACAACTAATGCTTTTATCCACTGCTCTCTTGTTTCCTTACAATATTAAATTCAAGTTTGTGTGTAACTGATTCCTACTCTATTTTTTTGGCAGAATCCATATATTTATTGTCCATAAAGAACAACTGAATTTTACTTATAAAGCAAGTTCAATATCTGAAAAACAGTTTTGCTCAGAAAACTGTTATAACAGAAAAGCTTTTGACTGAAAATTTGTTTAAAAATAATTTGCATCATCTTGAAAAATTGATTTTAATTCTGCTATATCCCCCACCAAAAAAAAAAACACAAAGAAATACTCCATCTTGTTCCATAGAAAATTGTTTGCAAATAAATTCAAAAGGGAGATAACTGTAGCATAAGCTTCATTTTTCACATATTTATCATGTAATTGTAAGGCATTCTTTTTGTGAAATATTTGGTTAGAAATAAGAATGCAGAAATCCTACAACCGCATAAACTTTTTGATGGGAATGGGGGATAATGTTCACTAATATACATACACTAATATACATACACTAATATAAAGAGGAATTATTTATATATATATATATATATATCTGTGTGTGTGTGAATATTCTCAGATAGAATATGTCTGTAGAAGAGACAGCATGAATAAAAAGAGACAAGAGGAAAATATATGGCTCAGTGGTATGATGCTTGCATTGTATCATAACGGTATGGGTTCAATTCTCAGTAATGGATGTGCACTGCTGATGAGTCCCAAAAAGGAGGAAACGGCTGTCCAGTGCTTTCTGCTTTATGTTGAGGATTCTTATTCTAAACTCCATGAATTATTATAAGAATATATATATAAATTATAACCATGGAATATTAGGGTTTGAGCCTTTGATGGATGTGTATGCATATATATATATATATATATATATATATATATATATATGCTGATGAGTCCCATTGAGGATTCTTATTGTAGACTCAATGTTTTATTATAAGAAATTATTCAAATCTCCAAAAATTTCTATCACTTATAAACTTAAGCTTGATCCATCTTCTAATGCTCTGGATGGAGCGGCTTGATGAAAGAAAATGTTGATCTTGGAGCCTGTTTTGATGGGTTATGTATGCTTGGATGAGTATCACCACCACAATTAAGAATAGCTGCACTATATTGAGTCAAGTCAGTTTTCTGTTAGTCATCAAGGCCAGTGGTATGATGCTTGCATTGTATTGTAATGGTCCTGGTTCAGTTCTTGGTAGTGAATGTGCATTGCTGATAAGTCCGAAAAAAAAGACAAAATGGCCCTCCAGTGCTTTCTGCATTCTGTTAAATATTCTTGTTCTAGACTCAATGAATTATTATGGGAAATATATAGATAGATACAATTAGGAGTCAATATATATATATATATATATATTTATGTACATAAATTCCCAAGAGGATAGAATCCAGGTAGAACTCCATGTCTAGGACAGAGTAAGAATATAATATAAAAGGCTCAAACACTAATATTCCATGGTTATAATTTATTACATTGGAATTGTAATCACAATCCAATTCATCAGACCTACAAATTTATATTTTCCAATTTCTTTTTGAATTTGTAGGTCTGATGAATTGGATCATGATTATGATTCCAATGTAATAAATTATAACCATGGAATATTAGTATTTGAGCCTTTTTTATTATATATATATATATATATATATATATATATATATATATAGAAAGAGGGACAGAGATAACTTCAATCTCAGCTAAAAAGACAGTTTTTTTATTAAGAATTTTCATTTCCAAAGCCAGTAGAGCGTCACACTATTCAAAACCAATATTTAACGAATATGCATAAGGAGAAATGATGTCAGATTCTAAATAAAATCCACAAATCACATTTATGTTTCCAACATGAAGATGAAATTAGCAGAAATGGGCCTTTGATGGCTCCAATAGGAAACACTCATTTCTTAGAAAGGGTAATTGAGTCTTGCTTTGCTGTGAAGTCTTTTGTGGCTGCGCAGGCTAAAGCACACCTAGTGTGAAGGAGGTTTCCTCAATATAAGGAGGATACAGCTTTGATCCCTGATAAAATTTAAAAATTTCTTTATTAAGACTTTTGCTTGCTTAGGATGGTAGACATTAAATTACAATGTCTACTCAAACATATGTATCCACTAAATATAATATTTTTTCTGTTTATGCAATATTTTTATTGATACAATTTATTTGAATAAATGCTGTTTTTAATTAAACATTTACTGCCCTGAATGTTTGAGAAATTTTGTAGAATCAAATCTGGATCCCATAAGGCAAACCATCATATAGCTTGACGTGCTGATAACTAATTCAGCCACAGACAACTTTCCGGTTAGCAAAGTCCAAATTATAAACGCTCATCTTTGACGATCTTTCTCGATATATCATTTCTGCTCTGAAATGTAACCTAACGTAAACAATGACAACATATTAGATAAAATCCATTAAATCCAACAAATATTTTAATATATTTTCTGTTTATACATTACTTCTATGGATACCACCTATTTGAGTAAATGCTCTAGTTTTAATTAAACAGTGTGTAATTAAAAAAATTAATTTTTAAAGATGTGTGTTTATAAGCAGTAATTTGGACTTTGCTAACCGGAAAGATCTCTGTGGCTGAATGGTTAAACAGCACCTCAAGCTATATGACAGTTTCCTTATGGGATAAGGGTTCAATTCCTGTTAGGGAATGCTTATTTTCTACAAGATTTCTCAAAAATTTATGCCGGTAAATGTAACTAATACAGTTTGATTAAAAACAGAGCATTTGCTCAAATAAGTTGCATCTATAAATATATTGTATAAATAGAAAATATGTTAAAATATTTGTTAGATTTAATCCATTTCATCTTTATATATATATATATATATATATATATATATATATATATATACATATATATATAAAATATGTGTGCAGCCGAGTAGTTAGAACATAGGCTTTCCAACCATGAGACCTGTGTTTGAATATCACCGCGATCTATTTGTAAGGAAGGTGACTTCTTGATGTTATTGTTCTGGAGGAGACAATCTCAGTGTGCGGAAATTTTTGTAAAGTGTCTGAAAACCATACTACAGGATGAACCAAGCCTTGTGATAGAAATTGGGTAGACAGGACTGTTTAAAAGCCTATGAGGTGTTGTGCTAGCACAAAGTCACAAGTCATTGTGACCAAGGGTTTGAGCATACTGGCATTGTTCAAATTGCTGATAATACAAGTCTCTGTGCTCTCTCCCAGAAACTGTAATTAAGATTCATTCACAATTGTGTTCAGTGGCCACACTATATATATATATATATATATATAATAATAATAATAGCTGGTCACTCGTATTCAAGGATACGAGTCTATTAGGGTGGCTAGCTAATCCTTAATTCAGATGCATACTCCGGCACATTTGTGTTTGTTTAACACCCACAGACTCCACCTTTGCTTTATACTGCAACTATGCTGAGCAGACCTTAGTTACAGTGTTATCTAGTGTGATCAACAATCTGAACAAGGCCAGTACACTCAAACCCTCGGTCATGATGATTTGTGAGCTTGTTCTAGCACAGCTATTGATGGTCCCCCAAGTGTTCTGTCAACCCAATTTCACTCATAAGGCTTGGGTCAACCCATGGTATGGTTTTCAGGCACTTTCCAAAGGTGCCGCACTGATAACAAATCAGCCACGGTGAGATTTGAACCTGGGTCTCATGATCAGAAAGAGAATATTCTAACGACTCAGCCACATGCCCAGATATATATATATATATATATATATATATATATATATATATATATATATATATATATATATATATAGTCAGCCGACCCTGACGATCTGCCTAAGTGAAACCTTTGTAGGTTTGTCTGGATCATTAGGTTTGACTAGGTCTGCTCTACGTTTGTATCAAGCTCTTTAGTTAGTTATTTACTTGTATCGGGGTTTTTTCTTTGGGCTTTGAACCTGTATCTGTGCAATTATTTTCAACAGACTTTCATGTTCCTGGCTCTTTCTTTTTTAAAACCTTTTTTTTCCTTCGTGATTGATTTGGCTATTGTTAAATCAAGAATTCGAAGGTTTTTCGACATGAGTATAGTTACCTATATTTATTTATATATATATATATATATATATATATATACACACATACACGCACATTTTGAAAAAGTATTATTTTTTTTATTTCATTTTCCTTCTTTTTACATCAGTTTTTACTGATTGTTCTAGATTACAGATGTATTTTCCAAATTAATTTCTCCAAGGACGATCAGCCATTTTGCTCATCTTCAGGGAATACAATTGTTTTCAATAGGAATATATGCTTACCTTCTTCAATATTATATTTTGATAGTTTAAATGTTATATTTTGTATTTGAATTACTTATCATATTATGTGTTAGGATGCTTTTTTTCTGCATTTCAATTATCATCATCATCAGATGTTCAAATACTTTGATGTTGCTACTAATTATATGTTGTTGTTATGTGCTTTATTATATGACATTTAAAAATACTGTTTCCTCTGTTCAATGTTATTTTGTTTGTTTTTCTAATTATTGCATCTAATATTTATCTTTTTGCAAATAATGTTGCATAATAATTTTCCCTTTCTAGCTTGCAGAATCTGACTAAAATGAGATATTTTTTTTATTGAAATATTAGTAAAATAGGTTTAATGGAACTATTATCAGATAAGCAATATGTTAGTCAATATTTTAGGGTTGTACTATCACCACTTTATACAGAATATGTGTTTTTTCATTAGTATTAATATTGATGATACAATGAACTAATGGAGATAAAAATTTTTCGTATATTACTGACATTAAGATTAGATATTTGTAATTTTTATATGTAATTAATCATATCTATTATGTTTTTACTAATGTTTTCATCTTGTTTATTGTTGTTGTGACTTTGATTACAATCAAGTAAGCATCTGTCAGTCTCTTGAATCCACTAGGGTGACTAGGTAATCCCTATTGTAGACACCTGCTCAGGTACATTTTCAGGTACACGTTTCTTCAGCACCCACTGAGCTAACCCGTGGTTTATACAGCAACTATGTTCAGCAGACTTTATTAGTTACAGTTTCTGGGAGACAGCACACAATGTCGCTAGTTCAGTAGTTGAAGAAGGTCAGTATTCACAAACCCTCAATCACAATGACTTGTAGCTTCAGGCTAGCACAACTATCAACAGGTTCCAGACAGTGCTTTCTACCCAATTTGACTCACAAGGCTTCAGTCAACCTCAGTTAATTATATTATTTTTTGGGATGCCTATAAGGACAATTACCATTCTAATTAAGATAACAATGAAATTGAATTAGTTTCTTTTTACACAGAGTGTTAAAGTTATTATTGCTAGAATCAATTATAGAATTTTAGGAATGGAATTCTGTTGTTGAGATTAAGTTTTAAACAAAATTAGAGGGCAGAATTATTTTCAGAATATTTTTCCAGATTTTTAATTTCATCCAGGTTTTTAGCTGATAGAAAAATATGTTATCTACATGTAAATAAGGTTTATTTAAACTTTTCAGAAAAATAACTATCAAATGATAAAAATTCAAACTTAAATTATAATATACTAAAAACTATTAAAATAAAGCTGAAGTTTATTCTCTGAAGATGACCAAAGCAGCTGAAAGTTCTTGAAGAAACAGTGTCAGAAAATAAATCTACAATCTAAAACCATCAGTAAAACTCTTGTAAGAAAACAAGAAAAAATCTCTAAATAAATATTTCCATAGTCGTCAACCAAAAAATAAAAAAAAAGAGAATTTAATGCCAAAATACACATACACATTTAGATATATATCTATATGTATAATGACATATCTATATAACAAGAGAAATATATATATATATATATATATATACAAACACCTAACTTATCACCTATCCTCAGGAAATTATAAATGTAATAAAACTCGTTGCCTAGTTTGCAAACACCTAATAACCGATAGTATATTTTCTGTACCCAACTCCAAAATCAAAATACATCCACCTCGCCTCACCTGTGATAGCAATAATATAATTTACTACCTATTCTGCACAATATGTCCTAATAGTGGATATATTGGCGAATCTGGAACTAATTTTAGATTTCGTTTCAACAACCACAAACAAGACATACGTCAAAACAACTAGTATTCCCCCATAGCTGAACACTTTAAACAATCAGGACACTCATTAGACAACTGTAAATGTATATTAATAGACTCAGGTTTTAGTACAACATACACACAGAGAAAAAAAGAGAAATACTGGATTTTAAAATTAGACACATATAAACTAGGGTTAAACAAAGAATTGGGTATTTTAAATCTGTATAAATATTTCAATAGTTAAAAAATTTCTTTCGATATAGTTAAAAAACCTTTTTAAACAACATCTAAAATACTATCGTTAGATTTACGTTAAAAAATTCAAACACAGTTGCATTCCACATAACGTGACGTCTGCGTCTAACGAAGAACGCTGAAAAGTGTAAACAAACTGCCAAATAGAGTAATACAGTAATTCAATTAATTTCTGAGGAAGGACTGAGGTGGTCTGAAATATTAAATATATATAAAAACATAGAAATAAATACTTTCGCAAAAAAAACACCCAATTTGTTTTCAGTTATTTTATCCATATATTATATACATATCAAGAAAGTATACGTGGCTTCTCATTATGCTATATATATATATATATATATATATATATATATATATATATATATATAGCAGATATACTGCTGGTGTTAATAAAAACAGTGCTCAATGTAATGCAACAGTATATATTAACAAATATACATATTATCGCTCACCCATAGCATGACTCAGAGTTTCATGCACAACACAATCATCAGGTGCTGAATATAAACTGACCATTATGTAATTTAAATTTTAAAACATATCTAGTTATCGCAATTATATATATCTACATGTTTGTTTGTTTGTTTATATATATATTCAGGTAAGAGTAAAGCCCACAAACCTTATAACCTCACCCCACTTTTTTTTGTAAAAAGTTATATTTTGCTTTTAAATCTAAATAAATCGTTCACTCGCCAGTAATTTACAATCGCTTGATGAGATGTATTGATACACATTGAAGCACGACTGCATTGTTTAGTGATTTTGACATGTTTTCAGTGTAATATCCTAAAATAAATAAATATATATATAAAAACAAACGTATATATATATATTTATATATATATATATATATATATATATAATACAACTACACCCATAAAAATATATAAAACTACTAGAATTTAATTTACTTCAAGGAGAGCAGACTTTTTGCCAAGGATGTGCTCGAAAGAGAAACTAATGCAATCAATAATCAATAAGTTAATAAAAGTTCAATTGACTTAGCTTTTGACTAAATTCAAAGATTTTCATGGACACACATTTTGTGCTATTTTTTTTTATTAATAGACATGAGATGTTCATGACTTTATAAAAAAAAAATACTTTAAAGTCCAGAATTGATGGGGGTAAGGCAAAATAAAATGGTAGGTAGGAAAATTCAGTTAGAATTCATTTTTCAGAATAAAAACAGTTTAGAGAGGCAGCTGGAATAAATGGACCAGAAAATGACAGTTTGATAAAAAACGAAAAATAAAATAAACAGGATGGGCGGAGGGGTAAAAACGGTGGGTAGGGAGGGAAGAAAATCAAAATTTAAATAGCCAGTCAAGCCTCTGTTCATTCTGATGAAGAAGAAAAATTAAAATATATAACTGAGAAGGAAAAACTTTAAAATAACTTAGAAGCGTTTTATAAAAATCTGGATTTACTTTTAAACAAATTATGTTTTTGACAAAAAGATTTTATGCACACACACACATAATAAAAATCAATAAAACCTATCAAAATATATAAAATTATTTGAATTTAATATATTTCAAGGCAAACAATTTTTGTCAAGAAAGGGGTCAAGAGAGAGCTAGTGCAGAATGGTGTGTCATCAAAACTTTGGTTGGTTGAAAAGTAAGTTATTTGAACCTTTATTAACTGACTGATTTTATATATATATATATATATATATATGTGTGTGTGTGTGTGTGTGTGAGAATTACAATTAATGAGATCCAAACGATTTACCTCATACAGATGATCATATCGTCCATGTAATTTAGTTTTTCCCTGAACTTATCAATGCAAATGAATTTACTAAAATGAATAAAATCCCATGTTTCTTCACAGAAAATTTGAAAGGCAAAGAAAGGAAAGAAAGAAAAAAGAAAAAGAAAAAAGAAAAAGGAAAGGGAGTAAAGATTAGCCTATAACAGAGGAGGGAGTTATATAGATATACAGGGGTAAGGGACCTGAGGTGGTTGTTGTGGAGTCAGGTACAGGTGATGGTTGAAAATGGACACTGACATAAATGTAACCTATCAACACCTGTGCAAGGAAGAAGAATGAACAACAAAAAAAAAGGCCATTAAACATTTTACAGAGGAGCTTAAAATAGAATGAGAGTAAGAATTTGAAATTCAAACTTTTATAAAAAGATGTTAATATTAATCCATTCAATAATACATCTTTAAATATATAGTAAAAGATACATTAAAAAAATTTAAGTATATTATTAATATATTAATTTCATTTAAATAATAATCAATCTTATTATATCAATATAATATTTGAATTATATCATACTTATACTATTATTATTATTATTTAAAAATTCTGCAAAGGATTACATTTAAATTCAATATATTAAAAAAATAGTATTATAAAAACAATTAATTATAGAAGAAAACTCCACATATTATAGAAAACATTTAACAGGGAGAGAAATCTTTAAATATAGAAAGAAATTCCACATCTCAAAATCAATTTCACATTTAGAAAAAAATTTACATATAGGGAAGATGTCACAATAGGAAAAATTTATATACAAGAATATAAATGAAAGGAAAGAATGCAAAGTGCGGCTGATACGATGTTAATCGAAATTTTTATCTGGGGTGACACTTGGAGTGTGGGATTGAAATAATGTTATGTGAGTTGGAATTTTTTCCTATGGCAACACTTGGATACCAATTCATTCCTTTTGTTTAGTAGAATATCTTGATTCTTAAATTTAATGATTTTAATTTTCTCCTCCAAACATAAATTACATCCCTACCCTTAAAGCTATTTGGAGTCCGAGCAAAACCTATAAATTACCAGTCAATTTGAGGGTTCAGGTCTTTCTCCCTCATTTCCCAAAATTTTTGAGAGAGATTAGTTTGGTGTTTTAGTCTTGGGTTGGAAAATGAGTGTCTGTGGTTATAAAGTCTTTTTTTTCCATTCCCCTTGCTTAATTTTGGTGATTATACAGGAACCGCTGTTTCAACATGATGTGGCCATGAGCCAGCTGTGAGTAAAAGTCTACAACCCTTTCAAATTGGGGTTTCAACAATATAGCTGACATGAAGAGATCTAAGTTCAGATCCTAGAACCTTACATATGATATGCACAGATAAAGTAATAAATTAACATTACTATAATGGAGTAAAATAATTGTAATCATAAAAGTTCTTTGCTTAAAAAATAATTATTTTTTATATACAAATCTCTCATTGTATTGCAATTGCAAAAGAATCTACCAACCTTGTGGTTGGTTGTAAGCTCTGAAATCAAAGCCTTCCAAGTTGCTTCTTCATAGTTCACACGATAAAAACCAAAACTTCTATAGTTGGCTTTCACCCATGACGTTCCTTCAGGGACTGTGAAAGTTGCTGGAAAATGAAAGACAATATTTTTAAAAGAACATCCTCAATTCACCATAGATAAAAAAAGAAATAAAAACAATTTCTTTTAACTTAGAAACTTATATCATATTCTTAAATAGCACCATCAGATTGAGACTTTTATATAGATGTTAGGCATGGTACCAAACTCATTCCATTTGAAGACTTTCAACAGCAGCAACAAATAAAATGGATAGCATATGTAACTCAAAGAGAAAATGACATAATCAAGATGTTGATGTTTCACACTGCTTCAAATGAATAGTCAGGAAGGAATCCCCCATCAATACTGGAAAATTACTGGAATAAAGAGACTTTTTCTTGAAAAATTGTTTTAATAGAAAGATTTTATAAATTTCAGATGATGGTAGTATGGACAGCTCAATGAAGGAATGCCAAATGTTTACTTATAAGGAAGCAACTAATATTATCACCTATACCATACTAAAAATGGACATTAATAGGTTAGCAGTTATGAATTATATATATATATATATATATATATATATATATATATATTTCTGTTTCTGACTGTCTTGTGTCTATCGTCTCTTCATGTTGACTTAAATATAAATATGTTTCCAATAACCATGTCCTGAAGATGGTCTACTAGACTGAAACATCTGACGTTGACAGTAAAACAAAATTAAAACAGTAAACTTGCATATTCGGATTTCACTTTGTCTTTTCCATATTTTTCATCATACCGTTGGATCTACATCCACATATTTGCTTACATATATATATATATTATATAAAGACATTTATATATTATGTTTAACGTTCTTTTTATAGATACAAGTATTTAAGCAAATGCTCTGTTTTATAATAAACAGTATTAAATAACATTTACTGGCCTGAATGTCCAAGAAATTTTCATAGGAAATTTTCGCTCTCCGACATTTCTCGAAAATATGAAAATTTCTCGGACATTCAGGCCGGTAAATGTTATTTAATACTGTTTATTATAAAACAGAGCATTTGCTTAAATACTTGTATCTATAAAAAGAACATTAAACATAATATATATAAATGTCTTTAAATAAATTGTCGGACTATGTCCAATTCAAAAAAAAAATATATATATATATATATATATCCGATGCAGTGGGAACGAAAGTAATCTATAAATTATACAAATTCTAACGTTCGCAGCATTCGTAGATGTGCAGTTAAAATGCACTGAAACCAAGTTGCATCTTTGTCGTGAGTAAAATGGTTTTGTCTATATGATAAAATTATAATAAATAAATATATATATATATATATATATATATATATATATATATATATATATATATATATATATATAAAATTAAAAGCTGACACAAGGTTATAATACTGGAACACTAAGAGAGGATCTTGGCTTACTAACAATGGTCAGTAACATAAGTTTGAGTTGGGATCCAATATAGATCAAATACGGAATCCGACAGGATGAAGAACAAATAGAAATTGCTTATAAATCTAACATGTTTCAGTTTTATCAAAGCTTCATCAGAGAATGAGACATGGAGAAAAAGATAAGTTTGTTAACTATCTCTCTGCAGTAAGCACCTGTATTGTAAATTTGACTGTACGTTTGAAAAAAAACTTTTCTTAAAAAGAGAAAAAAAAGTAAAAAGTCAATTATTTAAAAGTTCTTTTAAAAGCACAAAACCATGACACTTCGTTTTCATGACCTTGTTAAGGCTTCTTATATAAGTGGACAATATAAGGCCAATTCCTTCAGAGCAAAACACCACCTGTTCTCTTGTGCAATATAAATTGGCCAAGGTATGGTCACTGAAACCCAGAAAATGTTATTCAAAATAGTTGTCATACTAAATTAAGGTGCTAGAAAATCAATATTTGCATACAGTGTTCAATTCACCAGACATCCTTTAATTCTAATAGGGAACCATTTTTGCCTTCCATCTCTATGGCTGATGCTAACCTCCAAGAGAGCAACACTTTGTGCCTTCTTGATCTCACGTTTTCTACTGACACGAAGTGGAACAATTATATTGAATCAATTGCTGGGGTCTGCTGATAAGAACGTTGGTTCACTGTGTTGTGTTAGACAATTTTTGTCATCAGAATCCTTCTTGCACATTTATAAATCTAACATTTGTCCATGCACTGAATACAGTTGCCATATCTGGTATAGTGCTCCTACGATATATCTTGAGATTCTCTACAAAATCCAAATAAAGGTCTGTAATGCTATTCATTCTGACCTTGTATCTTTCCCACTGTCTTTTCTATAAATATTTTCATGGCAATTATTCAAATGAGCTCTCCTCCTTGGTGAATTGTAAACATGGAGACTAGTTAGTATTTTCATAGAGACACTGAGGTATTATGGTGGTTGTAGTAAGAAAGGTACGTATGAATGTGTTGTTTTGGTGTAAGGAATATTGTTCGTACGATTGGGTCAGTGTTTGCGGCTAGCTAAGTTATATTTAAGACAGAAGAAGACCGTCCTTTTCCCAATCCCCCCCTTCGGCCTTGTACCACATTTCTGTAATTTATACAGAATAAATATCGCTCTCCTCCTTGGCACCTGCGGCACATGAATTGAAGCATACTCCTAGATTGGTAACTTGATTGCATTGTTTTATTGTTAAAATAACTAGATGTAACTGTAAGTTCTATTCTAATAGTTTTTCTCGCACTTCCCACCTGTGGAACTCTTTTCTAGTTTCTTGCTTACTTGTCACATACAGTCTACAAAAATTTTAATGCAATGTTAATCGGCATCTTCTGTCTTCATTAATTCTGTTCTTTTATTGTCCTTTCTCCTCACTAAAGTTTTCTCATTTTCTTTCACTCTCAGTAACCACATGCATCTTAGTTGCATTTTCAAGTTTCTAGGGAGGGAATATTTTTAAAAAAATTACTAATATTCTAGATGTAACTGTAAGTTCTATTCTAATAATTTTTTCTCACACTTCTCACCTGTGGAATGCTCTTCCAGTTTGACTCTCTATCATCCACTTCTGTCTTCATGATACCTGTTCTCTTATTGTCATTTCTCTTCACTAAAGTTTTCTCATTTTCTTCCATTGTCAGTTAACCATTGCATCTTAGTGGCATTATCACCTTGATTGGGGTGAAATGATTACATATATATATATATATATATATATATATATAAGATCTGATCAAAAAGTATTGGGACCGTTCCTATGGTAACAGAGCTAACGTACAGAGAGAAGTCACTTGTCACATAATGTTCTCGATTACTTCCATTTTTTATAGCTGTGCTTAGAAGGAAAGTGTGTAGAGTGCGGTCATCTCACCACACCCACAGAGATTTCATTTGTGACCATGGCTTATGGAGCAATTTTTGGCCAAACACATTTTGTAGGGTCAACACCCAACATATGCCTTAGATCTCACCCCTGCAACTATTTCCTTTCCATATTCCACTTGAAAGAAACAAAATTTCAAGATGTTAAGGAAATCAAAGAGAATGTGATGACACAGCTGCTCACTTTCCCAAAAAAGGAGTTCCAGGAATGCTTCCATCAATGGAAACAAGACTGGATAAAGTGTGTTGTTTCAGAGGAGGACTACTTTGAAGGAGATTAAATGCCAAGTTGATATCTGTGGTAGTTTTCTTTTTATAGCACCAATCCCAATACTTTTTAATCAACCATTGTATATATATATATATAAAAATAACCTCATGGGTAAATATAGGTAGATGTATGAGTGAGTGATCACGTGCAGATGATCTATAGTGTAAGAAAAAACAGTGCTCAATGTTAAATAACAGAGCTATTTAATATATATTTAGAAATATACATAATACCTTACACTGATTGTACAACTTGGTTGGTTGGTTGGTTGTTTTGTTTTATGGCATATCAAAACCTCAGTGGGTCATTTAATGATAACAAAATTTTGAAATAGATTCATAGCGATAGTTTGGTAAAAAAGGTATGTATGTATGTATGTATGTATGTATGTATGTATACATATATATTTGAACCATTTTTCAATTACTCATATTTTTGAGTACAATCCAACTTTAGGAAATTTAAAATCTGGGACGGTTTTATTTTCGTAAAAAGTTTTTTTAAATTACTCACTTGGTAATATCTTGTTCACACTAGATCAAAATCTACAAACTCTAACAGTACATGTTTCACTGTAAATTTCTCTTGGCATGTAGTGCATGTTGGGGATTCTGTGGTCTGTACAACTTGGAGTTTCATGCCAATGCAATTTTCAAGTGCTGGTATTATATATATATATATATATATATATATATATATATATATATATATATATGTGTGTGTGTGTGTGTGTAAATGGTGTGGCAGTAGGCATCAATGATGTATGATGACTAGCAGTTTCACATCTTAAATAATTATACAGTCACTTAAGGTATGACACTCTCAGCTCCATACTGTGTTTATTGCTATATCCAAATTGTTTATAGATATAAATAATCTACCTGTATACTGAGCACTCTTACCTCCTAAATATAGCAAATTTACTATATATATATATATATATATATATATATATATATAATAAAGGTAACAAATCCATTGGTACACAATCCAAGTTGATCCCAGCAACATAAAACATTAAAATTGATCCACAAAAAGATTATTTATTATTACAGAGCAAATAATTAATAAACAATAAAATCCCAAATTGCCTCATATGGGGAATAGCCTATTTCGGCAGACAAAGATATCTTATCAACCCATTCTGGTTAGGGGAGGGTGGAAGGTATTTGTCTTAAAGTGAAGAAGTTTTATAAAATTAAACCCGAATTAAACCTTGACATTAATTTGGGGTTATATGAAGAATGAAATATTAATTTAAAATTAAAAGAAGAATAAAAAGGGGTTTAAAAATAACTTTAAAATATATAGATGTAATGGATTAATGGAAAGAAAATTGGGGGTGGGGAGATCTTAGAGGAGGGGAAAGTTTATAAATTATAAAATAATATAGTTTAAGGAGGTTATAGAATATAGAAATTTGAATTAGTTATACTTTCAACATTTATAGAGTTAGAAGGGAGTGAATATTATAGAAATATAGTAGGTAATTAAGTTAATATATATATATAAGTTATTATAAGTTAAAATTAAGATTTATATATATATATATATATATATATAATCAGTGTACTTTATTGTATATTATAAAAGTCCTTTGTGCCATCATTGTTGTAATTTCAAGATGAGAAAGAAAAAGAAAATATCCAACTCTATCCAGAGACACCAAACTGCAATATGCACCTGTTGAAAACGACGCAATACCTTGCTTAAAATGAAGATGACAACAACAGTTCAAAAATGTGTGGAATAATGAAAAAGTTTCATTGCAGAAATTTAAACACTTTGATGTATACGCCAAAAATATTCTTATTTTAATCAAGATTTATATGTTCAGAATTATAAATGAACAAAGAATGATTTTTATGAAAACAGAGTGAAAGCAAACACTTTCTTCTAATCTTACCAGATATCTTCATTAAATAAAATGCCATTTTAGCTTTGCTTCTTAAAAGTGAAGCAATTAAGAATGATCAAATACGATTTTTTCTAGTCATTTCCCCATATAGCAAGGCAATAAAGCCACTAAGATGCAAATGGATACTGAATGTGAGAAAATATGAGGGAAAAACATTATTAAAGTGAGAGAACAAGACCGTAGATAACAATTGACATTGTATTTAAATTTTTTAAGATCAAAATTGACTGGAAAGCAAGAAGCTGGAAGAGAATTCTACAAGCGAGAAGTGTGAGTGAAGAAACTGTTAGCATAGAACTTAAAATTACATCAAGCCATTTCAACTGTAGAAATAGTAAGACCTATCTGCCAATCTAGTACTATGCTTGAATTCATAAAGTCTAGGTACGACAGAGTAAAGTAAATTAGAATAATTACTATGAAAGTATTTATAGAAAAGCCACAAGAAAGCTATGTTACAGCAATGGGAATGTGATTAAAGTCAAAATGCCAGGGCAGGACCAATAACATTGCAGATTCTTCTTTGGATTTTATCCAGAATCTTAAAATAAATAGCAAAAGCACTGAACCATATGTGGCAGAAATGAATTCAATGCCTGGATGAATAGTAGACTTATAAATGTATAAAGTAGATTCTGGTGAGAAGAATTGTCTGCCACGATATAGTGAACCAACTTTCCTAGCAGTAGACCTAGCAGTTGATTCAATATGATCTTTCCATTTCATGTCAGCAGAAAATTTTATCCCAAGAAGACTATTCCCCCAAGCTTAATCAGATTACTCCGTTTTTCCCGGCAACATGAGAGAGCAAGTGGTGATTTCAACTCTCAAATAATTATGCTTGACAAGCAATTATAGCTGTGTAGCTTCAGAGCAGTTACGGTTAACTGTTATCAAGAACAAACACATAATTAATATGAATAAAGTCTAGGTTATATTATCAACCTTTTGGAGATAATAATGATTTACTGATACAAGTCCTGCTAATTAACCCATAGCTGGGGGGAGAAGTTGTAGATTCATACTTTTCCCAAGAATAAGTGAATGTAACAAACGTGATTGAAATTGGAACTCTGTTCTCCGATTCCCAACACCACCTACACATCCAAGCTTACCTGGTGTTTCCAAGTAGTCATCCATTTAGGTACTGATCAGGCTCGATGTTGCTTAACTTTGGTGATTGTATATGAACTAATGTTTCAATATGATATAGCCATAAGACTGTTTTCAAGGGACTGTAATTTTATTTCTAATAGCTTTCATTTGATACGACAAGAGAAAAACAATAGGAAAATAGGATTCATTTCAAGAAACTAAACAGCTTAGTCGCAATTGATCAATGAAATTATAAGATTCATGCAAAGGTTTCCTGCATTATTTATTTCACAATGTTAGAAAAATCTTAGAAGTGTCTCTGAACTTTAGTTCTTCATTTCTTGTGTATTCACATAAAGAGAACATCAGTCAGAATTTATTTATTTGTTCTTTTATTGTTCACACTCCTTAATAATATTTTAAAATAATATTTTCTTTTTCTCCTATTCTCTCAAATGAAGCCCTGGTTTCTGAGTGGCTTTATTGCCTTGCCTTGGGTGAAATGATTAAAAAAAAAAATCTTGTCATATGAACAAAAGAAACATATCATTTTTGAACAAGGTTATTAATGTTAATAAAAAATGGATTTATCATGAGAATCCATGAAGAAAATTATAGAGAGATTGAAGTCAGCCTTGAACATCTTAAATGGAATCTACAAGAGAAAATATTTATTTCTGTGCTTGATAGAATTTTTTATTACAATTTACCAGATTCTAGACAAACATTTTCAACATAATGCAATATTGTGCAACTGTCACATAATGCAGGAAGAGAAAGGACATTTTTTCTGGAAAGACTTTTTTGTTTGCTTTTTTTTTTTTTTAAATCATTTCACTCCATACAAGGCAATAAAGCCACTAAGACACAAGGCATTACTGAGCACAAAAGAATAAGAAAAAAGAGAAACAATATTAAGGAGCAAAATCTATAGAAGAGTAATCGACTACATTGCATTTAAATTTTTGAAGATCAAAGTCGTCTGAAAAGCAGGAAGCCGGAAGAGCATTCCACAAATGTGAAGTGCAAGAGAAGAAACTGTTAGCATAGAACTTATGGTTACATTGAGCCATTTCAACTATAAAGTAAGGAGACCTTACCGCCATTCTAGTACTCTGCTTAAATTCATAAAGTCTAAATACCATAGGGCAGAGTTCATTCAAACAATTACCATGTAAATATTTCTAGAAAAGGCAAAGAGAAGCAACATTATGGTGGTAAGAAAGTGACTGAAGGCAAGATGCCAAGTAAGGACCAATAATATTGCTGATATTTCTATGGATTTTATCAAGAATCTCTAAATATATAGTAGGAGCACCAAACCATATATGGCAGCAATATTCAATGTACACTGCCACACTAGTATTGGCTAGAGGCTGAAAATTCAAAATTCTACTCAACTGGCTGTCCTTCTAAGGCTAAAGAAACCAATCTTCCCTGATATTTAACCCATAGCTGGAAGGAGAGAAAAAATGGATTCATGCCTTTCCTAAGAATATGTGTGAAGTAAAGATAATAGCCTTGGCCATATACCAATATAATTAGGTGCAGAAAAGTCCTCAGCCAGACTCACTTCCAATAGTCTTATCAAATATATTTTCAACCCTTCCTGTTAGGCTTTGAACTTTTCAGCACACTATCATAACTAGCTTATATATATATATATATTATATATATATATATATACCCACACAAAAAAGGAGGAAAATACCAACCTCACACCAATAATAAGAGCATCCCAACTAGTGCATAAATTAATTACATCAAGCTTAGTATAAAGATAACAAAAAGTGTGAAAAATGACAGTTATTTGCTGAAACCTCCTGATGAGTGGACTGAACAATTACAAAAAGGGTTCCTCAATGAAACACTGGAGCTGAGGTACTGAATATAACGCCAATCAGCTAAGTGACAAATTTTATTTGTATTATATGTATCCGCACATGTATGTCTCTATCTAATGTGTATGCTTAAAATGTAGATATATTTTCCTTCTGAAATTTTAATATCTATAAAACAGCACCAACCATTGAATAGGGAGAGAATTTTATCCTTACTAGGAGCCCCTCCCCTGCTACAGGCTTGTGCCAGACTAAACTATTATTAAATATATGCCTTGCAAAAAAATCAATTAGTTATTTCCTTTGGGGCATAATTATATTCTGGAATTAAGAAAAAGAATATTTTCTAAATTAGCAAAACGTTGCCTAGAAAGTCAAAATATCATGCAAAGATAATCCCTCTTCTCTTCCCCCCATGTTGCTGGAAGACATGTTTTATCTTGGGAAATTTCCACTCTTCTATATTGAGACAAGGACATGAAAACAATGAATTGAATGGCAAAAATGCAAAGTTTTCACAAAGAAAAATGCAAATAGATTCCAGGTGCCTTTCATGAAGCAAGTCCAGAAGAAAATACACAATAGAAAGGAAAATAATTATACGTAAAACAGGCAAATTCAGAAATTTCTTTTCACTTCTGGCAAAATGGTTTCTCAAGAGTTATTGTGCCATATATATAATATGTATGTATATATAAATAAATATATGTAATTTCTATATATATTATTTTTATATTATATATGTGCGGTACTTATTCGAAAGCACTCAATATCAATATGTATATATATATATATATATATATATATATAATTTTCAAATAGTGTTTTTGTAAAGGAACAAAATGAATAAAAAGACAAGAGGAAAAACTATTTTTAGCCGATCTGTTTCATCCTCTGAGGGACTTTATAAAAATTTATATTTGATAAAGTCCCTCAGAGGATGAAACACATTGGCTAAGAAGAGTTTTTCCTCATGTATTTTTATTCATTTTTTCCTTCACAGATACACTATCTGAAAATGATTTTATTTCATATATATATTATATTATTCTTATATTTTTATTATAAGAGATTATAATAAAAACATTTTAGAGAAAAGCTTTCAGGTTTCAATACTATGATCGTACTTCCTCAGGCGATTGTTGGTAATAATCAACTGAGGAGGTACAATCATAGTAGTGAAACATGAAAGCTTTTTTGTAGCTATTTAAAATGTTTTCTTATAATCTCTTATAATAAAAAATATTATAATAATATTTTGCTCTACTTTGTATTGAGCACTTTTTAAAAAGTAAATGCTATGAACAGTGGATTTTTACTTTATTTGCTCTTTCTCTTATTTGTATACACATACACACACACATATATATATATATATATATATATATATATATATA
This sequence comes from Acanthosepion esculentum, assembly GCA_964036315.1. Classification (NCBI taxonomy): domain Eukaryota; kingdom Metazoa; phylum Mollusca; class Cephalopoda; order Sepiida; family Sepiidae; genus Acanthosepion; species Acanthosepion esculentum. The sequence continues at coordinate 5,232,793 of OZ038511.1, forward strand.
TAATAAAAATATTGTTTTAAAGTTTTCTATATTTATAGGTAAAAGTGGGATATTGGGAATATAGCAGACGTAAATTTAAAAGTGAACACTGAGGCCCACACTGAGTGGTAACAGACTGTTTCATACTTGAATGCAATCTTCAGGCCATGTTTGTTGTGTTTTGGCTCAACTATTTATATATGCTTGTCAATGGTGCAAAGTTTATGTGATTATCCTATTGGTTAATAGATAATCAGTAATGCTTGTATTTCAAATTATTCTAGAGGCTATTACAGCTATTTGTAGCTATTTTATAGTGTTCTTTGACCCTGCTACCTATAATACACCATTGACAAGCATATATAAATAGTTGAGGCGAAACACAACATACATGGCCTGAAGACTTCATATTTTAAATATGTCCATTTTCCGTCCTATAATGTTGTTATCATTGCTGTTATGTTTGACACAGGTTGCATGTTACTAATTTGTTATTAATCTATGTATAGAACCAGGTAAAATGAGAACAAATGGAGTATGATTCCACTGTATGTAACATATTAATTTAAAAGAGGGCTCAATGAATAGTAGAACTAAATATTATTTATTTCAGGATATTAAACATATTACAAAAAATCACTGCACAATTAGAATTATGTTCCAACACCATAAAGGTGCCTCTTCAGGTGATGTTAAACTACTGGCAAGTGAAAGATTAGTTTGATTTAAAAAAGCAGAATACTTTTTAAAAAATAGACCCATGGGCTTTGCTGTGATTAACCAATGGAATGCAACCTATGCTAAATTCAAATTCACCAGAAAAAATTTTTTTAATATAGATCATGACACGAAACTGTCTGCATATAAAATCTAGACAATTTCCTTATGTGAAGATACAGATTGTTACATTGTTTCATAAGTTGTATCGAAATCAGATGCTCAAACTTCCCAAGAAGCAGAAGTGAAAGTGATGGGGGAGGTAATTTAACATAATGTTACCCAGCTATATGCTCATCCAGCTTCTTACATGAAATTTTGTAGTTGATAAATAAAAGACCCCTTTAAGAAACTGGTAAACAACCATGTGTAAAAAAAACGGATCAAAAATACAGAACTACTTTGGCAAATTAATATGCAACCGTTAAATAAAGAGCATCCATATAAGATGTTAATAGTACCAAGTAATCAATGTAAGATGCTAATAATACCAACCAAACACCAGTACATCCATATAAGATGTTAATAATAGTAACTAAACACTAATACAAAGCAATATTAAATCAAAATGAAGCATAAAAAAAGAATAGTACGCCATATAAGGTGCACAACAGTTCCTCTACTGATTATTACTTTAAGAAAAAGTATTATCAAATTCAATATTTTAGCATATTGTAAAGTAAAAGGCATGCTATGCCTACAATTTACAGTCGATTCACTTTTTTGGTTTAATAAGAAGTTTTTATCAAAGAATCTGATAATTTCTAATTTTTCATATAAACATAGAAAACAGTGTTCATTTAAAGATCTACATTTTCTAGCTATTTTTAAAATTTTCCATTTAACCATAGGAGTTTTACTAGCTTCTTTTAAATTCCAAAAATGAAACAGATGTAATAATATCTGCAATAATAAGAATAGATTTATCTGACCCTAATAAACAGTGTGTCTGTAAAACTTGAAATCATTATGTTAAGTTTTATGAACTTCAACTATATATATATATATATATATTGCAAAAAAACTTCAAAAGTAAAAGACATTTTTTTCATCATTAATATTGTTGAACAATATATTCTCCATTTTGTTTTGCTTTTTTTCTGCCATCTTTGAGGCAACTTTAGAATTCCATCATCCCAGAACATTTATTATTCTCAGCAAAGAATTGTTCTAAGTGCCTTTTGCAATCTACAATCTAAACTGAATTTTTTTTCATTACGAGAACACTGCAAAGACCAGAAGAAATGGCATTTGAAAATGACAAAATTTGATGAATACAGCAATGAACAATTCTCTGCTAAAGAGGAAAAGATATTGCCAGGTCACCAAAAAAATACATACTCTTGTGTTCCCTTGATGAAATATTACACCTTTTCTGTTAAGTAATTTGGGATGCTTTTCAGCAATTGTTGCCTTCAGCTGGTTCGATTAGGTAAACTCTTCATGCACTCTTTTGCTTATCCAGGAAACGAATGCATAGTAAAGAATTCTTTTCCAATTTACCAACTTACATAATATCAAAACTTTTGGGCCAGCTTAACTTTTGTTAATTTTACCCCTAAATTGAGTGATTAGCGGTACTCTCTTCTAAGTACATTTTATGACATTTTGATGTTGATCATGAAACAAATTACTGCATTTTTATTAATGCTCTATGCTGGACGATAGAGCTTCTTAACATACTCATGCTGAAAAACGACTATGCAAAAATATTGGGTCAGTAGCAAAATGTTCACCATTTAGCTCTTTTCTTAAGTTAAAAAGGATTTTCTTTTGCAAAAGTGATCTTTATTATTATAGAAATGACAAACATGCAAAATATAGAGTTAGCAATTAGTGTTGCTGACTTTTGGCTTGAACACTTGTCTCAATTCAATAGAACAATATCTTATTGGGAATCTTCCCATTCTTCTAGGCAGTAATCCTAAAGCTCTTGGAGATTTTGTGGTTTTTGTTGGAGCACTTGTTTCTTCAATTCCTACCACAATTGTTCAATTGAAATCAGGATTTTGTGTTGGGAAATTTTCAAATGTTAAACATCTTCATCCACAAGAAATTAATTTGATAAACATTATGTAGAGCAAGGAGCACTACCATATTGAAAAATTTCCCCCTCTTCATAGTCTGACAGAAGATTAGACCTTAGTAAACTAATATAGTTTTCACTGTTTAGGTTTCTGTCAACTTTTACCAATTTTCTTGTACCATTACTTTTGATGCAACTGAACACCACTGCATGTCTACCATCAAATTTTACTATCTTTTTGTTTGTGAATCTTGCATTGTTTTTTCTCCCATTGGTCTTCTTGCATATTTTCTTGCATTAGTAACTCTATTTTTACTTTTCCCCACTTTTCAGCATCCCATGTTAGATGTTCTTTTGCCCACTTCAATCTGCTATTCCAATATTCTTTTGGTTAATGATGTTCTTTTTAGCTGCTATACACACCTGTATATACACCTGTTGAAATTGTTTTCTTCTGTATTACTCTGTGCATTGTATCAACTGACAACCTCACTGTTAAGACTGCATTCAATCCTCACTTGTCTGGCAGTTAATTTTGGATTGCCTACCAAGGCTCTCACAATCTTTCTTTCATCTCTTGTTTGACTTTAGTGGTCTTCCAGTTCATTTGCTTGTGAAACACTTCCAGTCATAGCAAACATCTTTTGGATGTTTTAAACACTGTTTCAGGAAATTCCCAGTTGCCTGCTTATCTCTCAATGAGTCATCTTCCCCTTCAAAGTTACACCCTTCATTTTTGTTTCAGCAGACATTTTAACCTTAATTTTTGTGTAAAAAAGCAAGCTAGTATTCATTTACAACGTCTTCTCAAGGCACCTTGCATTCATAATAGAACATACTTAGGAATTTGCATATCCTCATATTTAAGCAGGTGAGATAATTTATCATTTCAGATCTTTTATTGGCCCAATTGTTTTGTATGGCCTTTCTTCTCCCTCAACCTGCTTAAAGCAGCGTTTCTTCTGCTACACTGCAACTATGAAAACACATCAACTTATTTTCCTATCCTCAATGTCCACATATAATAAAAGCATGCAGATAAACAATCTTAACTTGTTAATGAAATAAAAGTATATAATCATTTTATGTAGTTGGCCCCAAACTTTTGCATGCTAGTGTATTTGGGATGACAATATAACATTAGCTTTTCTCAAATAATGTCTTGGTTTGATCATTATCAACCTCATCTGGTTTACTCAACTATAGAGTATCATCCAATAATTAATATTATATGATGTAGAAGAGTCTGTACACTCAAAATACCCAACTTGTACCATTTTGGTTATGTTAATCACTTTGATGTGTGCTTTCCACATAAGTGAAAAAAAAACTGGTTAATTTTCTTGTATACAGTTACCTACTTAAACATCAGAAAAATGTTTTTAAACAAATTCTGATGGATGATGAAACATGGATGCTTTACAACAATGTGGAGCATTAGAGGTGAAATGTTACTAACCATTCAAAACGTTGATGCTATCTATATAATGGGATTGGAAGGGAGCTATCTAAGTTTTTCTAGAAAACCAAATGATTCATACCCATAATGCCCTTAAATCAAATGAAAACTGAAACTGGCAAAAAGCATCAAGAATTAGATAACAGAAACATTATATTCTATCAGGATTTTTTTCATCTTGGCTGAGAAGTACTTTCTTGCATTTTCAGATATCATTCATTCCAACCCTTAGAAAATTGTCTTAATGTTCAATTTGTTGTATGAATATAAAAGGCATTTTTAACAGTTCTTTGTGGAGTTAAAACTAACATTATTAATTTTTCTGAAACACATCCAATAAAGTTAATATTGTAAATAAAAAAATTGATTTTTTATTGTCAGTGAATGAATTGAATAAACCTTTTGGGTTACTTAAAACACTGGGCCTCATCAAGTTCATTCTAGACCTTGTATATACAATCAATCGCTAAAGAAACTAAAACAAAAAATATCTAGTTTATTCTATCATTCCTAGAAATATCTGCTGTGTTCTAACATGTTGCATCTTTACAAGAATCACATCAGACCAACAATGGGCATTGCTTTCGTCCATGTATGAAATACTGTTGCCATATATGGTCTTGTGCCCCGGCTGTTAATCTTGAGTTTCTCGACAAAATCCAAAGTCTGATATGCAATTTGATCAGTCCTGACTTGGGGTCTCAACTCCAGTCATTTTCTCACCAAAATAATGTAGCTTCCCTCTGTCTTTTGTTATATTTTCATGGCACCTGCTCTGACAAGCTATTTACACTGGCGCTTTGACTGCATGAATTTAAGCGTGCTACTAGGTTGGCATCCCAGTCCCACCCTTTTAATGTTCAAACAGTTGAATGTAACCACCTCTTCTACTCCAACAGCTTCTTCTCTCACACTTCCCAACAGTAGAACTCCTTTCCTCTTACTTGCTTCTCTGATAACTATAATCTTCAAAAATTTAAATGTGATGTCAATCGATATCTTCTGTTGCCTTGATGCCTGTTCTTCTTTTTATCCTTTCCTCAACGCTCCCTATACCCAGTCTTTTCCCCCACTTACACTCTATATGCAGTCCCTTGCGTACTAGTGGCACTCCCACCTTGCTTGGAGGGAAATGCTTGAAAAAAAACTGGGCTGGAGCGGCTCATTTCTCAGTTTTCAACTCCTTTTCCACAGATACAACATTGCAAGCCTCTTCTCTATTGGTATTTCCATGGCAAATGTTTGTAAGAGCGCTCCATTCCTTAGTTCCACCAGTTCAGACCTTTACAGCTAGAACAGGCCATACTACTTCCACAGATTTGAATCATCCTCGTTTCCCCCATATTCCAAATGTAAGAAGAAAGTTTCACTTTGACTTTTCACAAAAACTGGGACTTTGTGGAACAAATGACCATGTGGGTGCTTCTCTAAACACTTTAATCTCAACATCTTCAAGTCAATTATTATCTATCCTCCTTATCCTCACTATTATCTTCTCTTCCTCGTTTATCACACACCTCACTCAACATTATCATTTCAAGTGTAGCTATGTACCTTAAGAGCCTAGTATTCAGTGATTTGGTTAAGTATATAAGAGAGAGAGAGACACACACACACACATACACTATTTATATACTATGTACTTATATATAGTCCAGACACACAGACATATTAGCCCTGTTAAAATTGATAAAGAGAATAATAGCTTTTTATTGCTACCACCTGAATATGTATGGTAATTACGAGGCGGTGGTTTGCTATATTCACTGTCAACAAATGTGATGTTAGTAACTAAACCTTTTGCCAAGTGATGTAATTGAACTGATATTTCTCTCTCTCTCTCTCTCTATATATATATATGTATTACACAACAAAATCCCAAATTACCTCATATGGTGGAGAGTTTAGATCTATTTCAACTGATGAAAACTATGTCAATCTTATTCAACCCAGTTCATAGACTGTGTTCATGTTGGAATTAGAAATTTAACTTTGACAGCTGTCCCCTAACAGTGAAGATACAAAAGAAAATCATTAGGGTCTTTAAGTTACTAGGGTTTAGGATTGAGATTTCTTCTAACCTTAAAATAATTGATTATCTAGACATCACCTTTAACCTCAATAATAAAACTTTTAACATTACCATAATGAGGATGTAACCCCCACCTCTATTAATGTTAATGCTAACCACCCCAATGCCATTGTGTGACAGATAAACACTACTCTTGACACTAGGATTAGTAGATTATCATCCAACATAAACATCTTTAATAAAATTAAAAAAACTGTATGAAAATGCTCTCTATAAAAGTGGTTTTAAAAATAAACTATATTATCTTATCTAATCCCCATAAGTAACACTGAAATGTCTAAAGTGGGATGTAGAAAAATTATATAGTTCATCCCCCTCTTCTGAAAACTGTCAAATATTAATGTCGGACAGTATTTTCTAAAGTTAAAAACATTTTCATAAAAACAATCCTCTAAGTAAGATTTTCAATAGGAAAACAATTAAAATTAGCTATTCCTGCACCAATGACATGTACAAAATTATCAACTCTCATAATAACTATATTTTAAGTTCTATGGAATAAACAAGAAACCTGGTATGGAACCCTCCTGTAATTTAGAGGTAAAGAAAGTTGTCCAGGTGAGGGCAAATGCAGATCTACTAGGGTTATAGACCAAGGAACCATTTCACCAAAGAAAATATGTTAAATTATAATGTTTACATTGGAATTTCAGTGGGGGAATGGAAACAGAGATTTTATACTCATAGGCATTCTTTTACCAACCCTAAATTAAAATACCAAAACATTTTGGGAATTGAAGGAGAAAGGTCTTGACCTACAGAGACTGGAAAATTATAGGTTTCACTTATACTAATAGTCTTAGAGATAGGTGTGACTTGTGTTTAAAAAAAATATTAGAATAATAAAATGCAATAATCAAAGCAAACTATTAAATCAAAGGAATGAATTAGTTTTAAAATGTCAACATCAAGGCAGATTTAAACTTCTATAATATAGATTTTACTTTATTACTTTTTAATTCTCTAACTCTTCAAATGTCAAATGTTAAATGTATAACTATTTCAAATTTCTATATTTCCATTTCTTCACCATGTTAATTATATCTTATAATTGTCCCCTATTCTAAGAACTCTCTTTTCTTTTATCATTTACACCTCTTTATCTATATACTTTTTAATGTTTTTTTATTTATTTTTTTAAATATAACTTTGTATGGTTTGGTCTTTTAATATAACTTGATTTAACTTATCTTTAAAGTTAAAATTGTATAATTTATTTTATCTTATAGTATTCTTAATTTGAAATTTTTTATTCTTTAATATAAAATTTGTTAAATATAGTCTTACTTAAATTTAATATAAATTATCTAAATATGACTTGATATATCTTTTTAATATATTTCTTTTTTTAGTATATTTTATTATTTTTTAAGTAGGAACATAACTTTATATATATATATAATTCTTTTTATTAAACTTCCTTTTCAGCCCTCTTTAAGTTTCACTTTAACACCTCATTCATCATATAACCCCAATTAAATGTCTTAAGGTTAATATCTGTGTTCATTTTATAATATCTCTCCCCTTTAAGGCTAATATCTTCCACCCTCCCCTAACCACTGTCTTGAGCTTTTTGTTTGACTCAAACATCAAAATAGATAAATTCTGTATCAATATTTCAATGGCTGTCAAAGTTAAATTTCTAATTCTGACACAAACACAGTCTATACACCAGGGTTGAATAAAACTAATGCAGTATTTGTTGGTTAAAATAGATCTATACCCCCCACCATATAGGGTAATTTTGGACTTTGTTGTGTAATTTATATGCTCTGTTTTAATAAATACATTGACCTCTTTTTGTGGATCAGTTTTATATATATATATATATATATATATATATATATATATGAGCATGTGGCTGAGTGGTTAGGAAGTTTACTTTCTGACCATGAGACCTTGGTGAGTTAGAATCTGTTCAATTTGTCAGAAAGTTGACTTCCTGTATCTGGATGAGGCAATCTCAGCATGCAGTACTTTTGGAAAGTGTCTGGAAACGATACCACAGGTTCACCGAAGCCTTGTGAGTGAAATTAGGTAGACAGAAATCTTGGGAGCCGTCGATGGCTAGCACAAAGTCACAAGTCATCGGGACTGAGAATGCTGGCCTTGTTCAGATTGATGACCACACTAGATAATACAATCTCTCCCAGAAACTGTCACTAAGGTCTGCTCAGCATAGTTGCAATATAAACCACAGGTGAGATCTGTGGGAGTTGAACAAACACAAATGTGCCTGAGCAAGCTACTGCAACAGGGATTAGCTAGCTGCCCTATTAGATAGGTATCCTCAAATATAAGTGGCCATCAATTATTATATATATATATATATATATATATATATATATATATATATATATATTAATACATGTCTCATTAAATAATATAGATAAGCGTTGTCTATATATTTTATGAAAAAAATGCTGCCTAAATACACACAATATATATATATATATATATATGAGGTTGACAGTCAGCAATTGTCAGACCAGAAGATTGTGCTTAAATATGAAACAATGTCCACTTTTATATTTATATACACTATCACTGATATAAAAAAAATGCTGACCAGATGCTTACTTCGTAGCTAAACTGGTATAGCACGTCAGAGGCTATATGGCGGTTCCGTGGAGGATGCATATTTTCTCTGACAATTTCTCGGACGTTCAGGCCGGTAAATGTAGTTAATAGTGTTTATTATAAACAGAGCATTTACTTAAATATTTGTGTCTATATAAATAGCATATAACAATAATATATATATATTTACATGGATATCTTAAATAAAGAATGTATTATTTCCTTTCTTTTTATTTTTAGTCAGAATCCTAACCAAATATTTTTACCCACAATTCTTCTCATGGTAAATAATTTGCTCAACATTGCATTATAAGGCTGACATCATGGCAGATGCTAGATAACATCTATCTTCACTTGCAATACGCTAAGCATCATGAGTTAGTTTGCCTGAAGGCCAATGTCTTTAAAGAGGCTCTCTCTTTAACAGTGTGTGTACTACCCATGGATCAATAATAGTAAATACTTTTCTATTCTTGTGCAACAGCTGCCATGGTTTCAGGAGTCAAGAGTGTGTTCAGTCAGTGGCAAACATTTACAAAGACTGCACGCTGTTTGCACAAAACTCTGACACTGTCTGGAGAGACCACTTAAATATCAATCAGACACTTGTAATACTAACTAAACGTACAGAAAGTGGAATGCAAATAGAAGGTTGGCAACAATTTAACTGCTTCCAGATGAAATGTTCAACACAGTTGGCTGATTTTATTGGGAGAACATGAAAAAAATTCTTGGATTTGTTTGAAATCAAAAAGTATTGCTATATTTAGTACGTAGTTATTTGTGTCTCGACTGTCGAAACCTGACAAGAAAAAGAATCAACTTTTATTTTATTAGTCTTCTTCCTTTATAGCTGGACTTTTTAACCAGGATTTTGTTGCATTTATCACAAGGTGTTAACATTTAAATAAAAACGTTTTTTTATCATTTCAAAAACTCTAGCATTTTTTTTTTTGACAATGTTCTCTGAAATGTAATAATTTTATTTTACATTCAATAATTTTTCATTATGAGGATTTTTTTATTATTCTGTATGAGTTTTCAGTTTTGCAATACGAAAGTGCTTTCGGGATATAGTTTCAAGTTTCTTAAATTGCCAACATTCAAAGCAAATGATATTCTTCAATTCCAATGAATTTTTACCAGATTTTCATATATTAATGAACTGCTTCCATTTCCATGGCAACAGCAATTTATTTCTAAGCTATAACTCTTCTATTTTAGAGTTAAGTATAGCAAAGTTGCTTAAATATGGTATGAAGACCGACAGAGGCATTATGACAAAAATATTCTTGATAATAAAAATGAAAGCTTATCACCTATTTTCCTCTTCTAGCAGATTATCATTCATTTGAAATATTTGCTCTTGGGATTATCAGGCGCCTAAAGGATTGACAGTTTGAAGAACAAGATATAGTAAAAGCCAAAAATTTTGATTGCATTTTATTTTCTCCTTATTTTATATACTGCATTGTCAGCCATCTTTAGTATTTAGTATCATCCACATGGGCACAAACAATTTAGGCTTAAAGAGCGCCATAGAAATTTTGTTTTATATATATAGTAACAAATACCATCAAGTTAAATAAACTTTTCTGATTTCTTTCTCCGAGTAGTATTCACATATCTCTGTTCTAAAAAAAACAAAAAATATACCAGTATGTACTGATATACCCGTGAAAATTTCAGTTTCCTATTTTAATTTTTTGATAAATCTAAATTCTTAACTTAATGATTGGATAAGTTCATGGCAAGTTCTACAACAATAAAATAGCCATAAAAATTTCCCTAAATATTTGAGCTTAACAACTTTAACAAAATATTGCAATAACAATCAAATATGAATGCTGATGACTATTTAAAGAAGCAAGGGGGTACAAATGAAAATATTTGAAATTGACAACTTTTTTTCATTTCACTAAAATATATGTTAAAAACCTATCTTCACTTCTTTTTTCCATTTTCTCTCTGAAACCAAGTAACATCTCTGATATGTCTTTTCTGTCTCTCCACATAATCAGAATGGAATAGTCCATTTTTTTATGAGGTATCCGCAGGGCGTAAGGGTCGTGCTAATTGATGTCGCATCTAACTTTTTGAAGATTAAAGTTAACTGGGAATCAAGAAGCCAGAAGAGAGTTTCACAAGTGAGAAGCACAATGGAAGAAGCTGTTAGCATAGAACTTACAGTTACATGGAGCCATTACAACTGTAAAATTTATAAATTAAAAGTACCACAGTTCATCAGAACAATTACCATCAAAATATTTATAGAAAAGGCAGAGGGAAGCTATATTACGGTGGTGGGGAAGGGAGTGAAGCCAAGATGACAGGTCGGGACCAATAATATTGCAGACTCCTCTTTGGATTTTATCAAGAATCTTTAAATATATAGCAGAAGCACCAGACCAGAAGTGGCAGAGATATTCAAAGCAAGGGTGAATGGTAGACTTATAAATATTTAAAAAAGATTCTGGAGAGAAAGATTATCCAGCACAACATAGTGAATCAACTTTCTTAGCTGCAGACTTAGTAATTGATTCAATATAATCTTTTCACATCATTTCATTGGAAAACGTTAGTCTTAGGAGGCACAATTAGTCACTTTCCTGGAGGTTAGCATCAGCCATGCTGATGGATGGTAAAATGGTTTCTCTCAGATGATTGAAAGAGAGCAGTTTCATTTTTTGAGATGTTGAAATTAACAAGCCACTCTTTGACCCATTTAACAAAAGATTGTGGGTCTTTTTTTATATCAGCTGCCAATTTAACTTTATCGAACCAATCAGACTTACTATTGAGACAGGAGTAAATAAGGTGTGCCATCAACATAGATACCGAGTTGAGATCTGATGATATCAGGAAAGTCATTGATAAAAATTAGGAACAATGTTAAGTCCAAGGATAGGTCCCTGAGTAACACCTGCGTTTATGTAAAAAGCTGTAGACTGCAAACAGCTTTCATGATAAGCATTTTTAATTGCATCTAAACTATAATAAAAATTGATTTTCCACAAGCAGTTGAAAATGTGTCTAATGGATGATTTCAAAATGGATTCCAGTTCAGCCAAGCCAATGCACTGAACCACCCAGAAATTTATCAGATCAACTAAAAGGGTTCTTAAACTGAAATATATATATATATATATATATATATATATATATATATATATATATATATATATATACCCCCCATGATTCTGAGATTTAGTCTCTTATCACTTCACCCACTTTTATTAGAAATTCAAAGAATTTTCTGTTCTTTTTTTTTTTTAAATTGGTTTCTACATTCCAACTCATTCTACACCCATAAGAATGTTCACCATATTTAACTTTGAGTCCTATAACATGTTTGATGTGTGGCACAAATTATAGCACTCAGGGTTCAAACAGTTTAAAAGTGCATGTGAACTACATAGTGTATGACCTCCTCCCCCATCTTTCATTTAAGATAACCTCAGATTCAAAGCCAAGCTTTCTGAAGCACCATTTCACAACTAATCAACAACATTGAAACCCAAGTGAACTCTTGAATACATAAATTACATCTGAATTTTCTGTATATAATCTGACCTGTGTTGGGCTGCTTTCCTACTATGCCCTTAACTAAAAGGTGAAAGTCACTACCATAATTGCCAGGTGACAATTGTTAATTTCCATCTCTCTTAAAGGGCGTATGCCAATAAAGAGGATGAAAGAATAGACATGAGTTTGTAAAGCACTGAGTTAGACACAAGACAAGCAAATTTGAGAGATTAGACAAATGTCAACATGGACACTCATTGCAG
>OZ038511.1:5252933-5282933 GCA_964036315.1 Acanthosepion esculentum
TGTGACACACTAACATTCACATTTATCATATATGCAATAACAATGTATATTTTTATTTATTGAGAACAGTATTGAGGAAATTTTAAGACAAAATGGAAATGTTTATTTGTGATGTGTTTCATCCGTTAGGACTTCATCGGGCTTGATTTTGTTGACATTGTTATGACTATACATGAGCATGAACGAGAGATGCTGGTAGTTTCAGAGTTTTTGAAAGAATATTTTTAAGTAATTTTTTTGCAATCTAGCCAAATTCATCCATATTCTTTTTTTGTTTTGTTTCCATCATCTTTATTTTTAAATATCCCACAATGTGATGATAAAATCTGCCAAGAATGGTGAAATGTTATTTCAAAAAATTCTTTCAAAAATTTTTTAAACTACCAGCATCTCTTATTCATGTGCATGTGTCGTCACAATAACATCAACAAATCCAGTCTGATGATGTCCTTATGGATAAAATGCATCACAAATAAGCTTTTTCTATTTTGTTTTACAATTTCCTCAATATATATGAAAATTTCTCGGACATCCAGGCTGGTAAATGTTATTTAATACTGTTTATTATAAAACAGAGCATTTACTTAAATACTAGTATCTATAAAAAAGAATGTTAAACATAAAAATGTCTTATATATATATATATATATATGTATGTATGTATGTATGTATGTGTGTGTGTGTGTGTGTGATACATGTATTTATCACTGAAGTCTTGAGAACAGATACTACATTTTGATCTGCCATTCTAATTGATGAATACCAAATCTTTCGTTGATGGCTCATATGACCAGCCAAGAAAATTTAATATATAAAGTAATGTTTAGGTAGACCTTCTCACAGACCAACTCTGAAGTGAATTTAATTCTTACTGGCTCCCACATGAGTGCTCCCTTGTTTCAGAGTGTAAATATATATAAAGTAAATAACTAATATCTCTCCACAATGGTCAATCAAATTTCTCATTACTGGATTTGTTGCCATGTGTCAGATTAAGTTTAGCTTAATAGAAATCACATTGTGGTGGATTCCCTTAGAGCAATGATATAATGAGCTTGATCTTTATCAAGTACTCAGTACTTGGGGCCTTGTGTCATAGCAAACTAAGCAAATATCATTTGTTTTTCCATTGATTAATTCCTTTTCTACAGCGTATCAACTAAAATATCATTTAGTCACTACATTGTACAGCTTTGGCGACAAAGATGACGACAATAGTCCAAATAATGTAAATACTATAAGTACACTATTTACATTATTTGGACTATTGTCGTCATCTTTGTCGCCATATTTATTACAACATTTCAGCCGTTGTACACTCAGGCCTTTTTCAGGTGGTTGGAATGTAGAACTGAACCCTTTATTTCGCTCACTGGGGTAGACTGTTCTAGTTCCACATGCCATGTTTAATCCGAGCACGGAATATTGTTGACACATCTAGTCTGGTGCTCCTGCTATATATATATATATCGTAAGATTCTCAGCAAAATCCAATGAATGGTCTATATTATGTCATTGTTCCTGACTTGGGATCTCAACTTCAGTCACTTTCCCACTGTCATAACATGGCTTCCCTCTGCCTTTTCAATAGATATTTTCATGGAGATTGTCCTTCTGAGTTCTTCTCTTTGGCATCTCAACTGCATGGATTTAAGTATACTACTAGATTGGCAATTAGGTCCCATCATTTTACTGTTGAAATACTTAGCAGTTAACATAAGTTCTATTCTAATAGTTTCTTTTCTCACACTTCTCACCTGTGGAACTCTCATTCAATTTCTCGCTATGTTCTTCAAAAATTTAAATGCAACATCAATCGACATCTTCTGTCTTCCTGAATCCTGTTCTTTTATTGTCCATTCTTCTCACTAACCAGTAACTCCTTGTGTCTTACTTGGGGGTGGAATGATTAAAAATATAATCAAGTGAAGTGATGAGGTCATGGAAGATGTCTGAAGCTTACAAGACTCGGGTTGTCAAGTCGTAAAAGTCCTACTGTAAGAAATGTAAAAAGACTATAAACTGTTCAAACAATTATTCTTGACAAATGAAACATGTGCTTCTCATGAAAGACAATATTTGATGGCATCCAAGAACCCCCCCACGACTGACTCTATTTCCAAATAGTACAAGTTCATGAAACTAACAATAAGTTCAATACTAGCAGTCTATAGTGTGTGACTTAATATAAGCTGACCACATACCAAAACTGGGATAGAACTTTTGAGGTACTTTATTTTATAAAGTGTAACATTAATATGCCATAAAATACAATAGATGCTTTAATTCATTGTGGCAAACAGGAACATCACCCACCCACAAAAAAGAGTCTGTGCCCTGTACATAGTATGCAGAAAAAAAAAAGTAATAATAAATTGTAGATAATAACTAACTCACATATGGTCATTTTTTTTATCCCCCCTGATTATTGCAGTCAATCAAAAGAAATTACCTCCTCAATAAATGCTGTGCTGCTTTTCTTGATGAGGAGGGCATATTTTTGGGTGCATAAGCAAGAGTTAGTTTGCTGTGTTAGAATCTGTGAGTTCAATGTTTTGACACTTTTTTATTTTGCCTCTTGGACTTTTGACGTTGGACATGTGATTTCTGATTTCTATACAACTCTCGTCTTTCCTACCTTCTGGACTATTTAGTCTGGATTTGGACATTTCATTCTCATGAATAGGGTGTAGAATCTTTCGGGCTATTGCACTGCCGTTTCTCTTCGTGGACAATCATGGCTCTACAAAATCTCCTACCCTTTGTAGCTTTTGTCATTTCAATGTCTCTCCTAATCACTGTTCAACCAACCATTTACATAAGCTTCTTAGGTAACTTATACATTGCTTTCTCTGTCCTTCTTGCCTCCGATACATCTTGTGAGTATCAAATTCTCTAAGCCCTCTTTCCTCAGTATGTACCTAGGAATGTTCAGTTGCCTCTTTCTGATGTTAAATAAGTGTCCTTTTTATCTCCATTTTCTCTAAAAGTTTGTTGTTGTCCATAAATTCAGTTCATGGTATTCTCAACATCCTTCTGTAGAACCACATTTCGGTTGCCTGAAGTCTCTTCTTCATCTGTGAAGAGATTGTCCAGCTTTCACTACCATATACAAGGACCAATATTATATAACAGTTCAGTAATATCTACCTGTATTTCAGAGATGGAGTATTGTAATTATTTATACTATTTACATTGTTTGCACAATTGTCCACATCTTTATTGCCATATTCACGATGTTGAGGCTGTTGTACACTCCGACCTTCTTCAGGATCTGTCTATATTTCAGAGATGAGGTATTGTAATTATTTACACTATTTACATTGTTCGCACAGTTGTCCACTAGGCCATGTTTCCTTAGATAAAAATGTTGGTTGAATTCAGTGACTTGACCCAAAAGAGTTGTGAGTTCAATACCTGGCTATAGCAGACGTGAACAAAAACTTGAAGAGTTGAGTTAAAGGGAGATAACTAATACTGAGAAATCTAGAAGAGGCGTAGCATATGGAACTAGAACAATCTACCCTGGTGGGTTTGAAATAAAGGTTTCAGTTTGAAATTCTAATCACCTAAAGAAGGCTGGAGCATACTCTTTTCTTTGTTGATAACAAGCTACATTACATTTTTGAAGAAATGCAAAATAGAATTAGTTAGGAATTAAAAGAATATCTATATGTCCCATAATGGTTATTGACATGAAAAATGGAATACTGAAACTGAGTTCAAATTCTTCCCTAGTCTGTTTCATTTACTTTTGGTACTAATACACTGAGGAAAAGAAGGAATCTAGCACTTTTACAACCAGCTATAGATTAAATAGCAGGGTAGACTTGGCTCAATAGGCTTGAGTGGCAGTCACTTTAGGAGATGGGTTACTCTGAATTCAAAACCATGGAGGAAACTATTGGAAACCAATCTACTATCTTTTCTATGAAGTAAGGACAATTTCACTCCAAACAAGGCTATAAAGCCACTAAGGTACAAGGGCTTACAGGGAGTGCAAGAGAAAGAGAAGACTTTAAAGAGGAGAAAGGACAATAAAATAAAAGAATTTGAGGAGACAGGAGGTGGTGGTTGGCGCTGCATTTAAATTTAAATATGGTAGGTGGCAGGGTAGAAAGAAATCAGAAGGGAGTTACACAGGTGAGAAGTGCGAGAAAAGAAACTAAAACAGACAGTTGCATCTACCTAGTTCAACAGTAAAATGATGAGACCTAATTGCCAATCTAGTAGCACACTTGACTTCATGTGATCAAGGCACCAAGGAGGAGAGCTCATCAAAAAAATTGCCATGAAAATATTTGCAGAAAAGACAAAGGGGAGAGCCACGTCATGTCAGTGGGAGGGTTACTAAAGCTGACGTTGATTACTTAACAGAGACCCTTCTTTGAATTTTGTCAAGAATCTTGAGATCTATAATAGGGAGCGCCAGACCAAATACGGCAGCAGTATTCCTTGCACAGATGAATGATAGATTTATAAATGTACAAGATGGATTCTGACAAGAAAAACTGTCTGGCATGACATGACATAGTAAACCAACTTTCTCAGAAGCAGACCTAGTAATCGTTATCTTTTTGTAATCATGGCATTTCATCCTGTGTAAGCAACTGATGTATGTTGTATTTTTGAATACCATTCTTCTGATGGCATATTCATGTCACCTCTCATACACATCATATTCACTGAGTCTCTAGGATCTACGGACTGTCCTCACCTGGACAGCATATTGAACCTGTGAGCATTTCACCAGCATCTCCATCTTGATGGTCATTGATTTGAACCTCAAATATATCTCACGTGTTCTTTCATTAAAACTGAGTCTTATATTCAACAAATATTGATGCTTTGGATATTTTTATGCGCAAACTGATTGATTTTAAACAATCTTATTCTGACTTCATTTCATAGGCATTGGCACTAGATGTGATTATGATCAAGGCCCCCTCAGAGCAATGTTTGACATTTCAAAGAAATCTGAAGACAGCCCAGAATTTATAACAGATGCAGAAAGAAATTAATTTAAAGAATTTCTGTGTCCTTTTCATAATATTTATGACATAGTTGCCATATTGAGGAGAAAAGGTCAACAGCTGAGAAAAATAGAAACATACTTCGGGACAAAAGCAGTTGAAACTTACAAAACTTGCAAGCTCTGGGGTAACAGATTTTACAAACCAACGAAGCATAGGGTAAAAAATGCTTATGGTAATGGTAACTGCTGTTTCCTTATAAGGAAACATCCTGCATTCATTAAGCAAGCAGCCATATTGAATTTTATCCAGTCTTTATCTAATGAGATAAAGATTATATGATTAAATTAATTATTATACCAGTTACTTTGTTTTCCCTCAGGTTTTTATTTCCTGCCAAATATTTTTTTTATCAATGACTTAAATAACCACCAGATTGAAAACACGAAATGAAAACATTAAAGTTGCTAATGAAGTGAATCCTGGATCAGTGAAGCTTTTGATTGACTTATTTGTTTTTATGGATTTTATCAAACCTTTGTGGGTTATTTAAAGCCAAAACATACAAAAGGTTTGATGAACAGGTATCATTAGTGTTGCTATAATAATGAAGCTAAAATAGACAGAGAGAAGCCGCTTAGCACAGATAGACCTTGCACTTTGTCATGTATGCTTGCTAAGTTATAATGTTATCACTCATTCCTGTTGTTTATAGAAGTGCTTGGAAGGAAAGTGTGCAGAGTGCAGTTGTCGCACCACATTGCATGGGTTTCATCATTGTCCATGGCTTGTGCAGCAGTTTTTCACCAAGCACAATATTCCCCAGGTTCAACAACCACTATATTCCCCAGATCTTGCCCCTTATGTCTTTTCCTTCTTTAAAAATCAAATTCCACCTGAAAGGGACAAGATATTGTAGCAACCCCAGAGAATGCAATCAGGCAGCTGCTTGCTGTTCCAAAAATGAGTTTCAGGATGTCTTCCATCAATGAAAATGATGCTGTAAAAATTGTGTGGCTTCAGAAGAGGACTACTTTGAAGGAGATTAAATGCTGAATTGATATGTATTGTAGTTTTATTTTTCATAGCCCCAGTCCTGATACTTTTTGATCAGTCCTTGTATTTGTAATTGCAAGAATAATTCTTTATTGTGCACGAATCTTACAATATAAATATAACTATTTTTTTTAAATAACAATGATTTTTCCTTATACAAGTCCTACTATTTAACCCATAGCTGGGGGAGAAGAGATGGATTCATACCTTTCCTAAGAGTATTTATGTGTATGTGAATGTAACAAACTGGAATTCAAATCCGGCTCTCTGATTTCTCATTCCAAGCCACTATCCATTACGCCAGAAGTACATCAAGATCGGTGAAGACAAACTGTTGAATCATTACAGAAAATTACCGAAAGTGAATCCAACAATCTAACAGTAATATTGCTACAGAGAAATGGCCAAATTTTATATCTTTTCATATTTATTGGATGAGATGAAGTGCCTATCTATCTTGTGTAAGTTTTCAAGACTCTTTAGAATTGCACTAAAACAATTCCTTTATCCTGAAGTTGAAGTAACACTACTTAATTAAATAAACATAATTAAATTCCATCTATAAACCTTTTTAGCCCAAATTGAAACAAATGAAATGTATAACTAAGAAATGTATCTGTCTATATGTCTGAGATAAGGTATTGTAACTATTTACACTATTTACTTTATTCGGGCTGTTGTCCTCACCTTTATTGCCATATTCATGACGTTTTGGCCATTGTATGCTTTGGCCATCTTCAGATGATATACGTTGGAATTTCAAACCGAACCCTTTATTTAGTCTATGGGGGTAAATTGTTCTATTTCCTTGTGCTGTACCTTTGTTGGATATCTCAGTTTCAGTTAATTTAGTAACTCAACTCTCCAAGTTTTTGTTCGCTCTGTAGTGGCCAGGAATTGAACTCACAATTCTTTGGGCCTAGTCATTTTCATTTTTGGATTACTCAACCAACACTTATCCACTGGGCCATGTGTAGTTTCAGTTCAAAATTCCAACGTATATCACCTGAAGAAGGTTGGGTGTGCAGTGACCTTTGAATATACGCTCTTTAGCGCTAGAGGGCGTCGTCAGTGATGTTCTGAATATGTTGTGAATATGGCAATAAAGATGAAGACAACAGTCCGAATTATGTAAATAATATAAATAAGAAAAAATATTTTACAACCTTTGTTGTGAATTAAAAGCATATTATTCTTTATTCATGCACATCACTGTCACTGGTTGTGAGTAATTAGTATCTTAGTTGTTAGTAATTAGTATCTTAAAGAAAAAACTAAATAAGATTTCATTTGTTTCTGCTAAGTTTCCAATCAAGTAATACAATGAAAAGTACAAAAGCTATTTTGAGTAGATGAAGAATTCTTCTATAATATTGCATTTTCAAAGCACACACATTTCTTATATACTAATATCAATAATAGAAACTATAGTCTTACACAGAACATTTGCAAATGGTAATTATTACTGTTAAAGATAAAATAACAGAAAATATAGTGAACTCCACTTTCTCCATGAGGAACAGTTTTTTTTTGCACTGAAAGCTTTTCTTGAATTTAATTATGTTTGAAGTAATAAAAAATACTTATTTTCAATGAATACCTGTATTTGATTAGAAGCTCCAGTGTTTATTATAAGCAGTCATTTATTTTCTATTTGAGAAAACTTAATAAAGAAAACATGTTTCCATTTGCAGGAGGAACCGCCATCTGATCTGACATGCTTTTACAGCTCAGCTACAAAGAGCTTCACAATGAAGGAAGCTTCTAGGTTGCCTTTAAATCAGACTCAATCATATCTGCTGAGTTTCATATCCAAAACATAAACAAATCAATTTCTGAAGAATTAATGGATTTATTTTTAATCCAATATTTTTTATTACTTCAGCAAGACTATTTTCCCTTCTAAGGAATGTACATACTCTTGTTCAGATTATTGAAAGCCCATATCTGCTGAGTTCCATATCCAAAATGTAAACAAAGCAATTTCTAAAGAGTTAATAGATTTATTTTTTAATCAAACATATTTATGAGTTGAAATGTTATTTTCAGCGGCTAATCTATATTTGTGCAGATCCTTGGTTTAATTTAAACAGTATTTAGTTAATCTACCTGCATGCGAGAGACAACTTAATAAAGAGAATGTGGGAATCAAATATGCATTCCTTTGCAGGAAGAACCACTCTCTGATGTGGTGTGCTTTTAAAGCCTGGCTACAAAGAGCTTCAGGAGTATGTCAACTGAATTTAAGGATTCTACAAGTTATATGAATATGATATTATCAATAGATTTGTGTATTCTACAGAATACAATTCATATATGTATAGTAAACAAACTCTTTCAAATTATATAAATATAAAATCACAAAAAACATTTATATTGTAAAGAATATTAAATTTGAAGAATAATAATAAAAATACTGTAATTATTTTATCTACGAACCTGAGCTCATATTCAACCAAACTGTGTGGGGATTGGTCGGCTCTGTTGAGGAAACATAGGTCATAGGAATGTACCATTTGTAGCTGAAAAGAAAGAAATTCACTGATAATGATCAATGAAGTCAAAAGATTCAGATACATACAAGACTGATAATAATAATTAATAGTTCAAAGTTAATTTGCGTTCAGACAATTTGTCTTTATTCCCACCCCCACTTTCATCTGGTGCTTCAACATCCAGCATTGAAGCTTGTGTCCAGAAGTGGAGAGAACAGTTAAAAATTTAAATTTTAAAATAAGTTTTTAATTTATATTGAAATTAAACAGATGTCTGTTAGTCTCTCTTCTGCAGTGAAACAATGATCAAAAAGGAGAAATCAGAACCACATACAATGTGTGGCATTAAAGAGGACATTCTTGGAGGAAGTTAACCGTTTTTGGAGAAGCATTTCCTTAAGAAGCCTTTTCTTATTTGTAACATTTGATAATATAGTTTTAACAATTCTTATAGTATTTTTTCTATCAACTTGAAACTATCATTATTATAATGGCAATGTAAGAACCTTTGTGAATAGGTTTGCAAAATCCAAGTTCACCATCCAGTTGGTATGAATGAAAGCATTTCTGATGATCTTCACAAAGTGGCAAAACTTCTATACAGAGGCATAGAATAAAATTTCCTTGTCTTAAAAATACTGATAAATAAATACGGCTCATAAAGCAGAGCTCGTTTAATGCATGGAAAAATGGTCGACTCCTTGCATCACTGAAGAAAAAAATACCTGACCTGTTCAGGTATGCTTTATCTTTGCAAATGTCAGATCAGTCAGAAAGGAAATGGAGTATTGCAGCCATGTTTTCCAGCTTTGATAGAGTTCAAAATCGTTTCTGTGGTCATGTTGGACTTACTCTAAAAACTCACTTTCCCCACAGATGCAACATTTCAATAATATCGTCATTCCTATACCAAATGTTCTTTAGTTCCACCAGTTCAGAGCTTTACAGCTAGGACATGTACACTGTTTTTGTGGGAAGACTTATTCTCCAGTCTGCCGCCTCTTTCCCAAAGAAGCAACATTTCAAGCCCATCAATGCTCTATCACTATTTCCATGGCAAACATTCTGGTGAGCTCTACTCTTTTGTCAGGCCTGTCCAACTAGCACCCTCTCACCCATGCTATTCCAAGTATTTCCATAGTCTCCTCAAAGAACTAAATACTCTTCTTAATTTTCTTCCTTGCCAATAGATAGGACAACAATTTGCCAAGTTCCACAAAAAGCATTATAAGAGAGATGTCTTCCATTTGAAAAGGTTAACAAAGGCTGCATCAGAGAAGCACTTAAGGAAACTAGATTTTTTGTTTTATGTTTTCAGTAAAAACAAATCAAGTTATCATAGGTGACACTGTTGATTACTTTGTTTTATTTTAAAGGTCATTTGCAGTAGCTGTGTTTAAGGAAACATTAGGATTACATCTGCCCAAGACTGGTATCAGTTTTGGTATTTGTAGTGAAGCTGTTTAGCTGACGCATTAAGGACCTTTTCTTTTTCAGTGCATTGACAACTCATGGGAACAGGTGATTAAAATGATGCCCACTGAAGTTGGCCCACTGTTAAACCATCACATGTAGAGATTATCTTTAAATCATTACGTGCAGAGATTATCTTTACGAACATTATGTGCAGAGATTATCTTTAAGAGCATCACATGAAGAGATTATCTTTAAACCATCACGTGAAGAGATTATCTTTAAACCATCACGTGAAAAGATTATCTTTAAACCATCATGTGAAGAGAATATCTTTAAACCATCATGTGAAGAGATTATCTTTAAGACCAATATATTTAAAATATGTTCTTTGCTTTATTTACATTCAGAGTAATATCCTCATCTTTGTTGTTATTATCACAACTTTTCTCTCATTTTTGCAGTCTGGTCTACTTCAGGTTGGTTCGGGTAACCTTCAGGGGATTTTGAACTGAACCCTTCATTTAATCTATAGGGTAGATTGTTCTAGTTGTTGTCCATGTCAGGGGATATCTTGTCTTTAAAATGTTGATTCATGAATTTGGTGGCATATTAATTTTGAGTTCAATCCCTGGCCCAGGTAGTATTGAAACAGTAGAAACAGGATGAGCAGTACTAAAAAAGAACAAAACAATATATCCCTAGATATGGTCAGTGGGACAAGAACAATCTTAACTCAGTAGAGTGAATAAAGGGTTCAGTTTGAAATTCCTTGAAGGTTATCAGGATCCACAGACACCAGAAGGACAGTGAGCACACCAGATTGTGATAAAAATAATAACAAAGATAAGGATGTTAATCTTAATGTAAATAGTGCAAATAATAATAACTCTTCATCACAGAAATTCAGATAGAATTCATAAGATGTTGTTGATGCAGAACTTCCAGTCAAGAAATGCTTTGTCTTAAGACACTTTTCAAACCGATGCCAAGCCAAAGAAAATAATCAGCATGAATAGAAGTTTCCATTATTGTGGAATGGAAACAAGGAATTGCATCAAAGAAGACATTTTCATGGAAAGGAACTTTCATTTGTTTCTGACTCTTATGTATCAATGTCCTGGGTACGACGTTAAACTGCATCCAACAGCAAGGTCTCTGATCAGGAACCACCTCTTAATTGCTGGTGTTTCCAGGTCCACCCTGACCCAGGGTGGTAGCACCTGTTGGGGTCCCAGCAATGGGAAAATAGTGAAGTTCCAGGTCTTTTCCAGCACATTGAAACAATGATGTTGCTAGCTATATGTTTTTGAAACAATGATGTTGCCAGCTATACGCTTTTGAAACAATGATGTTGCCAGCTATACGCTTTTGAAACAATGATGTTGCCAGCTATACGTTTTTGAAACAATGATGTTGCCAGCTATACGTTTTTGAAACAATGATGCTGCCAGCTATACTTTTTTGAAACAATGATGCTGCCAGCTATACTTTTTTGAAACAATGATGCTGCCAGCTATACTTTTTTGAAACAATGATGCTGCCAGCTATACTTTTTTGAAACAATGATGCTGCCAGCTATACGTTTTTGAAACAATGATGCTGCCAGCTATACGTTTTTGAAACAATGATGTTGCCAGTTTTTGAAACAATGATAATGCCAGCTATATGTTTTTGAAACAATGAGGTTGCCAGCTATACGTTTTTGAAACAATGATGTTGCCAGCTATACTTTTTTGAAACAATGATGTTGCCAGCTATACGTTTTTGAAACAATGATGCTGCCAGCTATACTTTTTTGAAACAATGATGTTGCCAGCTATACGTTTTTGAAACAATGATGTTGCCAGCTATACTTTTTTGAAACAATGGTGCTGCCAGCTATACGTTTTTGAAACAATGATGTTGCCAGCTATACTTTTTTGAAACAATGGTGCTGCCAGCTATACGTTTTTGAAACAATGATGCTGCCAGTTTTTGAAACAATGATATTGCCAGCTATATGTTTTTGAAACAATGATGCTGCCAGCTATACGTTTTTGAAACAATGATGTTGCCAGCTATACGTTTTTGAAACAATGATGCTGCCAGCTATACTTTTTTGAAACAATGATGCTGCCAGCTATACTTTTTTGAAACAATGATGCTGCCAGCTATACTTTTTTGAAACAATGATGCTGCCAGCTATACGTTTTTGAAACAATGATGCTGCCAGCTATACGTTTTTGAAACAATGATGTTGCCAGTTTTTGAAACAATGATAATGCCAGCTATATGTTTTTGAAACAATGAGGTTGCCAGCTATACGTTTTTGAAACAATGATGTTGCCAGCTATACTTTTTTGAAACAATGATGTTGCCAGCTATACGTTTTTGAAACAATGATGCTGCCAGCTATACTTTTTTGAAACAATGATGTTGCCAGCTATACGTTTTTGAAACAATGATGTTGCCAGCTATACTTTTTTGAAACAATGGTGCTGCCAGCTATACGTTTTTGAAACAATGATGTTGCCAGCTATACTTTTTTGAAACAATGGTGCTGCCAGCTATACGTTTTTGAAACAATGATGCTGCCAGTTTTTGAAACAATGATATTGCCAGCTATATGTTTTTGAAACAATGATGCTGCCAGCTATACGTTTTTGAAACAATGATGCTGCCAGCTATACGTTTTTGAAACAATGATGCTGCCAGCTATACTTTTTTGAAACAATGATGCTGCCAGCTATACGTTTTTGAAACAATGATGCTGCCAGCTATACGTTTTTGAAACAATGATGTTGCCAGTTTTTGAAACAATGATAATGCCAGCTATATGTTTTTGAAACAATGAGGTTGCCAGCTATACGTTTTTGAAACAATGATGTTGCCAGCTATACTTTTTTGAAACAATGATGTTGCCAGCTATACGTTTTTGAAACAATGATGCTGCCAGCTATACTTTTTTGAAACAATGATGTTGCCAGCTATACGTTTTTGAAACAATGATGTTGCCAGCTATACTTTTTTGAAACAATGGTGCTGCCAGCTATACGTTTTTGAAACAATGATGTTGCCAGCTATACTTTTTTGAAACAATGGTGCTGCCAGCTATACGTTTTTGAAACAATGATGCTGCCAGCTATATGTTTTTGAAACAATGAGGTTGCCAGCTATACGTTTTTGAAACAATGATGCTGCCAGCTATACGTTTTTGAAACAATGATGCTGCCAGCTATACTTTTTTGAAACAATGATGTTGCCAGCTATACGTTTTTGAAACAATGATGTTGCCAGCTATACTTTTTTGAAACAATGATGTTGCCAGCTATACGTTTTTGAAACAATGAAGTTGCCAGCTATACTTTTTTGAAACAATGATGTTGCCAGCTATACGTTTTTGAAACAATGATGTTGCCAGCTATACGTTTTTGAAACAATGATGTTGCCAGCTATACTTTTTTGAAACAATGATGCTGCCAGCTATATGTTTTTGAAACAATGATGTTTCCAGCTATACTTTTTTGAAACAATGGTGCTGCCAGCTATACGTTTTTGAAACAATGATGTTGCCAGCTATACTTTTTTGAAACAATGATGTTGCCAGCTATACGTTTTTGAAACAATGATGTTGCCAGCTATACTTTTTGAAACAATGATGCTGCCAGCTATACGTTTTTGAAACAATGATGTTGCCAGCTATACTTTTTTGAAACAATGATGTTGCCAGCTATACGTTTTTGAAACAATGATGTTTCCAGCTATACTTTTTTGAAACAATGGTGCTGCCAGCTATACGTTTTTGAAACAATGATGTTGCCAGCTATACTTTTTTGAAACAATGATGCTGCCAGCTATACGTTTTTGAAACAATGATGTTGCCAGCTATATTTTTTTGAAACAATGATGTTACCAGCTATACGTTTTTGAAACAATGATGCTGCCAGCTATACCTTTTTGAAACAATGATGCTGCCAGCTATACGTTTTTGATATATCTAGTAAATACTGGACCTGGCATTAAATGACCCATAGTGGTTGATGTGCCATAAAACCCCAAACAACCAACCATCTTATGTATCATGCTTCAGCTCCGTCACATAAATTAGGTGCAATTTAGTTTCCATTAAAAAATTTGGGTGTGGATCAGAGGCAAATCTCGCATTCAATCATATCCTCCTGTAAATATGCAATCTTAACGTCCACCGTGTGTGATACATGCGCACTGATTAGATGCCATATAAAGTGTATTTCCTTTCAACATATCAGTGGATCTTTCTACGGATTGGCCACGTCTCTCCTGAAATCCACGAGTTTCCAATCTAGATTTAGTAACAAGATTTGCCATTTCTTCTCAATAATTATCTGTCTCGCAGGCATAACATTTTTGCTTTGATCTTCAACTTTTTCATACATATAATTATCCTTCCACGTCTTAATTTCACTTTCCTTTTGCCAGCAGAATTCAGTCACAATCGTCTGCAAATCTTCAGTTACTACTACTGACCAATCGTTCTTTGTTAATTTGCCTGAGGTCAACAACATAAATGCGACAAGGAGGTCTGGAAATATCTTCTCTTTTAAAATGGCTCATGACTTCACTAATATGGCAGTAAATCCTCAACAATTTCCTCATGGACACGATTTACATCATGGTTGCTGAAGACATTAGGTTTATAATACCCAGAAATTCATACACCGATGTCCTCAAGGACACATGGCATAGTGGATAAAGGTGTTGGTTAGATCCAGTGACAGGACCCAAAGAGTGTGAGTTCAGTACCTGGTTAAGGCAGTGGAGAGCTTGGAGATAGCTGATAACTGACATCCATTGAACATGGCATGTAGAACAGTCTACCCCAGTGAGTGAAATAAAGTTCGACATTCCAACCACCTGAAGAAACGTAATAAATATGGCGACAAAGATGAGGACAATAGCCCAAATAATGTAAATAGTGTACCTCATAGAAATATAGACAGACACTGAATTTCCTCATAGATGAAGAAGAAATCTGAAGCAAGGGAAACAGAAGCAAAAAGTATGCTTAGAGTCAGAAGGAGTCTGAATTTCTAGAATGAGATATTATCATTATTTACATTATACATATGCAGATTATTATCTTCATCTTTGTTGCTGTTATCACAATCTTTCAGCCATTGTGCTCTCCAGCCTTCATCAGGTGCTTCTTGATCCAGATAGTATTATTAGTAATATCTTGAATTTAAAATTAAATTAAAATAAATATGAATTAAAAATTAATATTGGTTCTTCACCTTTGCTGTGTTTATCACAAAATTTTACTTACTATACGTTCTGGCCTCTTCCCTGGGTGTTAATCAAGAATTTCAAATCAATCATTTTAGATGATACAAATACAGGGTACAACGGATAAATTGTAATAACCATTGGCTTCAACCATGGCCTCCAGATGACTTCGGAAACTACTGTAACTCTTTTGGACTGTCTCCTTGTTTAAGTTGGTGAATGCTACCATAATTCTTGCCTTCAGTTCATCTTTGGCATTACAAGGAGTTTTGTTCGTCTCTCATTCAACTGGGCACCACACATAATAATCAAGGGGGTTGCAGTCTGGGGAGTTAGGTGGCCAGATGTAAGGGGTGATGTGGTCGCAGAAATTGTCTGACAACCACAACTGGGTTCTCCTGTTTGTATGGCATGGTGCAGAGTCCTGTTGCCAGATATAGGGTCTTTCAGCAGACACCCTCTTGACTCAGGGTAGCACTACCTCTTCAAGGCACTTCATGTAAGCCTTTGTGTTGAGTTTGAAGCCCTGTGAGAAGATGAATGGAGGCCTAATGTTGCCATCAGTAGTGATCACTCCAAACATCTTCATAATCATCATTAGACTAACCCAACCCTTTCTGAATCCAATGCACTGTCCTCAGATTGACACCCAAACACCCTGCTCTTTTTCTCAAGGCACTTCATGTAAGCCTTTGTGTTGAGTTTGAAGCCCTGTGAGAAGATGAATGGAGGCCTAATGTTGCCATCAGTAGTGATCACTCCAAACATCTTCATAATCATCATTAGACTAACCCAACCCTTTCTGAATCCAATGCACTGTCCTCAGATTGACACCCAAACACCCTGCTCTTTTTCTCACAGATGGTGCCCAACTAACCCTCGTATACTCTGCAGTCAATAAAATCAAAAACTAGCAATGTGTATGCACAAAATAAAAAATATAAAATGGCGACAATTTATCCATCATATCCAGTAAATAGGTCGCCCTTATTTCTATGATTTGTCATGTCCAGTGTCCTTTTGAGAGAATTTCAGGATGCATAACTGTTAATTTTTTTCTTTGGACACCAATCTGCTTTTCCAATAAACTAATGTATATTTCTGCATTACGTCAACCATGGATTGAACTCATAACTTTTAGTGAACAAGATGCGGACATTGGATTTCTGGAGCCTTAAATTCAATAGCTCTTCTATTCAAAATTCCTAGATATTTAACAAATGCAAAAATTACCTGACAAAGGTCAGAGAGTACACCATCTAAAACACTGGGATTGAAACAACAACAATAAAAATAAGGAAAATATGTTTAAAAAATCATGTATAATGTTTTACTGTTCTTCAGTGTTAATTCTTTCTTTCTTCAAATTTTTCAGTCAATTATTTATAATCACAAAATAATGTTTCTTGCTAATATGAACTGAAATAATGATATATTTTATCCGTTATGATTTGTAAATAAAATAATATTCTATCGTATCCTGAAGACTTTCCAGGAAAGATTTTAAGTCCTGACACCATTCTTATTTTCCTCCTCACGAAACAAAAATGGTATTTTGTAAAATCTTTTTCTTTCTCACCATAACAACAACAAATGCCATCATCTATTTATTCATTTCTGAAAGGAAATATATTTGAATGCATTGCATTAGAAATAAAAAGGCTTTCACCTCAAAATAAAAATTTCAGACCATAATGGAAAGGAAGAAGTTTTTTTTGAAACAGTAAAAGACAAACAACAATAATGACACACATGATCTAAAATGAGAGAATAAAAACGGAAACAAAAACTGGAAATCTTGCATTAAAAGACAAAATAAGTGCTTAGCAAAATCAGAAACAATAAAAATGAACATGAGAAAAGTTGTTCAATTGTAGCTAGTAAAACATGTTAAATAATAATAAGAATTTATCCTGAGCAAAATTACTGGTTTGTCAAAAGCTCTCTAGAAAAATTTTTAAAAAAAGGAAGCAAAATTTTGTGAGCACATTCACAGTATAATTAGCAGTATAATTCTTATTACACTAATCACAGTATAATTCTTATGACACTAATCACAGTATAATTATTATATATTAATCCATTCAAACGAGCATTGTCATCTTGTTTGTTATCGTCGCATTTTAACCATGGTAGCCTCTAACCCTCTTCAGATGCCTATCATGATTGTTAGCATTGGGAATTATGAAGCAAACCTTTCAATTCAGTCCATAGGGATTGAGTGCATGCTCGAGGAAATATTTGTCCTCTTGATATCACTTCTACTGAATTAAAGTATTTCACTACCTCCCCTAGGAATTGAACACATGGCCATCAAATAATACAATTGTTTAAAGAAAACAGTGTATAATTAATTAACATACACCTAGGTGAATTCTTTTCCATTTTATTTTTTTTTGAGGTGTAGGGCATCAGAATTGACAATTTACTTTCAAGGTTGCCAGCTGCACATTTGATAAGGTATTTAACCAATTTTTGGTCTTTAAGGGAATCATCAATTGCCCATCAGGTAGCCGTTTTCAAAGATTCAAAAGCAAATAATAATTCCACATCTTTGCCATTGAAATTTGCAATCTGGCTTAGAAATTTTGATAAAAGACGAAAGTAAAAAAAAAAAAATCAAATAAAGCTAAAGATTTTTTCTTAATGGAACAACCAATTCTTCCATCCTTCAGTCATTATATTGCCATTTTACAAGCATTATTCAAAGAACATAAGCACCATTGATGGACAATTGAACCAAGAAGGCCTTGAAGACAAGAACCGACATTATTTAACATTTTTACCTTGTCTCTTTTAATAACAACAGACATAATAGCTGTGCCATTTTGATATCTCTACCAGGGAATAAACAATCATAAAAAGAATAAAAGTGATAAAAGTTCTCTCACTTTTTCCGTTACATATAATATATTTAACATAATATTTTTGAGGATGTAAACATGTTTGTTTCCCTTTCTTGGTATTTAAACTTAAAGACTTTGTGACATTACCAGCTGGTGCCTAGAACACACAGTGATGTTAGGACACCTAGGATGGAAGCCAGAACTTTCTTCTTCTTCATCACTTGTTTTTGTTTATTGTACAGGTATGTGATCATCATCCACATCAGTGGGTCCCCTTCCAGGTAATTGGTTAGTTGCACACATGGCAGTTCTCACACCAGAAACAGGATATCTGTTGATGAGCTTGCCATAAATGGAACGAAAGTTACTGACAGGATGGCCTGTCCCCGCTGTCATCCTAACTCAGACTTTAACGGCCACTGAGGACTCTGCCAATTAGTGTTTGCAAAAGAAATGAAGCTGAAATGATTGGAACAGTCAGATTTTTAATTTGATTTTATTTCAAAGATAATGGAATAGTAAAGATTTTCTAAAAAAAAGAGAGGTATTAGCTATAGATATGAAGCTAGGAAATATATAAACAAAATTTGTATTTATTTTTGTCTAAGTTGAATTGCTACCAATGTTAATATTACAGACAATTTTGACTTTTATAACTGAATTAGCCAAACTGAGAACATTTTTGGAGAAGAACGTACATTTTGGACTTGTAGGTGAATTATTTTTTTGAACTAAACAATGGCTCTGAAAATAAGGGTAGATGCGTGTACAAGTGTAAATATAGAAGAGAAAATATACAGTAGATCTTCCATGTAAAATTGCATGCTGCATATAACATATATTCACACTTGAAAACACACACATGTACACATTGCTGACAGAAATTATTGACATGACTAAATTTTTTAATTCATTGGAATAATTACAAAGATAATTGAGTCATAAAGATTTGCTGTGACACAAGATGTATAAAGTTAGTAAATATACAATAAAGATTTTTAATATTTAATTTTGAATAATGATAAACAAAAGAAAAATGCCCATCCCTTTTAGAACTTTTTCTGATTTTTTTTTGTGGGGGGGGGTACATTTAAATAAATTGACTCGAAAGGATTGACAGGAATACCTTGACCTACTTTATGTGCAGAAACTTGATATTATTGCAGAATATTTGGATTTCTTGCTCTTATATGTCTTTTCAATTAATTCCATAAATTTTCAATTGGATTCAAGTTGGGACTCTGTGAAAGCCAAGCTAAAACTTTTATATTCTTTTCTGAAGAAATTTCTGGACTAATTTACAAGTATGTTTTGTATTCTTGTACTTATGGCCATATCACATTGAAACATTGGTTCTCATCTAGTCATTCTAGTTAAGGAACAATCAGCCTTGTCAGCCCTTAAACAGGTGACTACTGGGGAATACCAAGTGTTGTAAAGCCTAACTTGATGTCTCCAAACAAATTACATGTCATTGATCCCAGACGTTCTAATCTTGTCTCATCTGACCAAAATATATTCTCCCAGAATGAGATAGACTTAACAATATATTCATCTGCAAATGATAAACGAGATTTTGAATGATTAACCTTTATAAAATTAATTTCAAAAGGTCAGCATATTCATAGTCCTATTTCTTGCAAGGCTCTAGCAATAGTATTTCTTGGTACTTTCACTCCAGTAGCTTCTGAAACATTCCTGCAATCTTTAGTTGTAATATTTTGGTTATTTTCAACAATTCTTTATAAGTTACAGTCTCCTCTGGCTAACAGTTTCTTCTTCCTAACACATCTGAGTTTATTTAAAACACTATTTTCTCTTTTGAACTTTACAATGATGTTTTCAACAATTGATTTAGGGATAGTAAATAAATTCCATGTCATTAGGTCCCAAAAGTTCTAATCTTGTCTCATTTGACCAAAGTGTATTCTCCCAGAATGAGATTGACTTATCAGTCTATTCATTTTCAAATGTTAAGCAACATTGAACCTTGTCAATACTCAGATGGGTGACCACTGGCTGTTGCAAGCTTTCTTTAAGCTTTTATGTTTTAGTCATAATATGAAATATTTGTAACGGAAAAAGAAATTTGGTTTGGTTTATTTTGTTTTATGGCATATCAACACCTCAATGGGTTATTTAATGCTGACAAAATTTTCATTGTTGGTAATATTTTTTTGAAAAAATTTATTTCTGGTAATATTTTTTTCCGTCAAAAAATCTACTTCTGGTAATAATTTTCTTTCACTGGTAATATTTTTTTCAAAAAGTGTATTGTAAAGTATTTTTGGTATTAAAACCTATTTTTACACTTTCATAGTGTTTTGACCCTAGTTTGGGGGTTAACTATTTGCCCATAGCTGGGACCCTAACAGGTGCTACCACCCCGTGCCAGGGTGAACCTAGAAACACCAGCAATGAAGAGGTGGTTCTATGCTCCTCGAAACCTCCTGATCAGAGGCCTTGCTGTTGAACGTAGTTTATCGTTTTACCAAGGACACAGAAGTAGTTTATTGTCATACCAAAGGATGGAAAAGAAGTTTGTATCTAATAATATCCACAGTATGCTAGTATAATAGATAGTGGATTAAATAATCTTTTATTTTTGAATAATGCTGCTTGGTAAAATGCTTTTAAGAAACAGTAACGAAACTGTTTGTTACTGAACATGTGAGCAATGACAAACTATTAGAGAAAATAGAAACTTATACATAACATCTGGAAGAGACAGTTGAAATTTCTAGGGCACATAATGAGGAAGGAGGGCTTGGAAAATCTGATACCCACAAGACTGATTGAAGGCAAGAGGGACAAAGGAAAATAACACATAACCTACTTAGTGAGTGTGAGTGAATGGATGGCAGAACAAGGTTTAAGAGAAATAACGAAAAGATAAAATTTATTAAGAGCTATGAAGGATAGAAAGTTGTGGAGAGCCATGATCGCCAACATACTGAAGGGACAAAGCACATAGAGAAGGAGAAGAACCAAAACCTCATCATACAACAGGCTTCTAAGGATTAAAAATTGCAAGAGATTTCTAGAAAATGCAAAGTGCAGCTCTGTACGAGCAGTTCAGGCCAAAATGAAAAGCAGACAACTCCAATCCCGGGAGGTCTGGAAAATTTCCAACCAAATTCTCAATAGGGGCAAAGTGTCAGTGCTTACTATCACAAATGACCCTGAGGTTATCTCATCCTCATCAGATCACTATGATCTCATCCTACATTAGATGACAAAGGCCACCAACTTCCTAACTCGTCCTCTCTTATGGAGCACAAACTTAGTAATTTCTATCACTGACTGAGCAGGGTGAAGCTTTATTAAAACGTTGATTCTTAGAAAACTACACATCCAGATAAAATCTTAGCTTTTTTTTTTTAACAATATTAACCCTGGGTTATCCCCGGTCTGAAGGAGAAGTCTTTCCCAAGTCTGTGGAAGGTGTCAAGTGTAAGCTCTGATTTTGAGAATGTGGGTGAGTGCTCATCTCCCATCTCATTATTGGCCCCTCAGCTCCTTTAGTATCATCAGCAAATTCTTTGAAACTAGAATCAGCAAGAATGTTGTGGTTACCTCAATTAGGACAACCTTTCAATCTACAAACAATACTGATTTCAATCAGCTCAACCCACTACTGATATCCTGTCATTGCTAACAGAATCAGTGGAGAAATATACATCTCAAGGACAATCACCGATATATTGAAAAAACCTGACAAGGTGTCGCATAGAGGATTGCTGCATAAACTCTTCAGCTTTGGAATCATTGGAAGAGTTTCCAATTATCAAGTTCTTCCTAACAGGTAGATCCATGAAGGTAGTTGTTAACAGCCAGTCCTCCAAGGCCCATGAGATGAATGCAGTCATCCCCCCAAGGCTCACTTCTTAGTTCAATTCTCCTTCTGCTATATATTAAGGATCTGCCTAAGAGCATACTCCATATCTTTTGTGTATATTTATGTAGATGATACAATAGTATGAGGGTCATTCAATAAATAAGCTGAATTTTTCAGTATAAGGACTTCTAATACAGATGGAAGCTTACTCTATTTTATTTTTTTTGTTTTACTTCTTTTTCACATGAATTTAATTTCTTTTGCAGATTAAAAAAAAACTTTGAGAGTTTTGGCGATTAACAAAGATGGCCAACCAAGAAGCATGCTCCAGGATTGAACAGCGGTCAGTTATCAAGTTTTTGGTTGCTGACGGGTGCAAACCAGTTGAAATTCATAGGAGAATGTCAACTGTGTATGGTGCCACATGTTTCAGCAAAAAAAATGTCTACAAGTGGGCTAAATTGTTTAAAGAAGGATGGAGCAGGGTTGAGGAGGAAGACAGGCCTGGGACTACAGAAGTGAGGTCTCCTGAAGTGATCGAATCAGTCAATGACCTCATTCAGAAGATTGATAGTGGATGACATTGCAAGGACTTTGAGCTTATCTGTTGGGACAAACGCAGGGGTCATCAGTCAGAAGGAGTCATCTTGCATCATGACAACGCAAGACCTCACACAGCAGCCCAAACTGTGCAGACCATCAACGAGCAGGGCTGGGAACTGCTCCCTCATCCCCCTTACAGCCCAGACCTTGCCCCTTCAGACTTTCACCTGTTTGGCCCCTTGAAAGCGTTCACGAGAGACAGGAAGTTTAAAAGTGACAATGAAGTCAAAAGTGTTGTGAGTGACTGGCTGAGACATCAGACCAAAGATTTTTACACTGAGGGAATACGGAAGCTTGTGCACAGATGGGAAAAGTGTGTAAGAGTGCTGGGAGACTACGTTGAAGAAAAAAAAAGAAAAAAGTAAGCATCTATCTGTATTAGAAGTCCTTATACCAAAAAATTCACCTTATTTATTGAATGACCCTCATATATGGATACACCTGTAAAAGTCTATATAACCAAAGCCTGACAGCTGATCTCTCTTTTCTGATCTCTCTCTGACAACTCAATGGGGGAGGGGGAAACTATCTGTTTGCATTCAATACTTTAAAAAACAAACTAGTAAAGTTCCATCATCATCAAGAAGACCCTGAATTTAAATCTATTGCAATCAACAGGCATTCTCTCGGGGAGACCCCATTGCCTTGGATGCCAGCTAAATCTCAGCTCAACTCGTATATATGATCCATCACTGAAGATGCTGGGAAGATGTTTGGTTCCCTGTACTACTTCAGTAAACATCTGACTCTGCTTGCTTTCCTCTATCTTTACAAGCACCAGGTCAGGCCAAGAGTGGACTACTGTTGCCATATAGGTCATATCATACACTCTTATACGAGAGTGAGTCACACTTTGATCAAAGGCTGAAGTGTAGATCCATGTGTACAGGCCAAAAATGAAGTCCTTTTGCCATATATGAACAGGAGCTGCCCTGTCTTCACTCCCAAGCTCCTTGCTACACTATCACTATTTCCTATGGAAATTGTTAAGACAAAATACATTTCTTAGTTCCACCAGTTTTAATCTTCTCATCTGGCCTATCTGCCATGCCATGTGCACACAATGCAGCGAACCACCCTTATTAACTTTGTATTCCATCAGTGAGAAGTTCCATTTGAATAACTTTCTTTCTTGTTTGGTTTGGTTTGGTGTGTTTGTTTGTTTTACCAGCACATCAACTCTCGTGGATCATTTCCTCCATGCACTGCTACCTTGTGGAATCAACTCCCAAGGTGATGCTTACATGACCACTACAATCTTAATCTGTTCAAGTCAAGCATTAAGCCTTATCATTCTCACATATCCCCATAAACTGCACCACTTGCTCTTATCACTCACACAACCTCCTCCTTCAGTATCCCTCTACCTTGAGTGGCTCTTTGGCCTTGTATAGGGTGAAAATTAGTAAAAAAAGAAAAAAACATTTCCAATCCATGGGAATTATGAGAGAATTTGAATAGCAACCTGAAAATTACAATAAAAGCAAAAAAGAGACTTGTCAAAAATTAATAACAAAACAGGCATCATTTGCACAAGTCCCAGTAAAATTGACTTCAAAACGAAATTCAAAACAAAGTCAACATTTCTATCACATTTGTTTTCAACATAGACTTACATATGTCAAAAGGTTGTAGAATAAATATAAAGATGACTTAAGATATATGATGTAATGTGTAGAAAAGAAGATGACTTACCTCATGTGTCAATGCAAGCACGTATGTGCCTGGCATGCAAAACGAGTGAAGGAAAGGAAAAAGAAATAGGGCCCCACCCTAACACCTGAATTTAAGAAAGACACGGTCTTGGAGCTAGGAGAATTGGCGAGAGTGGCTGGGCATAGGCAAATTTTTTGCGAGATCAGCTCGGCATAAAAAACACCACGTGAGAGAGAATAAACAGTTTGTGAAAATGGTGCTGCTTGTACAGAGAGACTTTATCCATTGGAAAGAGATTCCTTGGGTCTGTTTCACACATAATGGAATAGAAATGAAATTTAAAAAAATGCTAATTAACATCCAAGTGTTTCAGATAATATTTTACTTTGTGACGACATAAACAATGATGACATATCAGACATTAATAGAATTGGTGAGGCCACTGCCCTGAATAGACAGGTCCTTTGAGGAGAAGGAAGACAAGTTCAAATTTTGCCAATCTGCAGGATATACTAATGTCAGTAGAATGACAGAGTTGTACTAAAAACGTTTAGAGGCCCAAACCTTGTTCCGTGTCTAGGAAGGGGTCCGCGGATTTCTCTCTCTGTGTCTCTTTCCCTTCTCCACATCCTTTCATTTCTCATTCCTATCTGCTCTCGCTCCGGATCTTTTTTGGCCCCCTTGCCTTGATCGACCCACTGTCTTTCTCTTTCTCCACATCCCCTCCCTTGCCACTCCTATCTGCTCTTCCTCCAATCCCCTCTTTAACCCCTTGCGTGATAGTGGCCTCCGGCCTTGCTTGGGGTGATATGATTAAAAAAAAAAAAAAAAAGAAGCAAAAAGGAAAAGCAATGTAAGAAATTCACAGAATATTTTTACCATTTCAACAACATTGTCAAGATTTTCTTTACAACCAAAAAAAAGAAGTAAAATCTGTTAAAAGATTAAAAACAAAATGATTATTTACTTAAAAAGAGAACGAGGTATGTTGCTCGTGTTGGCAAGGGTTGACAAAAGGAATCTCTCTTGTTTAACTGTGACTTGTTCTCCTCGTATCTCAACCATGACAACAGGATACCCCATCTGCTTTGTCCAAGTGTCCATGATGGTCTTTACGTCCAAACGGTCACCTTCCGATGATGACTATAAAAAGAAATCACAAAATATTTGCTTTCAGAATTGAAAATAAAACAATTAATAATCAACCCAATGACTAAAATAATCTTTGGATAAATGTGCAATACAAACATGTAGTGAGCTTCAAACAAAGTTATGGTTAGTAGGCTAGTCTTACAGACAATTACTAATCTAAGGAATTTACTGCATAATGAATACTTGACATATTTAGGTGCTTGGAAAATAGTCACCAACAATTACGTTTATTCAGTCAAAACAAGTGTCACAAGATTTTCCCTTATTTAAGCGAAATCTTTCCCCTTCGAAATCACTATGCATATTTATCCATATACATTTTAATTTTATATATATATATATATATATATACATACATATATATATATATATATATAGATTGTCATCTAAATTATGCAAAAATGAAAATAAAACTTACATCTCATTTTAACAGATATATTTACCAAAATTACACAAAAATATCTTGAAATAATAGAGTAAATCTATTTAATAAAATTGCATATTCACTTCAACCACAGACTCCAGACAACTTCAGAATCTCCTGCAACTCTTTGTTGTATTATTTAGTGTTGTTGAATGATTGCTAACATTTTTTCTTGATTCACAAAATATACATTTCATTCAATTTCACAAACCAATCAATGAAATTTGATTTGTTTGGAAAAATACTTTAACAAAAACCCTACTTTGTGGTTCTTATGCACGCTAGTAAGATAATGAAATTAATAACTACTACGATACTAAACTAGATAAAAACAGGCATATAAGACTAACTACTAACCCCTTAACATCTACTATCGAAAATAACTTATCCAATCTTAACAATATAAAAATAATTCTAACCACATCCAAAACAATTATGCATATGATCAGAATCAAAAACAATGATAACAATAATAATTCTGAAGCAGGTATACAGGGTGCGATGGATAAATTATTGTCTAAATGACGCCAAAATGAAAATGATACTGGCATCTCATTTTAACAGATATACAGGGTGCGATGGATAAATTGTCGTCTAAATGACGCCAAAAAATGGAAATGACACTGGCACCTCATTTTAACAGATATACAGGGTTTGATGGATAAATTGTCATCTAAATTATGCCAAAAAATGAAAATGACACTGGCACCTCATTTTAACAGATATATAGGGTGCGATGGATAAATTGTCGTCTAAATGACGTCAAAAATGAAAATGACATTGGCATCTCATTTTAACAGATATACAGTGTTCGATGGATAAATTGTCGTCTAAATGATGCCAAAATGAAAATAATACTGACATCTCATTTTAACAGATATATTTACCAAATATACACAAAAATATCTTGAAATAATAAAGAGTAAATCTATTCAATAAAACTGCCATTGGCTTTCAAATATTTTAACCATTTTGGAAATAGTATACTGGCTCACAGGTTTTAGTCAACAACAGGTTTTTATTCACAGTCACCAATAGCAGTGGATTTTTATTTATAGTCATTAATGGGAGGCTTTTTATTCATAATCACCAAGTTACTTTGGATTTGTATTCTTAGTAACCAAGAGCAGTTGCTTTTTATACCATGTTACCAACAGCAATGGCTTTTTTTTTCTTTGGAGAAACAAAGTCAAATATTTTCTAAAATCTATAACTTTTATTAAAAAAAGATTGAAATTTAAAGATAACAAAGAGTCATAAAGATTTGAATATTAAAGAAATGA
Source organism: Acanthosepion esculentum (assembly GCA_964036315.1). NCBI lineage: Eukaryota > Metazoa > Mollusca > Cephalopoda > Sepiida > Sepiidae > Acanthosepion > Acanthosepion esculentum. Next base: position 5,279,920 of record OZ038511.1, read on the forward strand.
TTCTGGTCGAAATGTTTGTAACTTAAAGATTTATTTATTTATTTGGATGAAAGTAAAATTAAACTTTGAGGGGAATACGATTTAGAATCAATTTTTTTTTTAAATTTAGAACTTGAGATTTTCGACAATAGATTCCTCTTGATGTTCCACATGTTAATGATTGGATGACAACTTAGCAAAAAAAAAAATTTTGAAGATTATGTATTTTAGTGATTGATTATTTATTTTGAATTTGTTGTTTGTTGCCTTTTGTGATTCGTTCTGATTATTGATCTTCTACAAAAAGTAGGAAACACTTTTGAAAATTTTTATTAAAAAAAAATCACATTTCACTAGAAACTTACCCCGGACATAGCTTCCCACAAGTCATCCGTTTGTGCATTCTTGTAGGCATATTTATTCAGGTAATTATTGAGTCTTTTTTCAAAGACAGCTGACCCCAGAAAATGGCGCATCATTCGAATGATCGATCCACCCTGAAAATAGATTCACATTTTTATCTGGTCAACAAAAAACGTGCATTCTTTTCAAAATCTTTATAGGTTGGAGTTTTTAAAACAAAGATAATGTTAGTCAAATATTAATTAAGACTTAGAGCAGGTGATTATTGGCATTTCAGAAAATCTATAAAGCAAGAGAAATTATGCAATAACACTAGAATTTGATCGATTTCACACACACATACATACATACATCCACCCTTGTGCAAATTAATTGAAATAAAATGAATCATTCCATTATTATTTACTTTTTTTTCATATTTTTCCAATGAAACATGACCCAGTGAACATATTAGTACTTTATATGCTTATTCCAAAAAGTCATTCCTTCCAGACTGACCACAGATTCTCAATTTAAATCAATAGAGTTTCTGGGCCAATCTATAGTAATTTGATTTGCTCACTGGTAAGGCTTGCCAGTGTGTTCATGTAGCGTTACAATTTTCATACACTTCCTTGGAGTAACATCCATTACAGACAACTAATCGACAGTTGAAACAATAGTGTCTGGGTGTGAAAAAATCTGATGCAATCACAGATGATGCAATATTTTTCAAGGCCAAACAAATTTCATCATACACCCTGAAAATAGATTCATATTACTGCACAGCACTGCAAATGACCTAATCTGAGGAAAAAATAAAAATTGATTATACCCTGTCACTCCAGTGGTTCTAAAACTGACTGTATGATGAAAGAAAGGAAACTAAAGCTGTTGTTTCATATAATTTACCCAAGGGTGTACACATGTGTGTATGTGTTTGTATGTAAGTATCATTTTTTCATTGACACATGTTTCATTAAAATGAGCCAAGTATTGTTTCTTTATTTTTTTTTAGCTAAATTTCTTCAGGAGATAAGTAAATGAACATAGAATAGGCTGCACGAGAGATAGTCTTGTCCAACACTGAAAATTGCTACAAAACCTAAAAACCCAAGTCATGTTTTTAAATTGCCTCATCCGATTGAAATGTTCATACGGATACTATGCATTGCACAAAACCTATTCAGAAATATCTAAACTGTTAGCTGTAGACAACTACTTTTTCAAATCAATGATTAAAAATAGCTGAGAAAATAAATCCTGTAGGTCTTCAGGAGGACCATTCTTCTTTGAACCTTGAGAACTTAGTCTACAGCATCACAAAGAACTGTAACAAATAATTGAAATGACATTACTTAAGGAGATCTAACAACTAAAATGGATAGCACATGGAACTCAAAGAGAAAATAATGACATAATCAAGACATTTCACACTAATTCAAATGAAAGGTTAGGAAGGGCCCCTCTCCATTAATACCGGAAAGAACGATAACAGCGAACTTGAGAAACCTATTTTTCTAAAAAATTGTTTTAATAGAAAGATTTTAGGAATTTCATCTGAAAGTAGCACTGGCTGCTCAGTCAATGAATGCCAAATGTTTCCTTATAAGGAAATGGCTAATATTACCATTAGAGGTGAGGATAACAGATACTACACATCGATCCCAGTTTGAATGACAGAGGGAAGAAAAGTTTAATTCAAATAACGCTGCCTGCCTGCTCAGTCAATGAATGCCAAATGTTTCCTTATAAGGAAATGGCTTATATTACCATTTCCATTACATGAGATCTTATGCTTGGCTTCACTGAATATAGATATCAGCTGAATGTTTATGTTTGAGTGCTTCTGGTCATTTTCAAAATCTAAGGTCATGGAAATATGTTGCCTTTCCCATATTCAATACTTTTAAAACTTGGCATTTTGTCATTGACATGTGACTGGCAAGAGAGAATTTTCATTCACTAAAATTTAGAATCTATTTTTTAACAGTTAATATAGTATACATGTGTTATTTATAAGTAATTCTCTTATGTTGGTGGAGATCTTATTGGTAAGTGATACCTGTTTATTGATGTGGGGGGTAGATTGCACTGTGATGTGTAAGGTTGCAGGCTAGCCTGCAGGATAGAGTAGTGGTTGTATGTCCATCCTACATATTTGATGATTGTGTATCTGTGGTTGAAGAGAAAAATAAATTAAAAAATTACTGCCCCGTGCAGGGAGTCAGTCAACTGGCTAGAGATGTCAGCTTTTAATAGAGATGTCCTATTGACTGGAATAAGATCACCAAGTGGAAATTTACAAAAGCCAATGCTTTATCTCTCTAGCAAGATTTTTGTTCCTTGCCTGGAGAACCTTTGTCACTCAGGACTTTTGCTAGTTGCTGAGAGAGTCAAGCAAAGTGTGCAAGTGTAGACTTGTAAATGAATGAAGATGTATCTGAAAAAGGATTCTATTTTATTTAACAATATTTTTCCCAACCATGTCATCAAGTAGTAAATAGAATTTGCTTTAAAGAATTTTAGAAAAAAGTAACCGAAACATTGATACTGATATAAACAAAAATAAATACACCATGAACTTATAGTATTTACATTATTCGGACTATTGTCCTCATCTTTGTTGCCATATTTATTACAACGTTTCGGCCATTGTACGCTCCAACCTTCTTCAGGTAGTTGGAATGTCG
>OZ038511.1:5292933-5337933 GCA_964036315.1 Acanthosepion esculentum
GGTTTGGTTTGTTTGTTTAACGGCATATCAACTAGTTATGGGTCATTTAATGCTGAAATTTTATTTTCATGTCGACTTTGATAATTTTTTTAATATGAAAATATATTACTGCTAATTTTTTGTAATGTATTTTTATATTTTCATGTTTTGACCCGAGTTTGCAGGGGGGGGGGCACTATTCGCTCATAGCTGGGACCCTAATAGGTGCTACAAGTCTTGGTCAAGTTAAGAGGTTATTCCATGCTCCTCAAACCTCCAGATCAGAGGCCTTGCTGCCAGATCTAGAGTATTGTCATACTCAGGACAATGCTAAAGAAGAACCAGACAAAACACCTCGAGACATGGTAGCAAAATGACAAAAATCTACCCTGGCAGATTAAATAATGGCTTCAGTTTAAAATTTCCTGAAAGTGCCTGATGAAGGCGAGAGGGTTCAATGGCTTAAATGCTGTGATAATAACAAAACAAATGAGGACAAAAGTCCACATGTAAATAATGATAACTCGTCATTCCAAAAATTCCGATAAAATAAGAGACCTGTAGATTATTTTATGAGAGAAAAGGAAATGGATCAAATTATTTCTGATGGGGAAAATAATTCTGCGTGTAAAAAACTGAAAGATTATTTTTTTTTTAAATTTAAAAACAAAGAAGAAGGAAAGAAATGTTTCAATCAGTAAATATGACAAAAAACTTTCTAAAATATTTGTACAAATATAAAGAGAGAAAATATGATGTAATAAATTTAATATTTGAAGAGAAATAACAAAATATTTACAACCATTGTGGATTAATAACAGAATCATTTTGAATTCATGATTAGCAAATGAAAGAAAATAATTCAAAATATCAGATCCTTAACCATGTTTCAACACTTCAATGAACATTCAACAATACTGGAAGCCATTTTGGCATGAAGTACCCCCGCCATTGGCCAGCTAATAAAACTTGTTTGTTCCTTCTTTACAAAATTAATAAGATTTAAAATGCACAATATATGCAGCTATATATTACCATCACTGCTGGCTTGTGACATGTATTTTTTTTAAGTGAAAAACATCTTAGAATTCCTTGATACAGTGTGCTGGCATTATAGATAGGTTATATATTCAAGGTTCAAACAGTACTGGGATAAACTGTGGTAATGATTTTTAGTCGTAGTAGGGTTGAAATAAATTGTGGTAATGAGTAGTAGTAGTAGGGTTGGGATAAATTGTGGTAATGAGTAGTAGTAGTAGTAGGGTTGGGATAAATTGTGGTAATGAGTGGTAGTAGTAGGGTTGGGATAAATTGTGGTAATGAGTAGTAGTAGTAGGGTTGGGATAAATTGTGGTAATGAGTAGTAGTAGTAGGGTTGGGATAAATTGTGGTAATGATTTGTAGTCTTAGTAGGGTTGAAATAAATTGTGGTAATGAGTAGTAGTAGTAGGGTTGGGATAAACTGTGGTAATGATTTGTAGTCTTAGTAGGGTTGAAATAAATTGTGGTAATGAGTAGTAGTAGTAGGGTTGGGATAAATTGTGGTAATGAGTAGTAGTAGTAGTAGTAGGGTTGGGATAAATTGTGGTAGTGAGTAGTAGTAGTAGGGTTGGGATAAACTGTGGTAATGATTTGTAGTCTTAGTAGGGTTGAAATAAATTGTGGTAATGAGTAGTAGTAGTAGGGTTGGGATAAATTGTGGTAATGAGTAGTAGTAGTAGTAGGGTTGGGATAAATTGTGGTAGTGAGTAGTAGTAGTAGGGTTGGGATAAACTGTGGTAATGATTTGTAGTCTTAGTAGGGTTGAAATAAATTGTGGTAATGAGTAGTAGTAGTAGGGTTGGGATAAATTGTGGTAATGAGTAGTAGTAGTAGTAGGGTTGGGATAAATTGTGGTAGTGAGTAGTAGTAGTAGGGTTGGGATAAACTGTGGTAATGATTTGTAGTCTTAGTAGGGTTGAAATAAATTGTGGTAATGAGTAGTAGTAGTAGGGTTGGGATAAATTGTGGTAATGAGTAGTAGTAGTAGTAGGGTTGGGATAAATTGTGGTAGTGAGTAGTAGTAGTAGGGTTGGGATAAATTGTGGTAGTGAGTAGTAGTAGTAGGGTTGGGATAAATTGTGGTAGTGAGTAGTAGTAGTAGGGTTGGGATAAACTGTGGTAATGATTTGTAGTCTTAGTAGGGTTGAAATAAATTGTGGTAATAAGTAGAAGTAGTAGGGTTGGGGTAAATTTTGGTAATGAGTGGTAGTAGTAGGGTTGGGATAAATTGTGGTAGTGAGTAGTAGTAGTAGGGTTGGGATAAACTGTGGTAATGATTTGTAGTCGTAGTAGGGTTGAAATAAATTGTGGTAATGAGTGGTAGTAGTAGGGTTGGGATAAATTGTGCTAATGAGTAGTAGTAGTAGGGTTGGGATAAATTGTGGTAGTGAGTAGTAGTAGTAGGATTGGGATAAACTGTTGTAATGATTTGTAGTCGTAGTAGGGTTGAAATAAATTGTGGTAATGAGTAGTAGTAGTAGGGTTGGGATAAATTGTGGTAATGAGAAGTAGTAGTAGGGTTGGGATAAATTGTGGTAGTGAGTAGTAGTAGTAGGGTTGGGATAAACTGTGGTAATGATTTTTAGTCGTAGTAGGGTTGAAATAAATTGTGGTAATGAGTAGTAGTAGTAGTAGGGTTGGGATAAATTGTGGTAATGAGTAGTAGTAGTAGTAGGGTTGAAATAAATTGTGGTAATGAGTAGTAGTAGTAAGGTTGGGATAAATTGTGGTAATGAGTAGTAGTAGTAGTAGGGTTGGGATAAATTGTGGTAATGAGTAGTAGTAGTAGGGTTGGGATAAACTGTGGTAATGATTTTTAGTCGTAGTAGGGTTGAAATAAATTGTGGTAATGAGTAGTAGTAGTAAGGTTGGGATAAATTGTGGTAATGAGTAGTAGTAGTAGGGTTGGGATAAATTGTGGTAGTGAGTAGTAGTAGTAGGGTTGGGATAAACTGTGGTAATGATTTGTAGTCGTAGTTGGGTTGAAATAAATTGTGGTAATGAGTAGTAGTAGTAGGGTTAGGATAAATTGTGGTAATGAGTAGTAGTAGTAGTAGGGTTGAAATAAATTGTGGTAATGAGTAGTAGTAGTAAGGTTGGGATAAATTGTGGTAATGAGTAGTAGTAGTAGTAGGGTTGAAATAAATTGTGGTAATGAGTAGTAGTAGTAGTAGGGTTGGGATAAATTGTGGTAATGAGTAGTAGTAGTAGGGTTGGGATAAACTGTGGTAATGATTTTTAGTCGTAGTAGGGTTGAAATAAATTGTGGTAATGAGTAGTAGTAGTAGGGTTGGGATAAATTGTGGTAATGAGTAGTAGTAGTAGGGTTGGGATAAATTGTGGTAATGAGTAGTAGTAGTAGGGTTGGGATAAATTGTGGTAATGAGTAGTAGTAGTAGGGTTGGGATAAATTGTGGTAATGAGTAGTAGTAGTAGGGTTGGGATAAATTTTGGTAATGAGTGGTAGTAGTAGGGTTGGGATAAATTGTGGTAATGAGTGGTAGTAGTAAAGTTGGGATAAACTGTGGTAATGATTTTTAGTCGTAGTAGGGTTGAAATAAATTGTGGTAATGAGTAGTAGTAGTAGGGTTGGGATAAATTTTGGTAATGAGTGGTAGTAGTAGGGTTGGGATAAATTGTGGTAATGAGTAGTAGTAGTAGGGTTGGGATAAATTGTAATGAGTAGTAGTAGTAGTAGGGTTGGGATAAATTTTGGTAATGAGTGGTAGTAGTAGGGTTGGGATAAATTGTGGTAATGAGTGGTAGTAGTAAAGTTGGGATAAACTGTGGTAATGATTTTTAGTCGTAGTAGGGTTGAAATAAATTGTGGTAATGAGTAGTAGTAGTAGGGTTGGGATAAATTTTGGTAATGAGTGGTAGTAGTAGGGTTGGGATAAATTGTGGTAGTGAGTAGTAGTAGTAGGGTTGGGATAAACTGTGGTAATGATTTGTAGTCGTAGTAGGGTTGAAATAAATTGTGGTAATGAGTAGTAGTAGTAGGGTTGGGATAAATTGTGGTAATGAGTGGTAGTAGTAGGGTTGGGATAAATTGTGGTTATGAGTAGTAGTAGTAGGGTTGGGATAAACTGTGGTAAAGATTTGTTGTTGTAGTAGGGTTGAGAAAATTGTGGTAATGAGTAGTAGTAGTAGGGTTGGGATAAATTGTGGTAATGAGTGGTAGTAGTAGGGTTGGGATAAATTGTGGTAATGAGTGGTAGTAGTAGGGTTGGGATAAACTGTGGTAATGATTTTTAGTCGTAGTAGGGTTGAAATAAATTGTGGTAATGAGTAGTAGTAGTAGGGATGGGATAAATTGTGGTAATGAGTAGTAGTAGTAGGGTTGGGATAAATTGTGGTAATGAGTAGTAGTAGTAGGGTTGGGATAAACTGTGGTAATGAGTAGTAGTAGTAGGTTTGGGATAAACTGTGGTAATGATTTGTAGTCGTAGTTGGGTTGAAATAAATTGTGGTAATGAGTAGTTGTAGTAGGGTTAGGATAAATTGTGGTAATGAGTAGTAGTAGTAGGGTTGGGATAAATTGTGGTAATGAGTAGTAGTAGTAGTAGGGTTGGGATAAATTGTGGTAATGAGTAGTAGTAGTAGGGTTGGGATAAACTGTGGTAAAGATTTGTTGTTGTAGTAGGGTTGAGAAAATTGTGGTAATGAGTAGTAGTAGTAGGGTTGGGATAAATTTTGGTAATGAGTGGTAGTAGTAGGGTTGGGATAAATTGTGGTAATGAGTGGTAGTAGTAAAGTTGGGATAAACTGTGGTAATGATTTTTAGTCGTAGTAGGGTTGAAATAAATTGTGGTAATGAGTAGTAGTAGTAGGGTTGGGATAAATTGTGGTAATGAGTAGTAGTAGTAGGGTTGGGATAAATTGTGGTAATGAGTAGTAGTAGTAGGGTTGGGATAAACTGTGGTAATGATTTGTAGTCTTAGTAGGGTTGAAATAAATTGTGGTAATAAGTAGAAGTAGTAGGGTTGGGATAAATTTTGGTAATGAGTGGTAGTAGTAGGGTTGGGATAAATTGTGGTAGTGAGTAGTAGTAGTAGGGTTGGGATAAACTGTGGTAATGATTTGTAGTCGTAGTAGGGTTGAAATAAATTGTGGTAATGAGTGGTAGTAGTAGGGTTGGGATAAACTGTGGTAAAGATTTGTTGTTGTAGTAGGGTTGAGAAAATTGTGGTAATGAGTAGTAGTAGTAGGGTTGGGATAAATTGTGGTAATGAGTAGTAGTAGTAGGGTTGGGATAAATTGTGGTAATGAGTAGTAGTAGTAGGGTTGGGATAAATTGTGGTAATGAGTAGTAGTAGTAGGGTTGGGATAAATTGTGGTAATGAGTAGTAGTAGTAGTAGGGTTGGGATAAATTGTGGTAATGAGTAGTAGTAGTAGGGTTGGGATAAACTGTGGTAAAGATTTGTTGTTGTAGTAGGGTTGAGAAAATTGTGGTAATGAGTAGTAGTAGTAGGGTTGGGATAAATTGTGGTAATGAGTAGTAGTAGTAGGGTTGGGATAAATTGTGGTAATGAGTAGTAGTAGTAGGGTTGGGATAAATTGTGGTAATGAGTAGTAGTAGTAGTAGGGTTGGGATAAATTGTGGTAATGAGTAGTAGTAGTAGGGTTGGGATAAACTGTGGTAAAGATTTGTTGTTGTAGTAGGGTTGAGAAAATTGTGGTAATGAGTAGTAGTAGTAGTAGGGTTGGGATAAATTGTGGTAATGAGTAGTAGTAGTAGGGTTGGGATAAATTGTGGTAGTGAGTAATAGTAGTAGGGTTGGGATAAACTGTGGTAATGATTTTTAGTCGTAGTAGGGTTGAAATAAATTGTGGTAATGAGTAGTAGTAGTAGGGTTGGATAAATTGTGGTAATGAGTAGTAGTAGTAGGGTTGGGATAAATTGTGGTAATGAGTAGTAGTAGTAGGGTTGAAATAAATTGTGGTAATGAGTAGTAGTAGTAGGGTTGGGATAAATTGTGGTAATGAGTAGTAGTAGTAGGGTTGGGATAAATTTTGGTAATGAGTGGTAGTAGTAGGGTTGGGTTAAATTGTGGTAATGAGTGGTAGTAGTAGGGTTGGGATAAACTGTGGTAATGATTTTTAGTCGTAGTAGGGTTGAAATAAATTGTGGTAATGAGTAGTAGTAGTAGGGTTGGGATAAATTGTGCTAATGAGTAGTAGTAGTAGGGTTGGGATAAATTGTGGTAATGAGTAGTAGTAGTAGGGTTGGGATAAATTGTGGTAATGAGTAGTAGTAGTAGGGTTGAAATAAATTGTGGTAATGAGTAGTAGTAGTAGGGTTGGGATAAAATGTGGTAATGAGTAGTAGTAGTAGGGTTGGGATAAATTGTGGTAATGAGTAGTAGTAGTAGGGTTGGGATAAATTTTGGTAATGAGTGGTAGTAGTAGGGTTGGGATAAATTGTGGTAATGAGTGGTAGTAGTAGGGTTGGGATAAACTGTGGTAATGATTTTTAGTCGTAGTAGGGTTGGGATAAATTGTGGTAATGAGTAGTAATAGTAGAGTTGGGATAAACTGTGATAAAGATTTGTAGTTGTAGTAGGGTTGAGAAAATTGTGGTAATGAGTAGTAGTAGTAGGGTTGGGATAAATTGTGGTAATGTGTAGTAGTAGTAGGGTTGAGAAAATTGTGGTAATGAGTAGTAGTAGTAGGGTTGGGATAAACTGTGGTAATGATTTGTAGTCGTAGTAGGGTTGGGATAAATTGTGGTAATGAGTAGTAATAGTAGGGTTGGGATAAACTGTGGTAATGAGTAGTGCAACAGTATATAAGGAGATAAGGAACCTTAAGATAAAATAGGCTGCCCTTGAAGTAGTTTTGCCTGATGCTACAAATTGCTGCAAAACAGAAATATTGACCTAAAAGTGTGAGTCGGACATTTATATGAATCTGGTGCATGAAGCTGAACTTGTCCAGAAATATCTGAACTGTCAGCTGCGTGCAATTTGATTTCACAAATGAATCAGTAACAATTGTTTTGAGTGAATGAAGCATTCAATTTTTCATTGAATTTCAGGAACAGGTTGTACAAAATCTGAAAAAGACTGTACCAAATAAGAGAAACCATATTATTTGAGGACTTTTAAGAGCAGCAATAACTAAAAGGAATAGGATATGTGACTCAAAGAGAAAATAATGACATAATGAAGATGTTCCACACTACTTCAAATAAAAGGTTAGCAAGGAAACCCCCATCAATAATGTAAAGAGCAATAACATTTACAAGACTTAAGAAACTTATTTTCCTGAAAAATTGTTTTAATAGAAAGATTTTATAAATTTCAACCAAAGGTAGCATAGGCTGCTCATTCAATGAACACTAAATGTTTCCTTATAAGGAAACGGCTAATATTACTGTTGCTATTAGAAATGATGAGAACAGATACTACAGTTTGATGGATAGAGACTGCAGAAAACCATAACAAGAATAGCATTGGCTGCTTGGTCAATAAATGCCGAACATTTCCTTAGAAGGAAATGGCTAATATTACCGTTACTATTAGAGATGAGGGGGGCAGATACTACACTTGTTATTTAATCACCCCCACCCCCGCCCCACAGTGGTAGGATATGGCACAAGGCCAGTTTAAAATGGGGAGAAAAAGTGTGTTCACATGGGCCCAAAATTGCACATTCTCTGAAACCAAAGTTGTGTTGACCTTGATATTCCACTGACCCGCCCTCTTTGGTGCAGTGGGGGAGGTACTGCCACAGGGTTAGAATTACTGGCATCAGACATTCCTCACTTATTTGTTGTTTTCTTTCCAAAGAGACAAACAAAACTGAGAAATAAAAATTAGTTTGTCCACACGAACACAGATACTATACATTGATCCCAGCCCAATGGCCAGGGAGGGAAGAAATAACTCGAGTAGCACTGACTACTCAGTCAATGAATGCCAAATGTTTCATTATAAGGATACTGTTAATATTATCATTGTTATTATGGCTATGAAAAATACTCTTATAAAACATAATTCTTAGACTGGCAAATATGAGAATTCGTCAAGATTTTAGTGTTTTTTGGTTGAATACCTTTCATTATTTCTAAACGATTTTTTCAGCATGAAATTCCATTTATTTTCCTTTTCTTAAAAGAATTCCTTGACAGTTTTCTCTTTTCAAGCACAAAAGGCAAACAGAGATTTCCAATCTATCTTCTTCATGTGAAATGTGTTGTTGCTTTTTATTTTTTTAAATTTATTCACTCTTTCTACATCAACGATTTTTCACTAAAATCACTCTATTCAAATGATTTTGCTTGAATCACCAAACAATTCAGGAATTTTCAAAAGATAATAGGTTTGTGTCTGGATCAGTTATAACAAATTTATTATCACAGATAAGGAAATTGAACAGAGAATAGGCTACACTAGAGGTACTTTTCTCCGACACCATAAGATGCTATAAAACCAAGATACTGAGCTGAAAACCTGTCGCGTTCTTAATGCCCTGTCAGATTTAAACTCTTGTATGGATTTCATGCATGTGCTCCACACATTCAGAAATGTCTAAACTATCAGAGCTATATGCAACCATTTTGCTCAGGTCAGTGTTTAAAATAGCTTCATCAGACTCTATATACAAAGAGTTTTACCAAATAATAAAAAACACATCACTTGAAGATTTTCAACAGCAGCAACAATACAAATGGATAGTACATGTAATTAAAAGAGAAAATAATTATATAATCAAGCTGTTAACATTCTACACTACCAAAAACAAAAGTTTTGGAAGGAAATTCTCATCATACTGGAAAGAGTAATAACAGTTAGTGGACTTAAGTTTAATTTCCTGAAAGACTCTTTTATGAAAAGGATTTTATAAATTCCAACTGTCAATAAATGCTAAAAGGTTAACTTTACCATTACCATTTACTAGTATGCTGTAATACTAGTATTAATAGTACTAGTACTACTATGTAATACTAGTACAAGTATGCTGTAAGAGTAAATAATAAAAGAAAGATCATGTGGCACAAAGTTTCAAATGAGGTGGGCTTATCTCACCATTTAAATTCTGTTTTTTTTTTACCTGTGCTTAGAAACTGGTAACAGTCAGCAGCAGAAAATATGCAACTATTTCAGCCATCAGGCTGGTTAAGAATTTAAATTGTATGCAGATGACACCGTATTGATAGTAGACATAGAAAGAAAATGGCAGGAAGTTCTAGATGAAGTAGTAAAGGAAAGTGGGATGAAAGGACTAACTATCAATTGTCAGAGAACAATTTATGGTTGTTAGTAAAATGGGCAGCCCAAGATACAAAATATAAATTGGGGATGTCAGAATAAAACAAGTATAGAAATTTAACTGTTAATTTCTTATAATAGATAATAGAAAATGTGGCACAGAAATTCAAAGGCACATTGGAATGATGGAAGAAGCTTTCCAGAAGCTAATCAAAAGAAATAAAAAAATGAAAGCCTTCCAAAAGCTAAGAAATACAAAAATGTCATTAGAAACAAAGGAAAGAGTACTGAATGGTTATGTAATAATAATCACAATGTGGAAGTGTTGGAAGGAAAGATAAAGGGAGATAACTCCAAAGTATTGTAAGAGTTATCCCACTTGCTTTGGACATCGTGATGTCAGACGTCACGTGTGGCAATACAGAGAGAGATCCAAGATGGCGGACTACCCGGAACACGTGTAGCAAACGTCTCTCCATATTTCACTAATTCTTTTGTAGAGTAGTATTAACTCAGTTTATCTAGTGATTAATAAAATGCTGTAAACCTAAAAACGTTCTTGGTAATTATTTCCAATCAACAAATGCATTGCTCGGTCCTCAGAACTCATGCAAACATAACAGGAAGTGAATAAAAGACCATTTTCTTACAGATGAAGAAAAGACTCGAGGAAAAAGTAATGTGGTTCTACAGAAGGATGCTGAGAATACCATGGACAGAATGTGTAAAATGAAGAAGTTTTTTTTTCAAAAATGGGAGCAAAAAGAACACATGCTTAGAATCAGAAAGTGATAGTTGGAATTTCTGGGACATATAATGAGGAAAGATGGCTTGGAGAATTCTACTGAAGACAAGAGAGGCAGAGGGAAACATTAAGTAACCTATCTAATGAGCTTGTGTAAAATGATCAGGTGGTGAGAAGGAAAGCAAAAAATAAACATTACTTTGAGCTATGAAGAAAAGGAAGTTGGGAAGAGCTATTGCCCATGTTCTGAATGTAAATGGAACATAAAAGAAATAGTTAGCAACAACATTTCTATTGCAACAGAATCTGTCAGCAAGTGAAGAAGAGAAAGCTAGTCTTACTAGCGAGTTGAAAGTTAGTCTCACTACTGTGTTTACCTTTCACTGGTACTCTGCTGTTTGCCTCAGGGTTCTTGGTAAGATCCAGAGACAGATATGCAACGTGATTGGCCCTGATCTGTCATCTCGTCTGCAGTCGCTCTCTCACAGACACGACGTTGCCTCACTCTGCCTTTTTTACAAGTACTTTCACGGTAATTGCTCCGAGGAGCTGCTTTCGCTTGTCCCTAGGCCTCGTGAATTTAAATGTCCTACGAGGCTGGCATCCCGTTCCCACCCCTTCACTGTTGAAACTGTTAGATGTAGACGTCTCTTCTACTCCAATAGCTTCATGTCTCGCACATCTCGCCTATGGAACTCCCTTCCCTATTACTGTTTCCCTGACAAATACAATCTCCAACGGTTTAAGTGTAGCGTCAATCGACATCTCCAGTTGCCTTGATCTATCCACTTCCCTTCTCCACATCCTTTCCCCTTTCATTCCTATCTGCTCTCGCTCCAAATCTTCTGTAACCCCCTTGCCTTGATCGACCCACTGCCTTTCTCTTTCTCCACATCCCCTCCTTTACCACTCCTATCTGCTCTTCCTCCAACCCTTCTTTAACCCCTTGCATGATAGTGGCCTCCAGCCTTGCTTGGGGGTGATACACTTAAAAAAAACCAAAAAAAAACTCTATTGCAATGACCTTATTTCAGGACCTAGAATTATTATCATTATTTCTTTTTCTTCTTTTACTTTTTCAAAAATGTTTTCAACAAATCTTTAGTTTTATAAAAATATATCTATATAATATTAAAAGTCTTTGCATGCTTGTGTGGCGTATCCATCTGGTACATAATGATTTACAAGTTGTTTATACAGTAAGTATTTTTATTTTAACTTTCTTCAAACAGACAATTTTTTTAATTAAAATATTTTTAAGTTAAAGACAGACACAAAGAGATCCTGCTTTGCTGTTTTATCTAGTTGTTTCTAGAGTAATTATTTATATTTCAGCTTTCTCTAAACATATTTAAAACAAATTTTCAAGTGAATATAATTTAAAATTATTTTTTGGCATATTAAAAAAATATTTTTAAGTTAATCTGATTTAAAGTTCAAGTCTATCCCGGAAGTTCTATTGCTCTTAAATGCTGTAAACAATCAGTAAAACGTTAAAAATGAACTTGTAAACCAGACCAATTATGACACAAACAAATTGAAATATTTAACTGAATCATAAAAAAATTAACCTTCATTTCAATGGAATGTTGAAATCAACTTCAACATTTTATAACCTGAATCATCACTGACCCAAATAGTCATGGGTAATCTAGTATAATATAAGATTTAAAAAATATATTTTTATTGGGTTGTCAGATAAATTTGTTCATTTTTTCTAATGTTATTGAATAAACATGCAAAATATTTTTGCTGTAGTATTTTATGGATTCCTGTAGCTCTATTTGCAGTGATATGTAAATGACTTCCTAATTAGCATAGCTAAGGCATAGACTATATAAATGCCCAAGCAATAAAGGTAGACCAACTCTTGGTATACAAGATAAATTACTACTGTTCTGTTACCATAGTACAGAAACTGTATTGTTTTACTTCCCTTTGTGTGTTCCTTTTATATTTTAAGTACCTTTTAGATTGGTCACTGTTTTGACCACTATTGGTTAGCCCTTAGTATATCACCGAAACACTCACAGTAAAAAGTATGAGCACATGGTTCATAGGTTTATCATCCTCCCTAATCTCACCCCTCAATGTTATCCATCACCAGTTTGAACTTTTAATACCTTTTCTCTCTACATTTGTCTATTTTATTTTCATGTTATTATTAGAACATTTGTTTAAAGTAGTCATATTTTATACATTTATAAAAAAAAAACATGGCTCAGGACCCAGTGATTTCTATCATCAAGAAAATCTAATGCGATGTTTGCAAGATGTAAACAATGAAGAAGAATACATTATTGACTGATATTTTAAAATTGTTGATGAATAATAGGGCTAAAATAAATGGAAAAAACAAATTTATCTGACAAGCCAATAAAAATAACATTGTGAAAATAACATTGTGAAAAATCAACCCTCATTCTCAGACAAATAAATTCCCAAGAACCAATACATATTGACAGGTTCAAGTTACATTCAATAAAAGCTAATAATTAAACTACCATTTTATTATTGATGATTATTTTTAAATAGAGGTGCAGCATAAACAAGTTCAAAGTCAGTGATAATTTGTATTAATTTCTCACTAATACACTTGGGGAAGGCATGAATTTGTCCCTTCTCCTGCCAGCTATGAGTAAAATAACAAAGCAAACTGAGGTTTTTAGCATTGGCTAGCAACCAATCTAGGAGAAGGAGAACTTAAAGTCTAGAGTGGAGTCCCTTGAGGTGCACAGATGTTCATTTGAACTTCCTTCCAGTAATTCCTGTAGCAAAGTTCATACCAATATACAAGGTCTGATCAAAAGTATCAAAACTGTTGCTATGGTAACCGAGCTAAAGTACACAGAGTGAAGCTGCTTTGCACAGATTGACCTTGAATACTGTTGTGCATGCACACAACGTTATAATGTTCTCTCTCACTTCCCATGTTTATAGCAGTGCTTGGAAAGAAGATGTGTAGAGTGCGGTCATCTCACCACACCACAAAGGTTATATCACAGGACCATGGCTTGTGCAGGAGTTTTTGGAAAAGCACAACATTTCCAAGTCTGCCTCCCACCATATTCCCCAAGTCTCAACCCTTGCAACTCGTTTTCAAAAATCAAATCCCACTTGTAAGTAACAAGATTTCCAGACATCAAAGAAATTCAAGAGAATGCAATGTAGCAGTTGCTAGCTATTCCCAAAAAGGAGTTTCAAGAACGCTTCCATCAATGGATAAAGTGTGAGGCTTTAGAAGGGGACTACTTCAAAGGAGATTAAATGATGAATTTATATGTGTTGGAGTTTTCTTTGTCTAGCACCAGTTGTATAATGGTCCCTGAACTCTAGAGTTGACAGAGCCCAAGGCATACATTGACAGAACTAGCAAGCAGGAAGCAGATGAAATAAACTACTCAAGTAATAAACATAGAAATAAATATGATATGGGAGACACTAATAAAGAAATATGATATGGGAGACACTAATAAAGAAATATGATATGGGAGACACTAATAAAGAAAGACAAATGACAGCAAGTCTTCGACAGCCGTAGCATCTGTAACAAAAGTGAAACTGCTTCAGTGAGTGTAATCAGACATGACAAGCAGCGTTAATCTGCAGGCAGGTTAGGTTTAAGCCTCCAGGTTCTCCACACAGTACTAGTAGGTATGTATGTATTAAAGCATTGGTTCATGAATTTGGTGGCATAATAAATGTGAGTTTAATTCCTTATCTGGGCAATGCATACTTGGACACAGGAAGAGCAATAACTGAGCAGTACTAAATATAAGAACTAGATGAGATATCCCTAGACATGGTCAGTGGAATGAGAACAGTCTAGCCCTTGTACATTAAATAAAGTGTTCAGTTCAGAATTCCCTGTAGGTTATTCAGGTTGATATACACCTGAGGAGGAGACAATGAATCACAAAACGTGATTAAAAACAACAAAGATGATGAAAATAGTCTGAATGTAAATAGTGTAAATAATAATAAACATAACACTTTGGAGTACAAGTGGATAAGAAAAAAATAGATTTTACAAGTTAGATGGAAGGTTAATCTTACCTAAAGTTTTCAGTCAATATATTCCCAAGGTTTAATTTAATTTTGCAGGCAAATGTTACACCAAAAAATGAATTTAATAAAAATATTTAAAAAAGGACTTTCAAAAAGAAAAGATGAACCACATCAATGGAAAAAGCAAAAAAACACATTTTGTGAGGATGACTTCATAGAATAATTTTAGCAATTTACCTTTTTATAAGATATCAGATCAAATATGGAACTGATATCCTCAGGTTTACTGACTTGGACTTCAATTGGATGTGAGGACATTAAAGAGTCAGCCTTCAAACCACTCCACAAAACATCAAGGACAAATAATTCAAACTGAAAGTAAAAAAAAAATGTTAATTTTATTCCTGCTCATATGTGTGTGAATGGATATGCATAAGTATATATATAATTAAGTATAGACAGTGTTGATTCACATGTACACACTGTCAGAGATTAAACACTCATCTCCCATAAATATAACAAATTTTAACTATATATTCATTATATATATATATATATATATGTGTGTGTGTGTGTGTGTGCATATATATATATATATGTGTATAGATGTGTATGTGTGTATATATGTATATATATGTGTATGTTTAAGTCTGTGTTTTTATATATATGCGTGTGTTTGTATATATGTATGTTTAAGTTTATATATGAATACATGTATGTATATATATATATATATATATGTGTGTGTGTGTGTGTATGTGTGTGTATATATATATGTATGGATGTGTATGTGTGTATATATGTATATATATGTGTATGTTTAAGTCTCCGTTTGTATGTGTTTTTTTATATATATGCGTATTGTTTGTATATATTGTATGTTTAAGTTTATATATGTTTATGTATGAATACATATATATATATATATATATATATATATATATATATATATATATATATATATATATATTTGTGTATTTAGGCAGCAAATTCTTTTTTAGGCATGTCTGATTAAATAGATTACAATGGATAACAATAATGGATAGTAAGGCATAGTTTTTGCCTTATCATTTGCATGCCTGATGATGATCCCAGAAAGAGACGGAAAGTACTTAAGAAATAGAAGTCATTCTTACTGTTACAGTGCATTTCTGGCATCATTTGAAAATGGAAAAATATTTGGGAATATGAAAGGATTATGCTAAAAATAAGCAGACATATTAAGTTTGTAATTTATTTAATCAGACATTGAGAATAATCAATAAAAGTTAAATAATGTCAAGCCTGGTCAGTACTTAGATGGGTGACCGTGAGAGTAACAAGTGCTGTTTTACAATATATTCATGATTTTATATATATATATATATTATGAAATGGACAAAGTCGACAATTATTTTAAGACATTTTTATGTTTATACATTCTTTTTATAGATACAGATATTTAAGTAAATGCTCTGTTTTATAATAAACAGTATTAATAACATTTACTGGCCTGAATGTCCAAGAAATTTTCATAGAAAATATTCGTCCTCTGACAGGAATCAAACCCGTATCCTATACGGAACCGTCATTTAGCCTGACGTGCCTTAACCGATTGAGCTACTGAGGATCATTCGATTAGCACGGTCGATTTTACTGCTTTTAAACTATATGACAGTTCCGTAAAGGATACAGGTTCGATTCCTGTCGGAGGACGAATATTTTCTATGAAAATTCCTCGGACATTCAGGCCAGTAAATACTGTTTATTATAAAAAGAGCATTTACTTAAATATTTGTATCTATAAAAAGAATGTATAAACATAAAAATGCCTTAAAATATATATATGTATATATATTATAAATTAATATTGTGTAAAAATATCTATAAGAACACCAAATTTTATATCTTACTGTTCTTTCTTTTTATTTATATATATATATATATATATATATATATATATATATATATATATATATATATATATATATATATATATATATATATATATATATATATATATATATATATATATCATGTTGTAACACTGGTTCTAGTACAATCACTGAAGTTAAGCATTGTCAAGCCTGGTCAATTCTAGATGGGTGACTACTTGAGAATACTAAGTGCTGTTAGCTGGGATGTGCAAGTGGTGTAATAGATAAATGCTTGAAGTTCACAATCAGAGAACTGAGTCCCAATTACAGTCAGGTTCGTTATATTCACTTATGTGCAAATACCCTGGGAAAGGGTATGAATCCACCTCTATGACCTAGCACCAGCTATGGGTTAATTAGTAGGACTTGTATCAGTAAATTATTATTATCTCCTAAAAATTCTTACAATCTGAAAATATTTTCTGGCTTTAAATAACCTGTAAACTGTAAAGAAAAACAAATCTCTCTCTCTCTCTCTCTCTATATATATATATATATATATATATATATACACTAAACTTAGCTATCTCTACTGTTCTCCTTCCTCTCATGAGTGTAGTGTGCTAGATAATTTTTCTGATAATATAAACAAAGCCATCTCCCTACACCCTGATGCAAATATATTTGTGTTCGGTGAATTAAATGCCTACCATGCCAGGTGTCTTAAGCAATCTTTCATTGGCCTCGCTGGCATCCAGACCCTTAACTTCTCAATTACTCAATCTCTCATGCAAGTGGTAGAATTCCCCAAGCGTTTCCCCAGTAAACCTGATGGACACACTTCTCTTCTAGATCTCTTTTTTCATCTCTGTCCTTGTACCATGGTGTACCATACAGCTCTGCCCTCTTGGCAACTCTGATCATGCAGTAGTGTCTTAAAACGCTTCTTTCCACTCCCCCACCAACCAAGAACCTCCTATCAGCAGAATATCTTTCAGTTATCAATGAGCAGATTGGAACTCATTCCATGATTTCTTTCGTGACGTCCCTTGTTTTTAAAATCTTCCTGTTCAAAAATGTATGTCTGAGGTCCCCTCCTAGGTGAAAGCTGGCATCCATGCTTTCATTCCAGCTAAGAAATACCAAGTTAAACTGCGTTCATCTCCTTGGTTCTCATCTGCGTGCTCAGCCACTATAGCCCACAGGAATCACTTCTTCTGACTGTACCAGAGTGACATGTCTGACTGCAAGCGTATCCTCAAAGAAGCAAAGTTGCAGTTTACTGACAGAATGGACCAACATATAGCATCTTGCAAGTTTGGTTCTAAAGATAATTGGCGGCTCTGCAAGAGTGTGCTGAACAACAGCAAATCCACAATCCCTCCTCTGTTCAATCAATTTGAAGTTCTGACATCTACAGCAGATAAGGTCGAATGCTTTGTTTGTAAATTCTCTTCCAACTCAGCACTTGACTCATTTCGAGTACCTAGACCTTATTTCCCCAATAGGTTCTACAGAGTGATACACACATAACCTTGTCACTGGTATCAGACATCGTTTCTAAATTAGACTCTCAAACTCTTGAACAACAAGCCGTAGGCCCAATCAAGACCTCTCTGCAGGAGCTAGCTTAAATCCTAATTTAAAATGCTTTTAAGCTAGTATATATATAATGCTTGGTATATATGTAAATACATGAAGCCTGCAAATTAGTGAATTTTAGATACAATCCTAATGCACTGAGAATAAATGTAATAATAGATTTTCCTATACAGCAAAACATATTAAAGTTTACCTTCACAAAATTGCTGAACATTCAGCATACGGTGAAGAAAACAGGCTCCAAACATAATGAAAGCCTAGTTTTATCCTCAAAATCTTTGTTATTATTAAGAGGAAAGATCAAAGTATTTTCTGGATATTTAATTAAATTTTTTACCCCTTTTTAGAACATTTGGAATTTTTATTAAAAATCTTGCATCAGCAGTTGCACTAATTTTTAGCATAGCAAATTTTAACATCTTTTTTGCAGTGAAAGACATTAATTTGGAAATTCTTGCAAAAAATCAAATAATTGTTGGATTTTAATTAAATTTTAGAACTTATTCACAAATGAATGAAATTATTTTTTAAATGTTTTATTAAAAAATCTTGGTAAAAATGTTTTTTTTACATGTGTTTCAGCCCCTTACATAATTTTATGAAAACTTGAGAAATTCAATGTGATAATTTTTAGTGACTATATCAGATAAAAGTAGAATTCTTTGAAGAATTTCATTCACCAACTATTTTTTTAAATCAGAGCCTGTCTTACTGAAAAACTAGCATGAATAAAAAAAAAAAAAAAAGAAAAAAACATAATAGAACTTGGCAGGTCGACTGGAAGTTGCTGTCTCAAAGTTTGACCAAAATCTGACATTTATGCAGAGGTTCTGTGTGGCACTTCCGGTAGTGTTTTAAAATATTTGAAAATAAAATTCATATTATTATTCACCACTGACAACGATTCCCTTTCACTTTTGAAGGGCTTCATTTTGAGCCAGCACTTGTTTCCTGGAAACTATAATTACCAAAGATAAAAAAAAAACAGAAGTGGATTCTGGGTTGTGAACTCAGATGTGAATCTCTTATCAACTGAATTGACATTTCCTGCTTTGCCAACAAAGATTCTCCAACAAAGTTATGTACCTGTTTTTCCGTTCTTTTCAAGGGTTTTATTATATCAATCTGTGGAAGTGAACTTTTGCTGTCTTCTCAAAGGTTTTATTAAACATACCACATGGTGCTGAAAACATAATGGTTATTTGTTCTTGAAAACTTTATGTCTTTAGAACCATTACTGTGTTAGGTTTTTGTCAAAGTATGTGGTTTCAAGATTGTCTTATTTGGGACACCATCCAGAGTAACTTTTAATCACAGTTACCTAAATTAGATTGTGCACTAACAACATATCACAATCCCAACCCTCCAACAACATTATTTAATTAAAGAAACTTTTAATCATTTTTATGAATAAGGACAATATTATCTGAAGAAAAAAAAAACTTTGATGAATTTATAAAATTTGTTTTCATTTTTTAAAATTTTAATGAGAATGATTTATAGTATTTTTAAATCTTTTAAAATTCAGTTTTAATGATGTAAATCCTATGAAAAATTATTAAGTAAAACTATATTTACTAATCATATATTGTAAAGGAAAAATTATTAAGTAAAACTATATTTACTAATCATATATTGTAAAGCTTATGACAGTCTGACAACCTGCAAATATTTCTTAAAGAATTTTGAATTGTTTTTGTATATGTAAAAATGTGCCAAATTTTATAGATATGGTTGCCCATACATGACACTATCAGAAAATAAGAGCGATAGTAAATTTAGAGCTGAAATTCAATAAAACATTAGATTACAGGGAATATTTTCTTAAATTTTTAGGATTACCAAGTACTTGAAAGGTGTTTGCATTATATTCCTCAATTATATTTTAAGGTTAAAGCCCCTGTAGAAAAATATTACATAACAATCTGTCATTGGCTGTCACGGATGCACCTGTCAACATAAACAAACAAGATACCGTTGAGTTAAAAAATGCATTTCTCAGATATTTTAAACTATAAAACAAAAATAATAATTGTTTCAAATCAGATTATTTTAAGTAAGATAATATTCCTCAAATAAAGTTTCAGAAAAGTATATTTTATTTTTGGAAGATTTTTTTATAAATTTATAACACTAAAAATGGTGCCAAAATTAAAAATTTTAGAAATTTCAAAAAACAATTTCTTCCAATCAAATTAAATTAGTTTTGAAATACATTATAATGTTTTGCTGATTGAAAATATTAAATTTAATCTCTCAGCTTGAAATTAAAACTAAAATAAAAACTTCAAGAAAGATTTTTCATTATTTAAAATTAATTTCAATCTTTAGGTATTGCATTTTCATGAAGGTCTCTACATTAAACATTTTGTCTCAATTTTTAACAATTAGAGATTTTTTTCATTAAAGATTCATTGTCTCTGTACCAAATTGGCCAATACCCCTACTCCGTCCATTTTTTAAACGAGCTTGGGACCTAACACAACAATTGTCAAGTTATAGGTTTTTCTTTTCAGAGTAAATTTATCAAAGACAGACTGCCTTGCAATGCTAAAGATTTCCAACTGCCTTGTTATTTACAAATAAGAGGAAAGGAAAACTGGATTCATGCCTTTCTCAAGAATATGTAAGCAGCCATAACTAAAACACAAACCCAGTTTACAAATTCTATTCTTTTGTGTCTGTAAATACAATGCCACTCGGTGCCATATTGAAAAACAGGAAGAATTTAAATGTTCTTATACAGAATAGATTGAAATTCAATTTCTAAACTTCTGTTATCTCCCCAATTTTAAAGTCAAAACAAATTTGCAAACGGAAATAAAAAAAGAAAAAAATATTTTGTGTATAAACAAATGGAAGTCAATCAGCTGGTGAGAACGTCAATTTTGGCAACGAATTTAAACAATGAAATATATTATCTGAGATTCTATCAAGGGATTTAGTGTTTGTCACCAAATAATAAAAAAAAATTACCTGAATTTATTTTTTATTTTATTAAGTTATTTGTTTATTTCAAGATTTCTAACACTAGAAATTCAATCAAATAAGCCAAGTTAGCCATTTAACACAATGAGAGAGAATGGCACAGTGTGATGATTTTTAAAGTCAATTTAGAAAACAAGATGAATTTTACTGATTCCATATTCTGTGTTTTTTTTCTTTGATTTTACTAAATGTTCAAGTAATAAAAGGCACAAGAGCCACTCAATTTGGAATGTTACGGAATGAAGTTCTGTGAATGTAAGCAGAAGTAAATGAGAATTATGAGGATATGTGGGATAGATAATGGTTAACCATAGACTTGAAGAAGTTAAGATTGTATTGATTGGGTAAGTATTCTCTCAGGAGCGTCCCACAAAATAGTGATTCTCAGGAAGAAGCTGTCCAAGTGGAATTTCCTTTCTACCAATGGAACACAAAGGGAATGGGAATGTTTTGGGTCCTTTTTGGCTGAAAAGGTAAAAAAATATTGCTTAATTTCAGTGATCCTACAGAAACTAGTATTTCAATGTGATGTGGCTGTAACCCTCAGATTATAGGTGTCTCACCATAAAGCAAATTGTTAGCAAACTAGTGTCACAGACATTACTACTGTAGTGAGTTCAATCCATGTGTGATCTTGACCCAGATTAATATAAGTTTAGTAAATATCTGAGACCTGTTTTGCTTTGGGGCAATGGTTAGCAAGAGATTACTAATTAGAATGAAGTTGATCCTCAATGGGAGCACCAGATTTTTAGCCTTGTGCCAGTTATACTCAAACTTAGAAAATAGATGCAAAAAAAACTGAGAAAGGAGACAGACTGGAAGTGATTACAGTATCATAAAAATAAAATCTGTAGACACTTACCACTTCGTAATCACTGTTGATGACATTGGCACCAATGTATCCCATAAAAGTTGCAAATCCTTCATTTAACCAAAGATCATTCCACCATTTCATTGTTACATAATTACCAAACCACTAAAACAAAAGAAAACAAACAAATAAACAAGTTTTATTTGGTCTTCAAATAAAAGTTTAATGAAAATAGATTGTCTTGATATCCAAAGACAAATTGCCATATAGAAAATAAATAAAGCAATTAGTGAATTTATTATATTCACAAAATACTAAAAATTATAAGCTTTGCAGAAAAAAAAATTAATCTAAAAAATATTTTAAACAGCCAATTGTATAATATTTGCTATTTTTACTAACAATTATCAACTTGATAATATAAATTTAAATTCAATGTTAGAACTTTAATCTATTGGAAAATTGTTGCTGGCTAAATCAATAACAAGATGGGTACAAGAAAACTCTATATATTATGAATATTCATATTTTTCTGTATCTTCTCATTGTCTCCCTTATCCCCTTCAATCTTTGTTTAAATTTTCTGTCGGTTCCAATATTGAAAGAGAATGACTTCAAAACATTTTTCCCTCCCCAAATTATAGGCAGAAGCACACAAATGCATGCTGGGATTTCTTCCTAGCCAATAAAATAAGCCGGTTCTTGGTTTCATCTGACTCAGTCCCGGTCTGTCTTGAAGTCAGAATGCTACATTCGCATGACTGAACTTGCTCTTGTGTGTCAACACTAATTCTTAATTTGTAAACTTTTTGCCTTATTACTATTGCTTTGCCTTATTACTGTTAATTTGCCTTGCATATATTGTTTACTTGACTTATATTACTTTTTGACCTATTCTTTTCTTTTTCTTGATATAGCAAATTTGTCAATTCCATTTGTTGAGCAGTTCTGCCATTTGCATTTAACCATGGCCACTCAATCTACATTTTCATTTAAATGTTACACAACCATGGATTAGTTTCAATCTTTTCCTTGTCGTCTTGTCATATTCAGCCAACAAACATATTTCTTCATTGTCCCTATTCAAACACAAACCCTTCCCTTTCAACGGGTTTTATTTTCATTTTTGTACCCTTCTTTATGTACTGTGTCCTCTCATGATGTAGGCGATCACGGCCCTCCACAACTTCCTTTCCCTTGTAGCTCTTAACATTGTCTTTCTGTTATTTCTGCCATTCCACCATCCATATACTTAAGATCATGAAGTTTATTATGCGTTGTTTTCCTATGTTCCTCTTGCCTTTGATCTTTCCTGTGAGTATCAGATTTTCCAAGCCCCCTTTCTTCATTATGTGCACCAGCTTTCTTAATTCCTATCTTCTGACCAAACCATAACAAATGTACAGGTAAACAAGTAGAATAACAGATGGTCAGACTGAAAAAGCATGATTGATTCTAGCGCAAATAGCTTGGTGATCAGGCAGAGAAACTACACGCTGCTCGCAGGTAGAAATGTATCAGAGTCATACATATGAACAAATAGAATAATAGTATAGATAATGCAAGGGAAGTTGGGTCACTGTCGTGCCAGAAATTTTTTTCTCATCAGAGTCCATCTTGTAAATTTACAAATCTACCATTTGTCTGTGCATTGAATACTGCTGCCATATCTGGTCTGGTACCCCTGCTATTCATCTCGAGGTTCTTGACAAAATCCAAAGAAGGATCTGTAATGTAATCAATCCAGACTTGGCATCTTGACTTCAGTCACTTTCTCACCAATGTGACATGGCTTCCCTCTGTCTTTTCTACAAATATTTTCATGGCAACTGCTCTTACAAATCTTTTCCCTGGTACACCAACTACATGAATTTAAGCGTGCTACTAGATTGGCATCTAAATCCCACCAGTTTACTGCTGAAAAAACTAAATGCAACCACCACTTCTGCTCCATCAGTTTCTTTTCTGGCAGTCCCCACCAGTGGAACTCCCTTCCGTTTACTTGCTTCCCTGATAACTACAATCTTCAAAAATTTAAATGCAACATCAATCACCATCTTCTATCTTCTTGCATCCTGTTCATCTTTTGTCCTTTCCTCAAACCTCCCTATACTCAGTCCTTTCTCTCACTGCAACCACCTGCATGTTAGTGGCATTGTCACCTTGCTTGGGGTGAAATGATTCACATAAAATCTTTATATTGATTCAAATTGTTTTCTTTCTTTCTTATTCTCCCCTTTTTAAGAATTTTCGTTTATTGTCCATTACAGGTGTGTATTGTCTTTTTGCATTTAAACTTAAAAATTAAACCAATGTAAATCTGATGAAGGACACAGAATTCCTAAAAGATGTACAAACATTCAACAAAGAGGATATGTTAAACAGCTTTTGTCTTCAATTCTATAATGTTTGATCACATTGTATGTGTCCTACCTGTCTTTGATGAAAGTGAGAAAAGATTAATAGTTATTATATTATATTTTGTGCCAATCAGAAAATTTGAATAATGCATTTTTTTTTCATTAAATATAAATTCATAAGGAGATAAATCAAATTCCAAAACCTGTAACTAATTTTAAAATGGGAATTATGGGAATTTTTGATTGTTCTCAAAGGACAAACATCCACCATGGAATTTCTATTGAATCTGCAAAATTAATCTTTGTAACTATATCACATCTTTCTTTCAAATTTGTCAGTGTTAATAATAATTTTGTTTTGAAGAGAAATACAGTTAAAAGATTCACTCACCTGATGAGCTAATTCATGAGCTATGGTTATGGCAACAATTAGTTTGCGGTGTGTTGTGGAATCGTGTGGGTCATAGAGAATGTTACTAGTTCGGAATGTCATTAAACCCCAGTTTTCCATGGCACCAGCATCAAAGTCTGGAATGGCAACCAAGTCTGGAACAAAATAGAAAAATATATTTGAAATGCAATTATAAAAGTTAAATTTCAATACAAGATTGTTTATACAATTTTTTAGCATATTATTCTATATGACAATTTAACTATCAAGAGATGCTTGTGATGAAGAATTTTTTAATAGAAAAAAAACTACAGCATTTTTCCTGGAAACAGGAATGGTTTTATGCAACCAGTTGAAGAATAAAAATACCAAAATAGCAAAAGACATGTTATACAGTTGGTAAAAGAGATTTGTTTTCTTTTCAATCAATCCTGTTGATAGTATTTGCATCAAGCTTAAATTATTAAGACATTGGACAAGCTTTTCATTTTCAAACGTTGAAAATTTCTTCTGCTAATTTAATAACTGGTACTACTTGTAAGTCAGGTTTTTTTTGAGTGATTTGGTTTCTATAGCTTATCAGCCCTTTGTAGGTTATTTAAAGCCAGAAAATATTTTTAGAATATAAGAATTTTTTGAGATGTTGCTGAATGTAAAGGTCAGAATGGTCAGTGATTGGAGCATTCTGACAGTGATGGGTTGCCTTACTTTGGGTTTTGAATATAAGTCGTCCAAAAAGAAGGGTCTCAAGAATCCTGATGCATCGATATGCCTACCACACAATACCAACCACAGAAGGACGCTGAGCTAATGTGCAACATGTGTTCCTGTCATGTCAGTCCTACTACTTCCTCTTAGAATCCAAGCAGCCAGGGGTGAATAAAACGAATGTCAAAAGTAAATAACCCTTTTTGTTGATAAAGTTTTTATTAACAGTATGGGGATCCCAAGACAACACAGAACACAACAGAGATAATAATGTTTTAGTGATACAAGTCTTACTAATTAACCCATAGCTGAAGGGACAAGTGGATTTATACCTTTCCAAAGAGTATATGTGCTTAATTATTCATTACAGCACCCACACATCCAAGCTTACAGCAACTGGTATTTCCAAGCAGTCACTCATCTAGGTACTGACCAGGCTTGATGTTACTTAACTTTGATGATTGTACAGGAACCTGTGTTTCAACATGATGCGACCATAAGCCTTGTACGTCTGAAGGCATTAGTGATAATAATAAAATAATAGTCCCCATATATAAAATGTAATCTATACATATTATTTTTTAAGTTACACCTGTGCTTTAGTTTTTACTAAATAGTAGTTCTTTTAACTTTGGCCAATGAGCATTTTTTTTCTTTACAGTGACTGATAAGCTATTACAGCCTATCTGTACTATTTAATATAGTGCAATTCTTTTGCTAATTGCAACAAAGAAAATGGAAACAAAAATTACACTTCTAAAGGATGTTTCATTAAGAGGGATCAAAGTCATCAGTAAATAAATCAGTGTTATTGGTGAAAATTTATTTATTTCTCTATTGGATTACGTTATTTACGTCATGGCAATTATGTGTGAAAAATAATATTGCCCAAAAGAGTTCAGATTTCTACAGCAAATAATGAGTAAAGAGAGCATGGAAAATCTGATACTGACAGGGACAGAGTGACGCTAATATTGACAACAATGCATAACCTATCTAGTGAGCTTGAGTAAATGGATGGTGGAACAAGGTTTAAGAGAGATGACAAAAAGACAAATTTTATTAAGAGCTACAAAGGACAGGAAATTGTGGAGAGCCATGATTGCCAACATCCTGAAGGGACATGCCAAATAGAAGAAGAATGAAAATCTATACATATATATATATCTGAAAAGATTACTTCATTTTTAAATATCAATATTATCCCAACTTCAAAATTTCCAGTCTTCAGTGGTTGTGCTTTTAAACGGTAATTCCATTTTTTTTTTTCAATTGGAAATACCGTTTAAAATCACTACCCCTGAAGACTGGAAATTTTACCAAGAAACTTCAAAGTCAGAATAAAATTGATATTTAAAAATTAAATAATTTTTTTCATATAATATATTATTAATGAATGATTTTTAATATTTTTAATATTGACTAATATATATAAAAATATCTGCTGCTTCTTAAATTAAATATATATATATGGGAACATGGCCGAGTAGTTAGAATGTTCGCTTTCTGACCATGGTTGATTTGTCAGGAAGGAGACTTCCTGATATTATTGGTCTGGAGTAGGGACAATCCGAGCATGTGGCACCTTTGGAAAATTCCTGAAAACCATACCAAGGTTTGACCCAAGCCATATGAGTGAAATTGGGTAGACAGAACACTTTGGGGCCGTCAATATCTGTGCTAGCATGAATGCACAAGTCATTGTGACCAAGGGTTTGAGTGGGCTGGTGTTGTTCAGATTGTTGAT
Organism: Acanthosepion esculentum; assembly: GCA_964036315.1. NCBI lineage: Eukaryota > Metazoa > Mollusca > Cephalopoda > Sepiida > Sepiidae > Acanthosepion > Acanthosepion esculentum. The sequence continues at coordinate 5,319,387 of OZ038511.1, forward strand.
CATTCTAGGTAAGATGCTCTCTCCCATAAACTGTAACTAAGGTATACTGAGCATAGTTGTAGGTTGGGTATTGAACAAACACAAATGTGCCTGAGTGAGAGTCTGCAATAGGGATTGGCTAGCCACCCTAGTAGATGCGTATCCACGAATACGAGTGGCCATCTATTATATATATATATATATATATATGTATATATATATATATATATATATATATATATGTGTATGATAGGATACGATAAAGAACAATTAGGAAATGTTTATCAATCTAACATGTTTCACTTTTATTAAAACTTCATCAGTGAATGAGATATGGAGAAAAAGAAGAAAGAAATTCTGGTATTTTGTGTTGTTTGATTTTCATTGGTTAATCATGTTTCATGTGCATTTATTTAACTGTTAAACAACATTAGTATAATTTATAGTGTTTTAAATTCAAGGAGAGATGACATATCTTTTCAAAGCCGCAAGAAATTAACAGATTCCAGTCCTAAATGAATAACCATAAATATTTCTGTATGCATGTAAGTGTATAATACTTCTAGTTTACTTATGTGGTGTTCAGATGATGATTTTTTATACATAAGTGTGTGTATGTCTAGTAGACATTATGTTTGGTGGTTTTTCCTATGCTGGCTTGGGAATGTTTTTATATAAAAAATATTAGATTTTGTAATAATGGATTCAATAAATGTTGGTGATGTAAAATAAGGTTTGTGAATTGAATTTATTGTTAAGTTCATCGTAAAGAATTATTCTCTTTTTTAATTAAGGTAGCATTTGTAAAATCAAGTTATGGTCAGTTTTGTTCCCGTGTACTGAGTCAGTTTAAAAGGTTGTCTAAATGTAAATCCCTTTTATGCTTGTAGATACAGACTTTTAGATTTCATGATGTCTCACCAACATAAGTAATTTTACATTGCAAGCATTTTTATTTGATAAATACTGGCATTTGAAATTGTGTTGGATTTGTTTTTCTTCCTAATTATATCTCTGATTGTCTTCGACATGGAGGTAAAGATCCTAGTATTAGGGCTAAACTATTTACTAATTTTGTAGATAGAGTGTGTTAGATGGTAGGATTATGAATACTGTGCTGTGGATATCTGAGGTGATGTCGTGGTGTCTAATCTTTTGATTTGTGAACACTGTATGCTTATTTTCTAGCATTCAGGATGAAACGATGTGAAGTCTAAATATTTTTTTTCAGTGTATTTCTCTTCTTCACCAAGGTATTTTGGGCTACATATCATGGACTGAGCATGTGAGCAATGATGAGGTCTTAGAGGGGGGGGTTGCAAACAAGTTTCTGGAACATATAATGAGGGCCTGGAGAATCTGCTACTCACAGGTCAAATAGAGGGAAAAAGAGACAAGAGAAAACAATGCAAGACATACCTGGCAGGCTTAAGCAAGTGGATGACAGAATGTGGGCTGGGGGAGGTGGCAGAGGGAAGGGATAGAAGGAGATGGAGAGCCATGATCGCCTACATCCTGAAAGGACAGGGCACATAAAAAATTCTAAGGGCTCCAACGTGGAATTATATGACTAGTCATGATTTTATTTTTTGATTCTGGTGGGAATAGAAATTAATGAGATCGTCTTTGTTAGTTGGTTTACAATAAATCTACTAATCTTCTAAAATCTTATTTCTTATTCTTATGTATTAAGATGTCAAGAAAAGGTAGAGATTTGTCGATCTCAAATTCAGATGTGAATTCGATCGTACATTCTACATTATTAAGAATCTTTATTAGGTCTAGTAGGCATTATTTTTTGATATCCTCACAATATATATATATATATATATATATATAGATAATCTGATTCAAGACATAATTTAATAATCTTAACATTTTTGACAGTTACTATTGCTAAGATCAACAAAACACACAGCCTGTCGTGAAGAAACATAATTGCTCACATCTTGAAGGGTAATAGGGAGAGGGAGACTGTGTTCTAATAATAGAGTTAGTTATATTAATATGCTGATTTAAAAAATGAAATTTTATATAAAACACATGCCGAAGCCATCAAAATTTTGGTCAAGTCTTATTTCACTGCACAAGCTGAACATTTCACTCAATGAATATTCTTTTATGCATTGTATCAATTCAGAATGTGGGGAATCATGGCTCTCCACCACTTTCTGTCTTTTTTTACTCTAATGATTACCAACCCTCTTTGTTTTTGTTTGGCCATCCATTTACATAAATTCATTTCCCTGCTTCTCTTGCCTTTAATATCCTGTGAGTATTAAATTCTCCAAGTCATCTTTCCCCATCATGTGACCCAGAAATTTCAACTGTCTCTTTCCGATTGTAAATATAAGCTTCTTTTTAAACTACAATTCTCCATGATTTTCTCTCGTACATTCATATCTGCTTGATGCGTATCCAAATCTAAACAATTTTTATGCTTATCGACCTTGTTAACCGAAACACTCCTCTGTGGCTAAATCGGTAAGGTACGTCAGGCTATATGATGGTTCCGTATAGGATACAGGTTCGATTCCTGTCATAAGCTTCTTTGTTATTCCTAATTTCCTTAAAACTTTCTCATTGCTCACATGCTCTGTCAATGATAGTCTTAGTATTTGTTAGTAGAATCACATCTGTTACTTCATGTCTCTTCTCTTTCACCTGTGAAGAATTTGCCCAGCATTCATCGGCATATTTTGGCAAGAGATATTACACAGTACGTCAACACTTTTCTTTGTTTGTAACAATTTTTTTCTATTTCTTAATGTTGTAACCTAGAAAAGGGTACTGGATGAGAGATAACCAAAATGGAGGTTGGAAATGAAATGCTAATCTTTATAGCATCAATAAAATACAATACTCGCCAGCAGCATGAAGTAGTAGGTAAACAACTGCTGGTGGTGGACTACTTAGACATCATATTACCCCCACTTACAATAGTGTCCAATGTATTCATGAGGTTTGGGGCATACCCATTAGTATTTATCGGTACAGTATAAAACACTATCTATCTATCTATCGCCGCCACTTCTTACCTCTCTCTTTCACCTTTCATTCATTATATCTTAAACCTTTGTCTCTCACGTTATCTATCTATCTATCTATCTATCTGTTGTAACCTAGAAAAGGTTACTGAATGAGGAATAACCAAAACAGAGGTTGGAAATGAAATGGTAATCTTTATAACATCAACAAAATACAATACTCGACAGCGGCATGAAGTAGGTAAACCACTGCTAGTGGGGAGCTACTTAAAAAGCATATTACCCCCACTTACAACAGTGTCCAACGTATTTATAAGGATTGGGGCATACACATTAGTGTTCATAGGTACGGTATATAACAATTAATACTTTGCTTAATTTGTGAAAGCCACTTTTACTATTCCAACACATGACTGGATACCTGTATAACATTTTCCATCAACTGTTACTACACAACCCAGTTAAATTTTTGTATTTTGTATCTATATTTTTGACATTCCCAATATGTAGTCCACAATTTCGACTCTCTTTTTTGCTGATGACCATACATTTTGTCTTCTTGCATTAGTCCTTTTTTCTCACTTTCCTTTAACTAAGCATTCTTTTAGTTTCCTTTCTAAGGCTGCTATGAACACAGTGTCATCCAAATATCTTACACTCTTAAGATTAAGTCTGTTGAAAATAAATTCTGGTAGAGCAGAAGCCCTACCAGGATTTATTTTTTTCTTACCATCATTTTGCTGTAAAGCCAATTTCATTATAACTTCAACTTCATAAATAGCACTTTCGGTATGTATATGGTTACTTTGAGTTTTCAATGAAGAATAATTTGCTACTTACTCTGTAATTAACTTTTGTGAATTAAGAACACAAAAACAACCAATGCAAACTTTCCAAAGACAAAGTGTTATTTTTAGATTCAGAGATTAAAGATTCCATTGTGTGCCAATCCTTGTGGGACTCTCGGGTTTGTTTAAAGATTAAAATAGAAAGTATTTTTCATCACCATGCATAATTTATTGTTACTTCTGAAAGATTTTCTCCTTGATATTTATCATGTTTATTTAGTCAATTTATTTATCGGTTGATTGGAGATAACAAAATCAACTGAGTACAAAAATTTAAATATCTGGGAAGTGTTTTAACAGAGGATAGAAATTGTGAAACTGAAATTTGAAGGCACATTGGGATAGCGAAAGATGTTTTCCAAAAGCTAAGCAAAGTATTAAGAAATAGGAAAATTTCATTAGGAACAAAGTAAAGAGTGCTGAACAATCTCCTCTCAGATGAAGAAGAGACATAGAGAAATATGATTCTACAGTAAGATGCTGAGAATATCATGGACCGAACATGTGAGCAATGACAAAGTTTTAGAGAAAATAGAAACAAAAAGGACACTTAACATCAGAAAGAAAAAGTTTGAATTTCTATGAGGAAAGAGGGCTTAGAGAATGGTCACAGGACATATTGAAGGCAAGAGGAACAGAGGAAAATTGCTCATAACATAACTGATGAGCTTGTGTAGAGTGAGTGGCTATTGTTAAAGGTAAATAAATGGCAAAACTACCCAACAAACAGAATTGACAAAGTTTGCAATAAGCAATAACAAGGAAAAGAAAAAGAACTGGGCAAAAAAAATAATATAAAGCAAGCAAACAATATATGCAAGGCAAAGCAACAGTAATATGGCAAAAACAACCTCCTACAATCTGTTATATATTTTAGCTTTAAATAACCAACAAAGAAATGATAAGTCAAAAAAAAAAACATCAAAGTATTTTTCAACATTTCCTCAACAAGCATCTTTGTAAGTAAGCCTATAAAACCAAGGTACCTAAAATCCAATGAAGTATTACATAGAATATTTCAAGATTGCTGGGTTGTTAAAATTATATAAAAAAAAATGTGTTCACATTGTATTGGTCAAGTAAATTTTACAGTTATGTACCCTTTATTTAAATTTGCTAAACATTAAGCTATCAATAAATCAGGCAACACCTCATAAAAACACCCATCTCCATGTTAATGCTTTATTATGAACTAAAAGTAATATCACCAACATCAAGCAGTCTTGAACTGGTCAGTATTTAGATGAGGGACCACTTGGGAACACCAGGTACTGGAAACAACCTCCTACAATCTGTTATATATTTCAGCTTTAAATAATCCAAAGAAATCATAAGCCATAAAACAAAAAAATCAAAGAAAATTAAAAAAATGACCCTTATACTTACTTTAGACTCTTAAATGTTAAACTTAAGTTAATCTAAGAGTAAAAAAGATTTCTTCTTAAAAAACTAAATTGTGGTTTGAATCTAAATTTTATAGCTGCCAGGTCTGTTGTAGGTTGTCGATTGAGTGGCTATGGTTAAATGTAAATGTATGACAGGACTGCCTCGCAAAAAGATTTGACAAAGTTTGCAATAAACAATAACAAGAAAAAGAAAAGAACAGGGCAAAAATTAATACAAAGCAAGCAAACAATATATGCAAGGCAGATTAACAGTAATAAGGCAAAGCAACAGTAATAAGGCAAAAATTTCACAAACTAAGAATTGGGGTTGACATGGAAGAGCAAACTCAGATAAATGAATATAGTTCAAGACAAGACAGACTGGGACTGAGTCAGATGAAACCAAGAACCGGCCTATTTTATTGCTTAGAAAGAAATCCCAGCATACATTTATGTGCTTCTGCCTATAAACTGTGGAGGGGAAAAGTGCTTACAGTCATTCCCTGTAGGGATCGGAACTAACATTTTGTGTAAATGGTTGGCTGAATATATTTTATAAGAGAGATAGCAAAAAGCAAAATTTACTACAAACTATAAAGAATATGAAATTGTAGAGAGCCATGATTGCTAACATCCTGAAGGACATCATATACAAAAGAAGAAGATGGAAATTAAAAATAAAAAAGAATTAGCTTCAAACAGGATTTGAACTCATCTCCCAAACTATAAAAGACAAGATTTTATGATCAGTGGATTAACCGATTAGACTACCATACCCATTCAGGGAAGGATTCATCAGCTAATATTTTTCTATGTTTTCTTACTTCATTGTTACCTATCAAGTAATAGTATTACTCTTCAGTGGTCTTGGTATTTTCAGATAAAATAGCTTCTTATATTTGTTTTAATACAAGTTTTGAACAGTTTCTTACATCATTTGCACTCAGAATCTCATCTTGTTCTTATCACAGTGTTTCAGCCGTTCTACTCTGCAGCCTTCATCAGGCGCTTCTTGATCTGGATAACCTACAGGGAATTTTGAATTGAATCTTTTAGTTAATCTACAGGGGTAGATTATTCTCGTTCCACTGACCATATCAAGAGATATCTCATCTTTATCGTATTTAGTACTGCTCAGTTATTGTTTGCCATTTTCCCTGTGTCTAAGTCTACACTACCTGGCCCAGGGATGGAACTCACCATTACTCATCAAATTCAAGAATCAACATTTTAATCGGCTATTCTCTTGTGGGATAATCCGGAACCTAGAATCTGGAACATTTCATATTAACAAAAATAAAAAAAAATAGCTTACCATCATCAGCTTTGTCACATTTTCACTAATCTAGTCTATGGAATTTATTTGGGAAAGTTCCAGGGAGCCAAATCTAGATGTTAGAGTTGGGTGTGAGAGATCTGGGTGCAACCCTGCACAAGATGTGAACAGTCTACCCACTTGCCATTGGGAATGTGACAACCATACAGGATACAACCCTACTCATGGTTATCTCACTTCCACCCGAGCCACCCCAAGGGAGAGTGTTTTTCATATATGCACAATAAGGTTCTAAAAGCAGGTATTTACCTACATGCTATGTCAGAAAAGTATCTAGCCTTGATCTAGTTCATGGGACTTATTTGGTAAAAGTCCCAGGAAGCCAGGCTTTTAGATTTGAATATGACAGACCTTGGCGATGCTAATATTTTGTGAAGAAAGTGATTGAAGTCAAGATGCCAGGTTAGGACTAATAATGGTGGAGATTATTTTTATTTTTGGATTTCATCAAGAATCTCTGGACATATAGTAGAAGCACCAGACCAGATATGGCAACAATATTCCATACATGGATGAATGGTAGACTTGGAGCTATAGATATTATAAGTCAGGCATTGGCAACTTTTTGGAAAGAGGGGCAAGAAAGAAATTCAGTGTTTCAGAGGTGGGCCATGATATCAAATCTACAATAATAAATTGTCTCAACCTCAGACCACTCCATCTATGAGGCTGTCTTGGTCTGGAGGTTTAAAGAAAAACGACAAAGTTACTGTTATATTATTTTAAAAAGACTCCTTATTTTACTGCAGGAATAACAGGATAACAACTAACACAATAAAAAAATTCAAATTGCTTATCACAATTGAAATACGGTTAGAAATGGCAAATTATTTAATGAGGCACTTGTTTCTGCTTATTGCTTGATAATTCTTCCACACCAGGTGAAATATTTGTCAATGGCAGGAGCTAAACATTATTCACATGGGCATAACCCAACCCTGTTCTTAAACAACTTTTAGTATATTTCATTTTCAAAAAAAAAGTTTCTCACAAGTATATGCATTTCCAAATGTTGGAACCATCATTTTTCGCATTATTCAATTGGCTTTTAGATTTTCCACCTGGCAAAAAATATTTTTTTGTAGAAGTGAATTCGGAAAGAAATTTTTATATCGAAAATTTGTTACATTCTAAGCCAATTAGTTACAAGCGATAGTTTTTCTGCCACTTACTCCCCAAATGATTTAGATAATTAGTGTCCAGGTGTTAAGTTGGTGGGCCAGACAAAAATGTTTCACTGGCTGGATGTGGCCCAAGGGCTGGGTGTTGCCAACCCCTATTATAAGTAATTAAACAAGCTGAAGAAAAACAGATTGGCAAAAGATGTTATGATCAAAGCAAAGAAAAATATAGAAAAAATATAGAAAAATATAGAAAAATATCAAAGCAAAAAAAAAAAAACTACTTAAGCTCAGTCATGAAACATGACTCATAATGAAAATAGCTTTATGCCAAAATCTCAATTTAACAAGCTGTCTACCAACTGAGGAAGACTAGAGTTGTCGAAATGTTGTGACAAAGACGGGCAGGAAAAGTAGTCAAAAGAATCCAGTTCCATCGAAGAGAAAGAGAAAATTCCAAAGGCCACTAGGCTCAAGTTAAACGCTTGTTATGCAGTCACTGTTAATGAATTACTGTCTGTCTGTGCGTCCTCTGCTCTAAAGGTCAGCAACTGTTTCTGACAATGACAGTCTTGGAGACATCTAACTTGGCTTTACTATGACACAATCCATTATTCAGCAATTCTTTGTCCCTTCCTTGTCAAGCATGTTGAATTCCTTCTGAGAGAAACAATTTTATATTTCCTTTTATAGCAAGGTCACTAGTGACATTCAATGAACTCTTGTCAGCCTATTCATTTTTGCAAAATGAGAGAGACAGTTTAAGATAAAACTGTCTTGTTTAATGCCATCCTTGCCAACATTGGTTTGACATTGCAAGCAAACTATACATATAAATAAAATATAGAAATAGATTGGAAACTTCCATAAAACAATGAACCAGTCAAGTTTTCATAAAGAAACACCAAAGTGGAAACTTAGCAGACTTGTAGTAAATGGAAACTTAAATATTGATATGGAACATTGGATTAATAGTAAAAGACAAAAAGACTGTTATATGGAAATGTAAAGAGATAATTTCTTCATAAGAGTTTGACATTGTTTATAAGTTGGCTATATTTGTTCATATTTGGAACACATTTAACAAGGCTTCAAAGTCATAGATTTTAAAACAAATCCCCTTTCTCTCTTTTCTTTCTCTCTCTCTTTTTACTTATGGAGTAAGAGTGTTCAATATCAAATAGAACCCTTACTGATATAGACTGTGTGGATATAGAAATCAATAGTGTATGGTGACAGTCTGTTTTGTGTTTCAATACAATCTTCAGACCATGTATCACTACTGCTTTAGCAGATGTACTATACAGGCTACTTGGGGAATTAAGGTAAGTAGGTGATTCATCTTGGAGTGGGTTATATAAAAAAAACCCTAAAAAGAATTGTTTGATACATGAAACTGACAGTCATAATATGGGGCTATTTCTATGCCCACTCTCTCTCTCTCTCTCTCTCTCTCTATATATATATATATATATATATATATATATGGTGTAACAAAAATACTTTTACAAACTTGGGGGTGGGTTCCTCACACCAAAACAAGGACAAAAGCCCATATAAACATATCCACAAATCTTTCGTTATTAAGTTTAAAGAAAGTTTGTGGTAGATGATGCTGTGTTGTCATGTAGACTAAGTTACCTTTGTCATTCGTGTACATTTGTGGATAATTTGTCTTCAAATCTTTGTCTTAACCTGTGTAGTAGTGAGTTAAACGAGAAGTGTTCCATTTAACAATGGCTGGCTATTCAAATTGAGAGGAAGTAAATGTGATTTTTACATAAGCTTTTGGAGACAATCCAGGTATCCACAAACATCAAGTAGCCCTAGCATGTTGTACATCTCATAGTGTACTGCATGGAAGTTACTTCAAGCGCAGCTCCTATATCCATATCATTTACAATGTTTGCAGGGTCTTTCACTCTCTGATCACTCACCACAAGAGAACTTTTGCTGATGGTTTATTGCGCAAACTGCCGTTCCTTTGTTTGTCTCTTCAGTCTTGTTTATGGATGAGGCAACATTGGGAAGAGATGGAATAACAAATTTATACAACCAACGTTTGTGGGTGGATCAGAAACCCCATGGTACAATACAGGCTAGACACCAGAATCAATTTACGATGAATGGGTGGGCTGGAATTGTAGGTGACTGACAGATAGGTCCATATGTTCTCGCAGCACATCTTACAGGAGCTGTCTACCAGGACTTTATTTTGAACACACATCCAGACCTGCTAGAAGATGTACCCCTGAATGTATGAGTTGTATGTAAATTTATTTATGAGTTCAAATACCCCTTAAGGAACTGTGTTCCTGAAAAAAAACCAAACTCATAAATAATTACATCAGCCACACTAATACATGCCTAGCCAGACAACTTATATTACACCTAACCAACCACAACTCATTTAAATATGCACACAAACCTACCAGACCCCATCCAGAACATACTAGTAGAAAATACAAGCATAATAACCTCATCCACATGTAAAAAAAAAGATGAAAAATAATGGAAACCGTCATAATAAAAAAGAAAAAGCCAACACTCAATAACATCAACTATGAACATGGCCACAATGTGCTGACCATGTTTAGAAAATAAAACATCCCTATAACTCTAGATACATACACACAACATATACATTCATTTAAAACATAAAAATAAAAACATCCTTGATAATGGCTAATGGTATAGCCGAAATTGCTCAGAAATGCAGGACATTTGGACACTTTTTATGCAGAACAGTAAACACTTGTATGGACATAAGAAAAATACAAAGCTTAGTCACAGTACCCTGCCAGATATTTTTAATGAAACATGTATAAAAGAGGAATTGCTGCCTAAATATACATATATGTAAAAAAATATGAAGAAACTGGTAGGATATATCATAAATCAAAAATACAAGTACAGACAAACCTTTCATCAATCGACTAATGAGTGGCCCATTAAAGCCAATTGTATGTAGACGGGAAGTGATTATTTTTGAGTTATAAAACCACTGTAGTAACTAGCAGTAGTTATGATCATAATGTAAATACTATAAACATGTCTATATGGCATAAATAAATATATACTTAATATAGATATATTAATCAATAGATGAGAGGTCTGTCTGTACTAAATTAAATACTCTATCTATGCCTTTGATTAATAGTGACAGAAAAAAATATTCATTCAAAACAGTAGCAGTAAATGCATATAAAAGAATTAAAATATATAAAATATAATTCAATCGCATATGAAAATTTTGTCAAATGAAATTACAAAAGAAAAAGAAATTTTATCTGATGATCAAATAAAATCTTGTTTTACTTAAAAAAACACAATTTTCCTGTTGTTTTAATGAAATGCAGCCATTATTGAAGTAAACATTATCAAGTACAAGGCCAACGTTCTTCTAATTGAGCATTTGTAAGCAATAAGAAAAATATCTGAATAATTTATTTATTATTTTCAATTAGAAAAATTGTACTGATTTCCATGATGATTGAATTTGAAGAAAGACAAAGAAATTATCAGTTAATACTGACTTCACTCAAAATTAATCTTTTAAAAAACAAATATGAATAACTGCTATTTTAACCATTCAATATATTTATCAATGTTTATTTTCTATATGCCCTGTTCCTGCAAAATGTGGGCGATCATAGCTCTCCACAACTTCCTATCCTCTGTAGCTCATAGCAATGCATATATTTTCAATATACTTCCCACTCTGTTCTATGATTCATTTTTCAAACTTGTTACGTAGGCTGCTGTTTCCTTTTTCACTTCTGTCCCACTTTCCTTCATTATTCCATGTGAATGTCAAATTCTTTAAACCTCATTATATCCTGTGAATGTCAAATTCTTTAAGCCACATTATGTCCTGTCAATGTCAAATTCTCTAAGCCACATTATGTCCTGTGAATGTCAAATTCTCTAAGCCACATTATGTCCTGTCAATGTCAAATTCTCTAAGCCACATTATGTCCTGTCAATGTCAAATTCTCTAAGCCTCATGTCATGTCAATGTCAAATTCTCTAGATCTCATTATGTTCTGTCAATGTCAAATTCTCTAAGCCACATTAAGTCCTGTCAATGTCAAATTCTCTATGCCACATTATGTCATGTGAGTTTCAAATTCTCTAAGCCTTATAATGTATCACAATAATTTCACCTGACTCTTTCTGATTTTATTACTATTGTCCTTTTTCTTTCCATTTTCCTTAACACTTACTCATTGCTTACATGATCCACACAGGATTTTGAAGTTATTGACATCTTGAATGACAGATGGAAGTTTATGTAAAGTCTTTCTCTAATGGACACATATCCTCTTCTGTAGAAACCATATCACTGTCTTCTCTTTATCTGTGAGGAAATCTCGTGTTCACTGGCAGCTTTAATATTATATGAATCAGTTCACCACTCTTTTCCTTGTTTCTAATGAAATTTTCTTATTTCTTTATACTTTGTTTAGTCTTTGGAGAGCATCTTTCACTCTTCCAGTGAACCTTTCAGATTTGTATGTCCCATTTTCCATCATCTGTTACAATACTTCCCAGATCTTTAAGTTTTCATACCTATTTGATCTTGACATCTCCAATTTGTAACTAACGTCTTGGGCTGTTTCTCTTTTGCTTACAATCTTACATTCTGTTGTCTTACAATTGTCCAACATTTGCTGCCATATTGGAGAATTGAAATTACAAAACAGATCAGCACTTTTTCTTTTATTTTGCACAAAACGTTTCTTAATATTTTGTTTAGGTTTTGGAAGGCATCAAGAATTGATTTTGAATTTATGTTCACCTGTGAAGGTAGATTAAGTTTATTTAATAATGATTCTGATAATTCAGCTACAGAAAGAAGACAATCCTGAAATATGGGATCAGAAAATATTTATTCTTAAGGCAGCAGCTGAACAGTTTTATCAAAATTGGAGGGAGTTCTTGATCAAGATTCTAGAGAACAACATTTATCCAGACCAGTAGCCTTTGTAGAGTCAAGGCTCTTCATAAATTTAGCTGATTAGAAATATCACAATATATGCGCCCTGTAAGATGGGGGAAGTCAGGTATGGGATGATCTTTATCATCTAAAGTTAAAGGTAAAGTTCATAGCAAAGATCTTAGCCTTATTCAACAAGGATGCGATAACTTCAGAGTTATTTATAATTGAGGGCACTGACGGTTTGTCTCCATTGAATATAGCATTTACAATATTCCAGAATCCCCAAGACCCAAGTATTTAATTATCTACTTTGGCTTGGAATACCAGTGTATAGCTGCTCTTTGCATTTTCTAACACTCTCTTGAAGTGCTAAATAAGGTAAGTGTTCTGCTAGACCATTCCAATTGATAAAGACAATAGTAATGATTACAGTGAGCCAAGGCTAAAACACATTCAGGTATGGACCAGGGCCAGCTATTTGAATTTTATAGGTATTTTGTAAGGGAAAAAGCTTTCAATGCTAAAAGGAATCCCCTCAAAAATGAAGGAGACCGTACTGGGAAATCAGCTTCTGAAGAGAGTTGAGAGGAGTTCTTTTGCAATGTGGCATCTGAAGCTGTCCAAATTACCTAAGAAGATGATCCTTAATTATGGCTATAGAAAAAAGACAATCAATAATCAGTTTTTATAGATTATGCAAGACAAGTTCAGAAAATTTGATGGTTTTGTGAACCGATTGGCTACTCCTAGGTTGTATATGACCTATATATATATGTATATATATTTATATATAATATTACACTTTGAGTGCTGGTGTTAATAAAATAGTGCTCAATGTAAGATAACAGAGCTATAAATTATATATTAATAATAAATATACATTTTTTTCCTCATGGGGAGCTTAACAATTTTTAAAGAATAATCCCTGTAAATAATATGGACTGCTCCACTATTATAATAATCCGTTATACATATCAAGATTTAAATTATGTAATGGTCAGTATTAAATCAGTACCTGAAGATTGCACTGTGCATGAAACTCAGAGTCCATCCAATGCCTTTCTCTCTGCTTCCAATTATTCCTAAAATATCTTTCTCTCTGCTTGCATTTTTAATTATTCCTAACCCATAAAAATGTCTTTCTTCCGACTTACAATTATTTCTAACAATGAAAATAGCTTCATTCTGGCTTGCATTTTTAATTAATCCTAACCAATAATAATGTCTTTCTTCTGACTTACAATTATTTCTAACAATGAAAATAGCTTCATTCTGGCTTGCATTTTTAATTAATCCTAACCAATAATAATGTCTTTCTTCTGACTTACAATTATTTCTAACAATGAAAATAGCTTCATTCTGGCTTGCATTTTTAATTAATCCTAACCAATAATAATGTCTTTCTTCTGACTTACAATTATTTCTAACAATGAAAATAGCTTCATTCTGGCTTGCATTTTTAATTAATCCTAACCAATAATAATGTCTTTCTTCCTAATATGTTTAAGCAAAGTTAGCAAAAAGTTTACAAAGTTTGGCAATTAAATCTTCAAATTCCATTTTTACTCTTTGGCCTGGTGATTTTCATTTATTCTTACTCTTGTCGATAATGTTCACTTTTTATCCCCATTTATAGAAATCAGTCATCAATGTTACATCTATTTTTCTCCCTGCCAAAATAGTTCTTGTTACAAAAATTCTGTTATTAATCAGTATTTATAGAATATGCAAGACAAGTTTAGAAGATTTGGTGGTTTTGTGCCCAATTGGCTACTTCTTCAAATGTCAGGTTGCATGCATATATATATATATATATATATACATACACACACAAGTACAGGATTGGTGCATATGGAATAAATTTCAAAATCAAAAAATACTTTTCTTAAAAGAGTGCTCAATACAGAGTAGAGCAAATGTAATTTATTCAAAAATTGTAACATAAATATGTCAAAATGGCTATTTTTGTAGTGATTTTATAACATATGTATATTATAATTTTCTAATAAATTATATATATATATATATATATATATATATATATATATATATAATTTATTAGAAAATTATAATATACATATATATATATATAAAATATCATACTTTGAGTACTGGTGTTAATAAAATAATAGTGCTCAATGTAAAATAACAGAGCTATAAATTATATATTAATAATAAGTATATATTTTTTTCTCACAGATAGCATGACTATTTTCTCTTTTTAAACAATCCCCATAAATAATATGGACTGCTCTACTATTACAATGGTCTGATATACATATCAAAATTTAAATTATGTAACTGTCAGTTTTAAATCAGCACCTTAAGATAGCGTTTTTCATGAAACTCAGAATTGTGCTACCAATGACAAAAAAAATGTATATCTATTATTTATATATATATATATATCTGAGATAAAAATATATATTTATATCAAGAACAGTGTTGAGGAAATTATAAGACAAAATGGAAAAGTTTGTGATGTGTTTCATCCATTAGGACACTTCAATGGACTGTGGGTTTGTTGACATTGTTGTGACTATACATGACCATGAATGAGAGATGCTGGTAGTTTCAAAATTTTGAAATAATATTTTTGCAATCTAGACAAATTCATCTATAGTCTTTTTTTTTATTTCCATCATCTTTATTTTTAAATATAACACATTTTAATAACAGAAAATCTGCCAAGAATGGTGAAACGTAAGAACCTGGACATAAATTTATTTTGGTTAGACTCATGATTAAAGTATTTTATAGACATTTTCATCTTAGTGAATTATTTGCTCTTTTAATTAAAGTAGCATTTTTTATGTCAAAATAGTCATCAGTTTTGTTACGGTGAACAACCAATATATTTTGTGCGTGGTTTTTTAAAATGTCTCTTTTATGTTCATATAGTCTTTTGATCAAATTTAAGGTTTCGCCAATATATTCTTTCTAGCAATACTTACAATTGATAGAGTAAATTTTTCCTTCAGGTTTTGGCTTGTTGTTTTATGCACATGTGTAGTCAGAACAACATCAAAAACCCAGTCCAATGAAGTCTTCAAGGATGAAACACGTCACAAATAAACTTTTTCCATTTTGTCTTACAATTTCTTCAATATATATATGTATATATATATAAATATAAAAGTGAACATAGAAGTCAACACTTAGAGGCGACAGTCTGTTTCATGCTAGATGCAATCGTCAGGCCAATTGGAGGCAGTTCTTGATCAGGTGGCCTGACAATTGCATCGAGCATGAAACAGACTGTTGCCTCTAAGTGTTGACTTCTATGTTCACTTTTATATTTACACACGCTCTATCTCTGATATTGAGGGCATTTGTGTGAAAGTGAATATAAGTGACTAGCCTGGAATTTGAACTCAGATTTTACTTTTCACACTGATATCAGTTACACTAACCACATAAATGACATTGTTCCAAAGGAAAATGGATGAAGTCAAAACAGAATGGATCACAAATGAAATTCTCAATGCAAAGGAGACAGAAAACAAGGCCAAGACATGGAACAGAATACAGAAAACTACACAAATAAATAAGGAACAAATGCTGACAGGCTAAAGAAGAATGGCTGAATGAAAAATGTGCAGAAATAGAAAGAATGAGTATCAGAGATAATAAAGATATGCATAAAAAATAAGAGAACAGGACAAAAGACATGCTCATCAACAGGCATCAAATCCAAGGATGGAATGCTTATATTAGAGAAAGAGAAAACACTTTGGAGATGGAACTAATATATCGGAGAACTCTTCCATGACAAAAGAGAACAACCGTCAATACACAGAAATAGCAACGAACCAGAAATATTAAAAACTGAAGTGGAAGCTACACTGGGCAAATTGAACAGAAACAAAGTGGCAGGGCCAGACAGAATTATAATAGAGATGCTGGAAGCCTTAGACAATTCCAGCAAAGACAAAATCACAAATAAATTAAATCTACAACAGTGAGGATATACTGGAAGACCTAAGCAGATCTATTTTCACAGCACTGCCAAAGAAACCAGGTGCAAACAAATGTGGACTATGCTGGACAATCAGCCTAATATAACAAGACTCATCATCTGAAATCTAATGAATAGAGTGCACAGCAGAATCAGGCCAGAGGTAGGACAAGAACAGTGCTGTTTTTTCAAAGACACTGGAACAAGGAATGCAATATTTATCATAGGAATGGTATCAGAAAGAGCAATACAAATGCAGAAGGATTTGTAGCTGTGTTTTACAGACTATGCAACCGCGTTCAACCAGTACGCTGCAAAGATCTGTTACAGCTGCTCAGCAACCTTGACATATTCGGCAAAGACATTAGAATAATCAAGAATCTCTACTGGCAGTAAACTACCTGCATATGGACAGAAAATGAGTTCAGCAGATATACAAAAAGAGAAAGGGGGTGTAAGACAAGGATGTGTCTTCTCACCGGATTTATTCAAATTATACTGTGAGGCAATTCTGAAAGAATTATAGGTTTTACTAGAATTCATTATTGGCAGCTATAATCTTAACAATATAAGACATGCAGATGACACAGTGCTGATAGCAGACATGGAAAGGAAACTACAAAACCTCCCACAGAAGGTAGCAAAAGAAAGCAAGAAGAAAGGACTAAGCATCAACTACAAGAAAACAGAATACATCGTTATCAGCAAAAAGATGATCCAAAAATGTAAATTACAGGTTGGAGATACTAAAATCAAAGCAGGTACAGAAATTTACACATCTGGGAAGCGTTCAAACAGAGTTTGGAAAGTGTAACACTGAGATCCGAAGAGGTATAGGGATGGTCAAAGACGCATTCCAAAAGCTAATCAGAGTATTTAGGGACAAATAAATTTCATTAGAAACAAATAAAAGAGTATTGAACTGTTACACGATATCTGTCTTTATATATGGCAGCAAATGCTGGATAATCTTCTCAGATGAAGAAGAGACTTGAAGCAACAGAAATGTGGTTTTACAGAAGGATACTGAGGATTCCATGGGCTGAACATGAAGTTTAGGAGAGAATGGAAACAAAAGGAAAACATATTAACATCAGAAACAAACAGTTGAAATGTAATGAGGAAGGAAGGCTTGGAAAATCTGATACTCACAGGACAGATAGTGAGAAAGAGGGACAGAGGAAAGCAGTGCATGGCATATTTTATGAGCTTGAGCAAATGGACGGCAGAACAGGGTTTGGGAGAAATAACAAAAAGACAAAACTTATTAAGAGCTACAAGAGACAGGAAGATGTGGAGGTCCATGATCGCCTACATCCTGAAGGGATACAGAACATAAAAGAAGAAGAATCACATGTTCCATGACCTATATAAGCAGTTGATGTGACTTCTCTTACTGTCTCCCATGATGCAATTCTGTTTATTCAATGCCAAATGATTCTGCAAACCATTTTCAAAGAAATTCTAGGTAAATCTTTAGCAGGTTGTGAGAGAATCAAGTTTCACAGCAACGCAACAGTTAAGCACAGAAATTCAATTTCAGAACAAGGTTGCTATTTGCTGGCACCAAAACCAAATTTAAGAGCAAAAAATAAATTACCAAACCAAATTTTATTACAAATTTCAACCGGTTCAAAAAGAGCAAAAAGCTGCATGCTTTATTTTTTAAGCTGACACGAACCGACATATTGGCTTAAAAATAATTCTTAACATATCATCAACAGTTACCTTTTTTTTCTTACTGCATACAATTATTTGAGATTTGCTTATCCAGAATTTGGAAAGACTTAACATGATCTAAAAACGACAGGAAATACATTTTATGAGTTGTTTATTCTCTGTTCTTCAGAAACTCATACTTAAGTAAATCTACAATTTTTAAGAGAAGATCTTGACTTTAAGACAACAATAAATCATGTAGACATTTCTAATATCAGATTCTCGAGATGAAGAATATTTAACTGAGACTGGACAAATTTATGAAGATTTCC
>OZ038511.1:5340433-5385433 GCA_964036315.1 Acanthosepion esculentum
AAAAATTTATTTTTTTAATTTCTCATGATCTGAAGATCACTACAAGATCTTGAAGAATGTTAAAGGGTTATCTTTACTGTGTGATTAACTAGGATTTTACAAGTCATCAATGTCGATGCTAGTTGGGGTCGTTTCCTTTTTACTAGGCAATCATAGAAAAATTTATTTTTTTTAATTTCTCATGATCTGAAGATCACTACAAGATCTTGAAGAATGTTAAAGGGTTATCTTTACTGTGTGATTAACTAGGATTTTACAAGTCATCAATGTCGATGCTAGTTGGCGGAGACTTTGACTATAGAATGGACACACATCTTTTTAAACCACATTGTTCAGACACTAATAAAAGAATAATTCTGAAGGGAATTTCTTTATTTTGATCTTGCAATCATAGTTTCTGTATGAAAATTACAAGGTTTCAAAAGAGCAAATCTCTGACTGTAACAAAATGATTGCAATGCTATAACAACTAATGACTCTTGTTCACGCTCGTCTGCTTTCTGATCTTCAAACTATCAAAGATCAATATTTCAGACAGAACCATTTCGAAACAATTTGACCATTTCAAAATATGAAAACACTTGAAATTTATGAATTTAAGAACTAGTCTGTCTGACAGATTCCATGAAATAAACAAAAGGCTATTTGACAATTTTGATGCCGCTAATTATCTGTCCATATATATATATATATATATATATAACAAATTTTCAGTCATTTACTTTCTTTATAATTGACTGAAACAAGTTAGATTGGAAGGATTCTGACTCTTCCCTTCATCAGTTAAATGACAAAAGTAAATTACTATATTTGACACCATAGAGGATGCTGAAAAGTTCTCAGTTCTCAAGACGTTTCAAAAAAATGTTCTGATTTTTGATCCTTTGGTCAGTTTTAGAAAGCAGGTTATGTTAAAAATGAATCAACCTTCCTTCCTGTATAATCTGATGGAAAGTAAAGTTGCAACACCCTGATGGGCAATGACAATTTTGATCTGGGTACAATATCTGCATGCTATAGATTATATATATATATATATATATATATATATATATATATATATATATATATATATATATATATATATATATATATATAGATAGATAGATAGATAGATATATGCTAGGAAACAGGAAAGTTTTTGATAACAGATTTTCAAAGTCTTTTGCCAACTTGTGATATAGTAATGTACATACCGGTGCACTGTCTGTGTTTGAGCTGCAGAAAGGTTCTTCATAATGAGAGTATCCAGTATAGTAGATTTATATGGTTAAATATACACACACACACACACACACACACACACACACACACACACACACACACATATATATATATATATACACATATAAAATTGTGTATTTGGGCAACAATCCCACTTTTATACAAGTTTTGTCAAAAATGGCTGACAAAGTACTGTGGTTAAAATAAAAATATCATCTACAAGGACATATATCTTAGGTTAAGTAACTTTTTTAAATACGTTTTTTAAACATGAGACATATAATAGTTTGATAAGTATGATCAAGTCAATTTCCCATACTAATGCTGTTAGTTTGGGTGATAAGGTACTGTGCATTGTTACATTTGTGTTCGGTGAATGTGTTTTTTAGTATGTCATTGTGTTTTTAGATTTTATTATTTAAATTTTGTATTTCATTTTTAGCTGTTGTCATTTATTGTAAAACAAGGGTTTTTTTGGAATGTTGTAGTGTTGCTTTTCTTGTTGGCTGCCGGGTCATATAATTTAATAATTTTGTATTTGGTCAGAAACTCCTCTTTTCTACAAGTTTTGTTAAAAACGATTGACACTTTATAAATGATAGTTTTACTTTAACCACAGTACTTTGTCAGCCGTTTTAAAAAAATTTATATGTGCATGTGTGTGTATTTAGGCAGCATACGTTCATTAAAACATGTTTCATTGAATAATAAATACATATTATATCTATTTATTTTCATAATAACGCTTTCCAGTTCTCTAACCAGTTTCTTGATGTTAAGATGAAATTCATCAAGGAAAGCAGTTGACTATAGATCAAATAGACATCAATAGACTATTAGGAAATCCTGTGAGAGAGTTGAGAATATTTTGGACAATGAAATTGGTATGATTACAGTTTCTGCTTGGTGGGTGGCATGTCTTCTAACACCTGATCAAATGCACACCAGGCTGATCACATTATGGAAAAATCTGACCTTGTTTGAAGCAGATCCAGTAGATTTCCTTGAACCTTTCCAAATCCAGGATGAGTGTTGGGTTGATTACTTTGAACCAAAAACAAAGAGACAATTCAAGCAGTGGAAACACCCCTGCTCCAAAGAAGTCCAAGGCCGTTTCATCTGCAGGGAAGTTGATTCAAAAGGCATTGTGTTTATTGAGTATCTTCAAAATGGCCACACCATCAATAGAGAGTGCTGAGGCAGTTACGAAAGGCTATCAAAACCAAACAACCAGGAAAACTGAGGAAAGTGATTTTGTTTCATCAGGACACACAGGATCTTGGTTTCAATGGCTGCTTGTTCACCCTGCCTATTCTTCTGATTTGCTCTCATAAGACTATCATCTGTTCCCCAACATGAAAAAAACACTTGGTTGAGGACCAGTATTGTAGGGATGATAATGACATATCTGCTGTTGATGACTTTTTTTGACAAACCAAATGAAAGTTTCTTCACCAATGGGATCCAAGCACTACAACATGGATAGAAGATGCAAGTGGGCTGCAATATGTTGAAAAAAAAAATCATTTGGTCACATTCCCTGAGAGTATTTTGGCTGAACTATGAACTTTTCAGCCAAACCTTGTAAGAAAAAAAGATAAAAAGACACCTACTTAAACAGTGATATATAGTGCTCTATGTTTAAGGACATAGCAAAAGACAGAGTAAAAATGACAGGAAAGTTCATTATATATATATATATATATATATATATATATATATATATTAAATGCAATCTTCAGGCAGGGAGATTGTGTATAAGCATGAAATAGACTGTTGGTGCTGAGTTTTGACCTCAATGTATACTTTTATATTTACATACACACTATCCTTGAGCACTTTAACACATATATATATATAAGATGGACTCTCTCATCGTTTCTACATATGACAGTTCAAAAACATGTTCTGCCCTTGAGGCCCGACTTGCATTTGTACCATTAATAACTTTTAAGGTCAGCTTGAGAAACACACAACATTCCATATAGAGGTAGAACAAGGAAGCCTGCAAGAAAAATTAGAATGATGTTTAGCAGTATATATATATATATATATATATATATATATATATATGTTTTTGTGTGTGTATATATGTGTATAAATATATATATATATATATGTATCTAAGCAAGTTATATTAAAAAGAACCGACATGGTCTCCCTGTTTAATTTTTTATTATATTTCTTCCAATTTTCGGAAAATGGTTTGAATATTGTGCAAAAAGTTGTTGGTTAAACTCTCCAAAGTTCATATTTTTTAAATTTTTCTCCAAGTACTTTTGACTTTTGCAGTCATTATCAAGAACTGGTGTGGTGTCTGTATTCCTTTGTCTGCGTCTTGGTATTCTTTGGGGAGGTGGACGTTTGAAATGGTCGAGCAAGATGTCATGCGTAATGGCTTTTAGGAATGCAGCCACACAAAAAGATTGCGATTTATTTATTAATTTAAATTTTTATTTATTTTTTATTTTTAAACATTTTATTTTATTATTAAATAAAATATGTGCACACATCAGTTATATCATACGCACATCAAAATATCATTTCTTGTGGTGAAAGGTAAATTATTTAATAATTTGGGCTGCTTATTTTGTATAATAATATCTTCTAGAGTTTTTCTTTGTATTGGGTCCTTTAGATTATTTTTGATGTTTTCTACTTGTCTTATGTTGTTAGTTGTACTTTACTCACTCTTGATGTGCTGGTCAAATTGCACAGATTGCACTAAGTTGTGACAGGTGTGTGTGTGTGTGTGTGTGTGTGTGTGTGTGTGTGTGTGTGTGTGTGTGTGTACATCAGTAAATCCAGCCTGATTAAGTCATTTTTTTTTTACACAAGAAATATTTTTCAACATAATCTAACTATTTACTGAATTATACATTGAAATTAATCAAGTTACAAATCTACAATGAATTAGTAACCTTCAATAATATTACTCAAGATAAGCACTGTCTACCTTTATGCCACATCTCAGATATATATATATATATATATATATATATATATATATATAGGTATGGATAGGGAAAAAATGTACATACACGTACAAATAGTTGCATATAAATAAGTGTATTTATTCCTAAGGTGTTATAAAGAGAGTGCTCAATGTTATGAAGCAGAACTATAAGTATATATTAGTGAATATACATAATATCCAACATCGATGATACACACCTGAAGATTGCATTAACTGCCTGAGACTCTCAGCAGTCTTATTCACGTTGGATATTATATATATTCACTAATATCTCTCTCTCTCTCTCTCTCTCTCTCTCATATATATATATATATATATATATATATATATATCAAATGAAAAACTTAGTGCATCATTGAAACTTGATTATAAATTACAATTTATTTCAACAAGTTTTCATACTTGTCTCATCAGACTGAAATTACAAATAGTTTAAATTAATCCAAATAATATTTTTTTAAAAAAACAATATAATAGGAAGTCTAAACACTTGACCTAGAAAATCTATTTTCTGACAATTTATAATATTGAAGACATGGATTGCGGAGGAGAGGCAGCTGTCAACCCCATGTTCATGTGTGATATTTGGGAGAATACCTGTAAGAGCTAGAGAAATACATTAGAATAAAATCCATATCATCATAAAGATATATGTATATATATATATATATATATATATATATATATATATATATATATATAATATAGGGGGAAGTGAAAATAATATATTATATAAAAGCCAAAATCTTAAATTCGATATGTAATTCATCATCATAATTATAGAATCCAACACATATGCACACATATACTTACATACACACATACTCATATATATATATATATATATATATATATATATATATTTATATATACAAATTCATATATATATATATATATACATACAACACACATGCACATGTGAATCCACACATTCATACAAACACATAAGTAAACACATATATGCAATGCCTGTGCATAAACATATATATACATACACACATCCCCACATACACATATACACAAACATATACATACACACATATGCATATTACACACATATGCATATGCACATATACACAACACATATATCTCCACATACACAAATGCATTTATATATATATATATATATATTTAAGTTTGTGCATGTGTGTTATTATACACACACACATACATGTGATAGTAACTGACATAATTTCCAGTTAACAGTATGAAAATAGTGTTCCCTAAATTCTTCCAGTTGCTAAGGACATTTTGTTTTTCTCATTATTAGTTACTTTGTTTAAATAAATTCATTTCGTTTTTTGCCCTGAGAAAGTCCACATTGGACGAAACGCGTTGGCAACTATTACAGTTTTCCTATTGTTATTTATATTTATATATATTGTCTTTTCTACAGGTTAACTCTGAGAAATTTTCATATATATATATAATTTCGCACATGCATGTTGTTTGTTTTTGATTTTGTCAGCTGCTGAGTATAGTAATGTCAGCTGGGCAACATCTGTGAGAGAAAGAGCACCGTGATGCAATTCACTCTACCAGAAGTTTGGAAATGGCATACTGTACTGCTTGGTATGCATGTAGGAAGCTGCAATACAAACATTTCAGAATGTTTGGGTGTCAATCTGAGGACAGTGCAGAGGATTTCAAAAGAGTTGGATGAGTCTAATGGTGATTACGAAAGTACGGCAGCTTGGAAAAGTCACTCTGATACGAAAGGAACTCCTGAATTTGTTGGTAATGGCCTCAGACTCAACAAAGAGGCCTACATCAAGTGCCTTGAGGAGGCAGTGCTGCTCTGGGTCAAGAGGGTGACTGCTGGAAGACCCTATGTCTGGCAACAGGACTCTTCACTATGCCACACATGCAGTAGAACCCAGTCAGAGCTGTCACACAATTTCTGTGACCCCATCACCCCTTACATCTGACCACCTAACTCTCCAGAATGCAACCCCTCTTGATTATTATGTGTGGGGTGCAGCTGAGCGAGATACCAACAAAATCCTTGTAACACTAAAGATGTACTGAAGGCAAGAATTATGGCAGCAATCACCAACAAAGAGACACAAAGATCTACTAACCACAAGGTCAACACTGAGGTTCTGAAGTCGTCTGGAGGCTGTAGTTGAAGCAAATGGCAATCTTATTGAATAGATTTAATTTTTAGTATTTCAAGATATTTTTGTGCAATTTTGGTAAATATATCTGCTAAAATGATGTTGTCAGTGTTATTTTATTTTTTGCATAATTTAGATGAAAATTTATCCTTAACACACACTATATTTATATATATATATATATATATATAAAAAAATATAAAAGTGAACATAGAAGTCAATACTTAGAGCAACTAGGCAATCATCAGGCAACTAGTGCTTAAATAGCTGAGAAAAATAACATCACTAGTTGCCTGACGATTGCATCTAGCATGAAACAGACTGTCACCTCTAAGTGTTGACTTCTATGCTCACTTTTATAATTACACACGCTCTATCTCTGATATTGAGCACTTTATCCCATAAATATAACACACTTTAACACTATATTTCTTCATATGTATATATATATATATATATATATATATATATATATATATTCTATCAAGAAGACTTACTTTGAACTTCTTGAATCATAGCTCCATAAGGATCTGTTTAAAGAGACACAAAGACCTACTAACCACTGTTCGCAACATGCTCTTAGAAAACACCAATAAAATACACTCAACTGCAGAATACATTTAAAAGTAATGGAAGCCTTAATAATAAAAACATGAGACCAACTCTTAATAATATTAATGATGTGGAACATGGCCACCATGTCCTGACTGTGTTCTGAAATGAAAACATTTCTATGTAAAAAAAACAAAAAATATTAAGACAAATAAAAACAACCTTAATAATGGTTAATAGATTATGCAAAAGTGGCTCGGACACAAAGATCATTTGTATGGTTTTTATACACTCTATGTGCAAAAAAGAAATCTGCATGCAAGAAAAATATAATAAAAAGCTTAATCTCTGTGACTTGTCAGTTATCTTCAATGAAACCCATATAAAAGAGGGAATGCTACCGAAATAAACAATTATATAAACCAAAATCTGAATGAGGAACAAACCTCTGATTTGACAACTTACACAACCTTTGGCTACTAAATCGACATTAATAAAGCAATTTAAAATTTGAAATGAATTTTTTTTCATTATATATTTTGTAATTCCTGTAATGTCAATATCAGCCCCCTTCCTTCAACGTTTTCCCAACTCTCACCTCGAGGTATATCTTGCCCAATAAAGAAAATTATACTTATAAATATTTTTTCCCTCTGCAACAAACTTTTCTCTCTACAAAGAGTTTGATTCCAGCCAAAAATGGCTCCATAACAACTTTTTAGTTCTCTCTCTCTCTCCCTCATATATATATATACATATATATATATATATATATAGTTTATTCTTTATCATTGTATTTACTTATGCCTTATATTGCACAAATCCATTAAGGCCCTCCCTTGATACACTTTCCCATTAGCTTTGGTAAATATGTTCCAATGACTGCCAAGAATTTTTCTGCATCTTGTCTTCAAATGTCAGTCAGTCGATAATCAAATTTCAATGATTCTCGATGCTTTAATTTCTATCCAGAGCCTCCATTACACCATTTTGTTTGAAAGCAGCAAGTACCACAAATTGTCACTGTCCACAGAATTAATCCAAGCAGACAGATTCCTCTCAAGATCCTCAATAAGTACACACCCAGAATTCTCATTTTGCCGAAAGGATTTCCCCAGCTGAGCAGAATGATCCTATTTCCAGTCTGTATTCAGTATTCATTAAACTTTGCTTTGTTCTGTTTCGTATTTAGAAACCAAGACCTAATCATTGTATGACAATGCTGAGTCACAGCCTTTTTTCTTCTTTCTTTCACCTTTCGATGCTAATATAAAATCAATTCAAATTTTCTCAAGGTAATTCGCTCTTTTCTACAAGCTCACTTTCGATGCATGTCACTTGAAAAACCCATATAACATATATAATCCTCGTTAATTATTTACTGACTTCAAAAAATTTGCAATCAAGCCGCTGACCTTCTGGCTAAAGCCTTATCAATCTTATAAGACTTTCTTATTGGAGTTTAGTGTTGTTTGCAAATATTTTTCTGTGCATTCCTCTCGGCCAGGAAGAATAAATAAGACATCAGAATGTTGGCACTCAGATAATGTTTTTTAAGAATTGGTGGCACACAAAATGTCTCGCTTTCTAGAAGAATTAACATTTGAAGAAAAAGGTCAGAAGAAAATGATTATTTCGGAAAAGAATAAATAAAATCTGTTGAAATTGAAAATGTCTCACTTCCCAGATCTTAACAAAAATGTCAGTTCACAAATGAAGCATTTTCATGGTACTCATGGTTCTTTCAAAGTCATGCCTATATATTTGTTTTTCCATGAACTTTTCAGTTAATATCTTATAATGTCTTCCTACTGAAGTTCAAAAATGAAGTAATTTCAAGATTGCAGTCATTTCTCAATACTGTTTTCATCTTTATAATATTTATTAGAATGGACGGATTAACCAACATATTTATATTTTAATCCAAGCTCCAGGAGTTGGGGACTGAGTTTACTGCCCAGTGCCTGAGGTGTTCCCAAAAAGGGGAAGTGCTGAAGGAGGTTAGGAATTTTTGCACAGTACTGCAGATAAACCCACCTTAAACTGACCTTGTGTTGCATCTGTTGCGAGGTGGGAGAAATACCTAAAAATCCATTTGCCTGGTGAAGTTCTATCAGATTAGATCAACACCCCTATCTCTCTTGCCCTCAATAATCCATGTGAGAGTTAAGTTTTCCAAGCCTTCCTTCCTCATTATATCCAAGAAATTTCAGTTATCTTTGCCTGATTCTGATCAGAATTGTTCTTTCTGTTGCCATTTTCTTTAACACTTCCTTGTTGCTTACTCACTTCGTCCATGGAATTCTCAGTATCCTTCTGTAGAACCACATTTCTGATGCCTCTAGTTTTTTTTTTCCTCATCTGTGGGGAAATTGTCCAACATTCACTGCCATAGAAGAGGATGAATACGGCACAGCAATTTAGCCCCCTTTTTCTTTGATTCTAATCACAATTTTCCATTACTCAGCATCTTGCTTAGCTTTGGAATGCTTCTTTCACTTGTTCAATTCATCTTCAGATCTCAGGTATTACATGGTCCATTCTTTGTTAAAGCACTTCCCAGATATTTGAACTTCTGCACCTGCTTGATGTTTACATCTCAAATTTCTAACTCCCATATTGGGCTTTTTCTCTTGCTGATGACCATATTTTTTATATTCTTCCAGCTGATAGGACTTTTTTCTCACTTTCTTTTACCACACCTATGACTTACAGAATGTATAGGCAAGACAAAAACATGGCAAAATGATAATTGTAGTCAATGTAATTCCAGAACACACCATACTAGTTGGAGACTTTGCTCTGAAATGACCCCAAAATAGTGGGTGTAGTTTGAACCCCTTCCCCACGTGGAATTCTGACAGTGATTGATTATCTTTATCTAAGTTTAGATAAGACTAGAAAACATCAAAATGGCCAGTATGGTTGTGGCACTCTTGAGGTCAAGAGGCTTCGATGCTCATCCAAGCGCCTTCCTTTGTGTGCCTTGATCACAGCAAGGAGATGAGCCAAGCCCCTGCAGGGAGGGTGGATAGATGGCCATCCTGTTGATATCTGTTGTCTCTATTACCCTCTCTTTTCCTATGTCTTCCTCCCATCCCAAAACCAAAGCAAGAAGAAGGAGTAAAGAGAAACCCAAAGAAAATTTATATGGACACAATATTTTTCATTTTGTTTTTCAGATAAAATATTTTCATAATTATTCTTTGACTAATTTTCATTTATTTACTTTTACAAATAAGCCTCACAAGAAAGAATGAATTTTGATGTGGAGATTAAAGTTGTAAAAAAAAGGATTAAAGATAATCCTCACAAGAATGAGGGTATTTTGAAGCGGAGATTAAAATTGGAAACTCATAAAGTAAAGACAGACTTCCCAAGAATGAGTTAATTTTGGAGAAAAAAAGATTAAATAGAGAATTATTTCAAAATCTGGTTGACTTTCTGCTAAGATCTTGTTTCTGAAGATGTTTGAATTTTGTTTAAAAAGTTTAATGCATAGATAAATGATGACAGAATTTGCGGAAACATCTAAAGTAAATTATAGATAAGAATACGTTTCACACAAAAGTAAAAACTAATATCAAACAATAAAGACCATTGTAGGGTTACAGAAGGCACTTATCTCACTTTGGTGGCAATAAATCATGTGGGTCACATGACAGCCACTTATTGATATCACTCCATACAGAGACAAAAGCACCAGTCAATTTCAGTTTGTTTACAGCAGATAAACTGTAAGGTTGCTTTCTTTAGCCCAGCTGCTGCTCTCTCCAACCTTGCCCTGGACAGAGGCTAAATCTGCCTCCTCTGAAACTTACAAGTCCATGGTGCTATTTCCTTTTGGGAATATATCTTTTCCAGATATAGAAAGAAACTCCAGCTCACGGTCCTCAATTCAGAAAAACCTAAGAATCGCTGTTTCCCATTTGGGAATATCTTCTCAGCTTGGCCACAGTTGATGAATCTGGACCATTTGTATCGGTAATTCTAAACATGGCTTCTCCAGACACAGGAGTATCTCCATATTATATGTAAGACCCTTCTTTTTTGTTTCTTCTTACACTCTGCTCTGCTGTGTAGATATATGTGATATACTATTCTCTGCATGAGACACATGTATGTGTGTGTATATATATATATATATATAGAGAGAGAGATAGATAGATAGATAGATAGATAGATAGATTTGTGTATGTCTTAGTGGTGTAAAAGTCTCTCTCTGAGAACAATGCATGTTTGTCCTTCCTTTTATTTTCAGCCATTCCAGTCCGAAGTATAGTGTTATTATATTACAGATATAATAATGCCCATAATGGGGGAAATGTAAATGGGAGGATAAACATTTCTTCCATAGCTCTCTCCTGTTACACCATTAACATCTAGCTATTTTACTTTATATAGCTGCATTAAAATAAAGCCTATATTAAATCTTTGTTTTAGAGAGCACCCACATTTCACTTGTAGTATTCTTTCTGATTTCAATGACTTCTTTCTGATTCTGATTATAAAAGGAACACATAACCAAAGGTGCATGGGAATACAACACAATCTACTTAGCAAGCTTAAGTAAATGGATTGCAAAATGGGTTTTAGGAGAAATAACAAAAAGACTAAATTTACTAAGAGCTACATAGGACAGGAAATTGTGGAGAGACATGATCACCAATGTTCTGAACAGACCCAACACATAGAAAAAGAAGATTTGATTGGCAGTTAGGTCTCACTATCTTATTGTTGAAATTGCTAGATGTAACCATAAGTTCTATTCTGACAGTTTCTCTTCTTGCTTTCTTGTCAACTAGGATCTTCAAAAATTTAAATATAATGTCAATTGTCATCTTCTGTCTCCTTGAATCTCATCCTGTTTATTGTCGTCTTTTCTCAATAACATTTTCTCAATTTCTTTCACACTTGTTAACCCCATGCATCTTAGTGAATTTATTGCCTTGTTTAGGGTGAAATGATTAAAAAAAAA
Organism: Acanthosepion esculentum; assembly: GCA_964036315.1. NCBI lineage: Eukaryota > Metazoa > Mollusca > Cephalopoda > Sepiida > Sepiidae > Acanthosepion > Acanthosepion esculentum. The sequence continues at coordinate 5,352,282 of OZ038511.1, forward strand.
AGGTCAACAATGAATGAACATGAAGAATGGTGTGCAGAGGCAAAGAACCTTTAGAATGGTATGTAGAATTTCTTGTTATCTACTTGAATGCAACAAAAGCCAATTTATTTGGCATTAGTTCTGTTACTATTCTGAAATTTCCATTTTCTTTGAACTTGAGGGAAATCAGAGAAATTTAATCCGGTTCTTATTCAAAGGCTGCATGATGGAATTCCACTAGTCACTTTTATCCAATGTAAAACTTCAAGATAATACTTTCAAAGCAAATAATATCGTCATATGTGACTAAATGTTCTGACCTTTTGATGTTAATATTGCAACATATTTTATGGCTCACCAGTACTTATTAGAATCATGCGACATGAAGCACAGGACTATTTCTATTTTGTAAACATCTTACTAAAAACAATCATATATGATCATTTTGGATAAAAAAAAAAAAATCCTGGCAGAAATTTGTGGAATAACCTAGAGATGGATAATCATTTAATCAGCTGATAGGATGGGGGGGGGGGGTTGTTTGCAACTCTCTTCAAACAGGAAAACTATTTACTATTAATTCATGAGCATAAGTCTCATAATCCTGAGGGTTGTAGGGGCATCACATGTAGTGCAGCTATAGCAGCATTGGTGTGTCTTGGGCAAGATAGCCAATCATCTCAAGGATGGTTTGAATTCAGAACTTGCCTTCTCCTAGACTGGTTGCTAATCAAGGCTAGATGCATTTGGTCAAGCTCATTTCATTTAGTTTCTTTTTCTTTTTCTTTATGTCTTTTATCACTTTTTGTTATAAAGTATCCCATATTGCAAGAATAGAAGATCTGCCAAGAAAGGTGAAATGTTATAAGAATCTGGATGGAAATTTACTGGGGGATGATCCAGCAATTAAAGCACTTTCTATACACTTTCATTATAGTAAATTGCTTTCTTTTTTAATTAAAGTAGTATTTTGAAATCAAAATTATCGTCAAACTCACTACAGGGAGCAAGTAACGCATTTTTTCCAGTTTGTCATTAATTTTCATGAAATTGTTCTGATATATAATAAATTATGTATCATTTTCTCCCATATATATATTATGTATATATATATATATATATATATATATATATATATATATATATATAATAAGCAAGAAGAAAACCTTAAAGATTCATTTTACCGAAATTTCTTAATAAAAACTCTTTACTATAAGATTTCAGTCAGTATTATTATTATGATTATTATTATTATAATGCTTTGTAGTCTACATTACCTATAAAATATATATTCCTTACTATTCCAAACATTATTTTGTAGGATACCCATGTTTGAGTAGACATCCTGTTTTTTCCCTGGATTAATATCCACCTTGAAATTATCCCTACCAGTCACAAATTTGTATATATATATATATATATATATATATATATATATATATATATATATATACATACATGCACACACACACACACACCTGTTTCATACTTTCATACGATTTTTAAAAATGGGTGTCTGTTTATTTTAATGGACTTGAAATCTATTATTCTTTTCAGATTTTACAAAATGAATGTGTCAGCAATGCCAATAGTTTGAAATAATTATTAAATTGCTCATGTTTTTAAATTCTATAATTTTGCATTTTTTCTTCTCTATGCATAGCTTTTGCAATTTTCTGTTTGTTTGTCTTTTTTTATTATGTAAACACATTATTCTGCTAAGTGTATTTTTCTTTTACTTTTAGTTCCCATATAATATACATATATATATATATATATATATATATATATATATATATATATATATATATATATATATTCACCATTAGCAGAATGTTACAAAGACAAAACAGAAATTGCAATCTTTGCATGAAGGTAAAACTACAAATTATAGAATTTAAGAACATGAACAATTTAATAAACTAAAGAAATGAGATTATTCCAAACTGGTAGCAAGATAATCCATTCCCTTTGAAAAACCTGAAAAGAACAACATGAGCATTAAAAATAAACTAGCACCCATTTTGAAAAATTGCTAAATGTGAAACTGCTGTTACTGGATAAATAAATCAAAAATATTATCTTTATGCATATTAAAAATTTCTTAATTGTATTTAAAATAGAGCACTTATATATGTAAGAAAAGAAATATACAAATAAAATGTATATTCCCTACTATTCCAAACATTATTTTGTGGATACCCATGTTTGAGTAGACACCCTGTTTTTTTTTTGTAGTTTTTTTTTCAAGCAGTGTAATTGAATCTACTGGTCTTTGCATTAAGGAGACCTAATAAAGAAAATAGGTTGTCTCTATGGCTGAGCAGTTTCTCCTACAAAGAGTGATGTAGTTTCCATACTCTGCCAGAGTGTACATATCCTTTGAGAATAACCATGATGTTTCCAGATGGAAATCCTACTATTTAACCCATAGCTGGAGGGAGGAGATAGATTCATACCTTTTCCAAAGCTATTTGTATGTAATTGAATACAATGAACCTGACTGGAATTAAAGTTAGCTGTTTGATTTCTCATTCCTAGATGCTATCCGCTACCCCAATCGGTTTGATATGATAAAAAGCAACTTTTTTTCTTTTCTTTTTTTAAGCTTTTCACCCCAAGCAAGGCTGGAAGCCACTAGCACGCAAGGGGTTACAGAAGGTTTGGAGGAAGAGCAGATAGGAGTGGTAAAGGAGAGGATGTGGAGAAAGATAGTGGATCGATCAAGGCAAGGGGGTTACAGAAGATTTGGAGCGAGAGCAGATAGGAATGAAAGATGAAAGGATGTGGAGAAGGGAAGTGGATAGATCAAGGCAACTGGAGATGTCGATTGACATTACACTTAAATAGTTGGAGATTATATTTGACAGGGAAACAGGAATAAGGAAGGGAGTTCCACAGGCGAGATGTGCGAGACATGAAGCTATTGGAGTAGAAGATACGTCTACATCTAACAGGGGTGGAAACGGGATGCCAGCCTCGTAGGACGTTTAAATTCATGAGGCCTGGGGACCAGTGAAAGCAGCTGATCGGAGCAATTACTGTGAAAGTATTTGTAAAAAAGACAGAGCGAGGTAACGGCGCGTCTGTGAGAGAGCGACGGCAGACGAGATGACAGATGAGGGCCAATTACATTTCATATCCGTCTCTGGATCTTATCAATAACCCTGAGGCAAACAGCAGGGGCTCCAGACCATATATGGCAGCATGAGAAAGTACTTGTCAAAAACGAATAATAATTAAAAAGGTTTCATGGTAGTGAAACTTCAAGAAAAAAATAATTTTTGATTTTGTTTAAAGGGACAAAATAATTTGAATTTGAAAGTGCAAAAGTCTGCTGGTTTCAGAATTGTGAACATTTAACCATTCCCATAAAAGACGAGCATAATTAATCTCAATTAAAAGGTACTCAGGTAAAACAATATTTTCAGATAATGTCTATTTTAATTACATCCTCTTGTATTTCAAGTGACCTTGAAGACTATTAACTATTTTCTTCCTTTCAAGTGAATTTAATAAACATGCCCTTTGTCATTTGCTTTCACTCTTACATTGTAAGTACAATTCGGTACTAGCACTTGCAATTCCTATTTGTAGCCATTAGTAGTTAATTAGAATTAGTTGATCCATGCCACTGTAGTTGACCGTGTCATTTATCAACTGCTATTGATTACTATATATGAAGCCAATGTATCGGTCTGTTGATGTTTGCCAAACTATACGACTATAGAACTGCTTTCTGATCCAGGTTTTTCTTCATAGAGATTTGCTCCATGAGGTGACTAAGGTTTTGTCTATTGACTCTGTTTGGTTAGGTTGGATCTGCCACAATATCCTTCTCTGAGTCATAGGAGCATGCAAGCCATGAGTACTGCTTATCTATTTTCAAGAATATATATATATATCACACATTCAAAATTACTTTTTTCTGCAGATGTGATATTTTCAAAATATATTTATGTCAAAGAGAAATTTTAAGGTTTTATTTGAAATTCAAACAAGAAATATTATCGTTATTTTTTAAGTATTTTTTGTACAGCTATCTTTATCATTGTTTTTTGTATAACAATAATTCTGTTGTTTAATTCTCCCTCCTTCATCAGGTGAATGTGATAAAAAAACAGAAAAAAACAAGGATAATAAACAAAAAGAAAGAAACAATGATAAACTAATGTTGGACAATGTTAAATTTTACTTAAAAGAAAGTTGGAAAAATCAAAATAGGCCAAGTTTTTGAAACATCTGCTTATTTTAATATACACGGTGACTTCCATGTAAACAGGAACAGGAACTGATTTTTGAAACTGATACAAACAAAATAGTTGTTGAGGCAAAATGAAAGTAAATCTCTTTTTTTCATATTTTAGCCGAGTGGATAAAAGAGTTGGTTGAAGTAAGCCAGTCACTTCACCCAAAGTGTTGTGAGTTCAATACCTGGCCACAGCAGAGGTGAACAAAAAAAAAAAAAAATGGCGATTTGAGTCACAAAAAGGGAAAATAATTGAAACTGTGATATTCAGAAAAGGCATGGCATGTGGAACTAGAACACACTACTCCAGTGGACTAAATAAAAGGTTTGGTTCAAAATTCCAACGTATATCACCTGAAGAATACCGGAATTTTCAACTGCCGAAATGTTTTGAATATGACAATAAAGATGAAGAAAACAGTTCAAACAATGTAAATATTGTGTTTGCTTGTTTATTTCTCAGAATTGTTAAACGGTGAGATTAGTTATTTGCTTTTACGGAAATATTTGGCATTTACTGACTGAACAGTTAGTGTTACTGTTTGGTTGAAATTTATAGAATCTTTTTATTAAAAGAATTTTTCAAATCCACTAATTGTTATTACTCTTTTTTGTATTAATGGGAGTTTCCTTCCTAACCTTTTGTTTAAATTAATGTGGAAAGTCAAAATATTGATTTTGTCATAATTTTCTCTTTGATTTACATGTGCTGTCCATTTTAGTTGTTACTGCTGTTGAAAATCTTCAAATGATACGGTTTTTGTTATTTGATAATGTAATGAATAACCAACACTGAATATAAATTTAAGAAGCTTTATTCGGCAAAACTGAATCGTTAGTAATTAAACAGCCTTTTCTACAGGATGGTTCGTATTGAAATGGATAGGACAGGATACGGTCATTTTTATCACAGGAAGCGCATTCTTTCTTTGGATTTCTTTGTAAACTGCAACCACATCCATGGGTATGACTGTAAACTGCATCCACATCCATGGGTATGACGGTAAACTGCATATGCATACTGGGTATGGCAATAAACTATGTTCAACAGAAAGGCCGTTTTTGAAAAAATAAGGTTGTCAGCTATACGTTTTTGGAAAAATAATATTACCAGCTGTACATTTTTGGAAAATAATATTGCCAGCTATACATCTAAATGTTTCCAGCAATAAATTTTTGAAAACCAAATGTTTCCAGCAATAAATTTTTGAAAACCAAATGTTTCCAGCAATAAATTTTTGAAAACCAAATGTTTCCAGCAATAAATTTTTGAAAACCAAATGTTTCCAGCAATACATTTTTGAAAACCAAATGTTTCCAGCAATACATTTTTGAAAACCAAATGTTGCCAGACTCAAAATCATTTTCGGCATAAAATGACCCCTAAGGTTGGAATGCCGGTAAACAAAACAATCAAACCAAACCAAACAATTTATTGGAAAATAGTTTCTGTTTTATATTTAGTAAATATTTTACTACGTCTAGCTTAGTCTCCAATTCAAGATTAAGTGTGAAGAAATGTTGAATAGGAAACTGTGTTGGGAGAAAATTCAAAGTTTGCAAAGAAGATGGCAAAATGCAGTGAGGAAGAGGAATACCTTTGGAAGCACAACATTGTTACATTTTGAATTTTGCAAATTTTCAAGTCAAATCAAGATCTGCTGCAGGTTTCCCAGTGATTGGGGTAGGCAGTCATCGACTAACTCTTCTGTCCAAGCATCCCTGTCAAGTGGGCTAATGTGGGCAAGGCCACACTCCTGCACATCTATTCCAAAACAATCCTTCCACATCTTCCTAGGTCTATATTTTAAAATGACCTGGGCTAACTTAAGATACTAATAAAACAATTCAAACTTTAGTAGCAGTGAGCTTTTAAATGTTGTCCACTTTGCAACTTGTAGTCCAATAAGGAAGTCTTATTGTAAAAGGGTATTCTTGTTTTAAAATCAGTATTCAAAATCCTATTTTTTGTTGTGAACTTGACCCAACATGCAAAAATCAAATAAGTATAAAGATTTAATGGTCTAGAAAGTGTTTTAATAGAGCATGGAAAATGCAACACTAAAATATGCATTTAGGTAATGAAAGATGCCTTCCTAAAGCTAAGCAAATTATTAAGAAATAGGAAAATCTCATTAGAAACAAAGAAAAGAATACTTAACTTTTATATAATATCAGTCCTCCAATATGGAAGTGAATATTTGACAATCTCCTCACATATAAAGAAGAGACGGGAATCAACAGAAATATGGTTCTACTGAAGATGGAAAGTGGCAGAGAGGAAAGCAGCGGATAGCCTACCAAATGAGATTCTATAAATGGATGGCAGAACAGGGATTAAAAAACATAGCGAAAGATAAGAATTTACTAAGAGCTCCAAAGGACAGAAAATTGTGGAGAGCCATGATTACCAACATCCTCAAGGCACATAGAAGAAATTCCAGTGGGAAATATACAATGACATGACCTACATGGCTGACTTTTTGATATTTAATAAATTTAACTTAGTCCAACCAAAAGTTGCCTGAAATTTAGGAAGATCAATCTTCCAAATTAAGAAGGCTATCTTACCTGCCTTGAAAATCAGCATTTAAAATTCTAGCTTCTAACCTGGGATAGAATAGTAATCGCTGGTGCTACCAGTGAAGAATATGCAACTACTTCAGCAATCAGACAGGATACACCATCTATTAGTACTTGAGTAGTGAAATTGCAATGTTTATTTTTATTTCTCCAATTGGTAAAGAAAAAGTTAACGAGCGGCTGGAAATACAATAAGATTTGATTGCCATTTCTATTTCAGAAGTAAATAGTTCATCTTATGTGACAGACAGTAAAATTAAAACAGAATGATTTAGGATATAATTATCCAAGTTAAGACCATTGTTATTCACAAGGAGGTGCTGAAAAGTTCCTCACTCTGTCCACCCAAGAAGAGATTAAAAAGAAAAGGAATCTGATGTTGCATCTTTTGGTCAGATTTTGGGAAGTGAATAAGGCTAAGAACTTTTCAGTTGTCGGTTCCAATCCCCACAGGGAATGACTGCAAAACATTTTTCCAATCCCCAAATTATAGGCAGGACACAAATGCATGCTGGGATTTTTTCAAATTTATATAATGAATTGCATTATGATAGAGGAAAGTGTGTGTACGTATGTGTGTAGGGGTAAGGTTTATAAGCCTGAAAACATTGAATCTAAGACTTAAAGTTATGTTCTGTACTCAACAGAATACATTTACAAAATGGCATAAAAAGAAAACATATTTTAATAAGAATAATTATCAATTTAAAATCGTTGAATAAAATACACAAATTTCAAACTATCAAAAAGATAAATGATAGAGATAGGTAAAGAGAAAGATAATGGTCTGGATTGGTAAAGAGAAAGATAATGGTCTGGATTGGTAAAGAGAAAGATAATGGTCTGGATCAGTAAAGAGAAAGATAATGGTCTAGATAAGTAAAAGGGAAGATAATGGTCTGGATTGGTAAAGCGAAAGATAATGGTCTAGATAAGTAAAAGGGAAGATAATGGTCTGGATTGGTAAAGCGAAAGATAATGGTCTAGATAAGTAAAAGGGAAGATAATGGTCTGGATTGGTAAAGCGAAAGATAATGGTCTAGATAAGTAAAAGGGAAGATAATGGTCTGTATTGGTAAAGAGACAGATAATGGTCTAGATAAGTAAAAGGGAAGATAATGGTCTGGATTGGTAAAGCGAAAGATAATGGTCTAGATAAGTAAAAGGGAAGATAATGGTCTGGATTGGTAAAGAGAAAGATAATGGTCTAGATAAGTAAAAGGGAAGATAATGGTCTGGATTGGTAAAGCGAAAGATAATGGTCTAGATAAGTAAAAGGGAAGATAATGGTCTGGATTGGTAAAGCGAAAGATAATGGTCTAGATAAGTAAAAGGGAAGATAATGGTCTGTATTGGTAAAGAGACAGATAATGGTTTAGGTTGGTAAATAGAAGGATAATGGTCTAGATTAGTAAATAGAAAGATAATGGTCTAGACTGGTAAAGAGAAAGACAATGGTCTAGATTGGTAAAGAGAAAGATAATGGTCTGGATCAGTAAAAAGAATGATAATAGTCTCGATTGGTAAAGAGAAAGAATGGTCTGGATTTGTAAAGAGTAAAATAATTGTCTGGATCTTCCAATGAATGGTAATACGAATTTATTCTTAGAATTTCAGATTATACTTATTCTTAATGCAAAAATGGAAGACATTTATATTTATTTAAATACATTTAATTATTTATTAAATTAATTAATGTATGCAGATATATATTTAATTTCTTTTTATATAATTGAATACAGTAAAATTGTAATTTAACAGTTTCCATTTTTTTAAATTTTGATTTGTTAATATTTTTATAGATAATCAATAATCAATCAACTCATAATTTGACCTGGGGCAAGTAATGTAATTAATTCTTAATAATTATATGATCTAAAAGAATTTATACTTTCCTTGATCAAGTAAAGACTGCTGGCTTTGTGGAGTATCAAAAATAGCTGAGAAGATATGAATAGCAAATTCTCATCTCTAATTAAGGAAGCAGTAAAGATGACAGTAATAACAAAGCGAGATAACTCAAAGTTAGGTTTAGAACAGACAAAAAATAAATGGGAGAAACATGGAGATAAAACCCAAGGAAGAGAGAACTAAATGTACTGAAATAAACAAACTAATCAATGAGAAAAAAAAAATGGACATGGAAAGAACAAAAATGATTATTAGAAAAAGGAAAATGGCTGAAATCTGCTTGCTCCTCATCCCACACATATAGCCAGCAATTGCTTACATTAAAAACAGAAACCATAAAGTTACGAAATATTAAGATGTTACGGATAACCAATAACATTTACACTTTCAAAATTAAATCACCTTAATATTCCCTCCAGCAAGGTGACTTGGCAGATGGCATTGGTTTGCAAGCTAGTCTGTATTTTTTTAATCAGTTCACCTCAAACAAGGTGATAATAGCACTAAGATGCAATGAGATACTGGAAGTGAAAGAAACTGAAAATAGTTTAGAAATCCAATCCTAAACAATGAACAAGAAATCAACCTCTAGTCCTGACCAGCAGGACAGAGTAGTGGGTTCAATCTTCACTGGATGCCCTATAGCAGTGCTAAATTATGCTAAGCTTTATCTGTCTATAGTTCTGAGATGAAGTATTATGTACACTATTTACATTATTCGGACTATTGTCCTCATCTTTGTTGCCATGTTTATCACAACGTTTCGGCCTTTCGGTATCTGTCTATATTTCTGAGATGAAGTATTATGTACACTATTTACATTATTCGGACTATTGTCCTTATCTTTGTTGCCATGTTTATCACAATGTTTCGGACGTTGTACGCTCCGACTTCTTCAGGTGGTTGGAATGTCAACATTCAAACCACTTGAAGGAGACTGGAGCACACAACGGCCAAAATGTTGTGATAAATATGGCAACAAAGATGAGGACCATAGTCTGAATAATGTAAATAGTGCTAAGCTTAATAAATAACAAAAACAATCACTTCAGCAGATAATAGTGATGTGCCAGAGGAAAGAAATAGCAAAAATAGTTGTATTTCTGAATTTGAAATGCATAAACTACCACATAAAGATGGCATAGTAACAGACCTTTTCAAAGATGGATTAGCACAGTGCATTGTCTTGAAATAATAATTCTACTTTATAAAAAAAAAACAGATAATAAAAACCTTGCCAATTAACACCTTTTCACATTATTATTGAAGGCACAGAGTTCAAAGAAATTAAAACAATTACTTGCTTACTTATTTTAGTGCATCTCTTGACTTGAAATTATTGTCATGTGATGCAAATAATAGTGTATTATTTAAATAAATTAGCCATAGATAATCAACAGTACATTTTTATAGCCATCTGGCACTTATAATATTGCCAACTAAAACTGTTTTTATATTTACATAAGTAGTGAAATAAGAGAACACTGACTTCACTACTTATGTAAATATATATAACATTGTTAATCCTAATAAGTGCTAAGTAATTTGTTCTGATTAGAGAATGTATATAAATTGTTCTCAGATGTATTTACAAACAGACTAACAAACGCCCTAAATGAAAATATGATCCATGTGAACAGGTAAGTTTTAGGAGTAGTAAACTCAATGATAGATCATCTGTAGCAGTACTATTCAAAGTGTGGTATGTGTACCAGTGCCAGTATGCATGCTATCATCTTCCGGTACATGGAATGTTTCCAGGAAACAAAGAAACAGTAGTCACATTCCACTCCATGTAAGACTGTCAGCATATCTGACTTGAGTTTATTTTAATATTTCTATTTTAGTTTTATATTTATTATGGTTACAGTTTTCAATAACTTACTCATGTTAAACGAGCCCCTGAACACAGTGAAAAAGAAAATTGTTGGTATGTCATATCTAACAGTTTGAGAAGCACTGATCCACAAAAAACAGATGATGTGATTGAAAAAAATAAAACAATCAAAAGAATTCAACAATTTGTTTAGCTTTGGTTGACTCTAAAAGAAAGTATTTGACTTGATAGAACACATACAAGCCTTTAACCGAGAGTATTAATTAAAAGTTAAATGTACTGAGAATTTATGCATTAACATTACAAGAATCATTTGCTAACACTAGACACGGATAAAGATTTCAAAAGAAGCAAGACCAGATAGGATTTCCCTGAATTTATTCCCAACATACTTTGAAGCTATCTTCCAGAAAATGGAATGACAATAGATGGGAGTAAAGAAGAATATTTTTTAACCATTTATAATTTGATGATGACCTCTGATTTATATCAGAATCACGGGATTTCAAGTTAAATGATCAAAAGACAGAAAGTCTCAATGTCGGTTTCAAAATAAAAGAAATGTTCAGTGTTGACATTTCCCAAAAGATCATGACAATAGATGAAGAATTGAAGTCTAAGAAAACATTGACAGAGGACAGGTGAGGGAATTAAAAAAAAAAGATCATGAAAATAAAATGTAACAGTTAGTTGAGAAATATTTAATAAAAATAGAGACTTAATGAAAAGCACCTGGCCAGAATGTCTGAAATATCAAATTTAAAATGAACAAATTTTTGAAACAGGAAAATTTAGAAAATTGCATTTGAAAAAAAGACTCAGAAATGAACAAAGATCAAATAAAATAGCAATGCTAGGAATGACAAAAAAGGAATGACAAAAAAGGAATGACAAAAAAGGAATGATAAAAAAGAGACCATCATGGATCAGAGAGCAAACCAAGAAATATCATAGAAGTGATGAAGTGACAAAAATGGAAGTGGGAAGGACACAAAGCAAGAAGAAAGGATAATAGGTAGAGCAAAAGGTCGGTTGAATGTAGCCCAATGAATAGTAGTAAAAGATCAGATAAAATATGTCAAGTTGAGATAGAGACATGCATCATTTATGCTATTTACATCATTTGGATTGTTTTCCACATCTTTATTGCCATATTCATGATGTTTCAGCCATTGTACACTCCAACTATCTTCAGGTGATATACATTAGAATTTCAAACAGTACCATTTATTTAGGTATGTATTGGTCATAGTTTTCATGAAAGGTATTGGGAAAGGTCTTTGACAAGCAGTGAATTTGCAATGGTTACTGATTATATTGACTTACATTCAAGTTTTCCTAATAGCAACTGATTTTTTAAAAAGTCAGCTTCTAATAAACCATTACCGGTTTATTTTACTTGATTTACACTTAAACATGGAAATTAAAAAAGTTATATAAAAATAAACTTGGAAATTAACAAAGATCAAGGAAAATAGCAATGCTAGGAATAACTCTCAGAGATAAAAAGAGACCATCATGGGTAAAAAAAAAACAGAAGATATCATAGAAGGGATTAAGTGAAAAAATGGAAGTGGGAAGGACACCTAGCAAGAAGAAAGGATAATAGGTGGAGCAAAAGGTTGGTTGAATGTCATCCAATGAATAATAAATTCATTAGAAATTGATTAGATAGAGGTATGTATTGGTCATAGTTTTCATGAAAGGTATTGGGAAAGGTCTTTGACAAGCAGTGAATTTGCAATGGTTACTGACTTACATTCAAGTTTTCCTAATAGAAACTGATTTTTTAAAAAGTCAGCTTCTAATAAACCATTACTGGTTTATTTTACTTGATTTACACTTTAATGTTGCAGTTAATTAATTGTGGCATGATTAAAAAAATGTAATACAACACTTGTTGACAGTTTCCTTATAAGTGCTATGCCAATTAATCTTTGTTTTCAGGCAATCTAAAAACAAAACTTAATTTGAACTGCACTTATAGGGTTGCATGTTTCTTTTTCTTTGTGATAAATGAAAAAAGGAAACCTATACAATGTTCTGTTAACTAGATGTGTTGAATTCTTTCCAAGATCCATGTTCCGTTGAACTAAGAAATTTATTATAAAATGTTTTAATAAACCTATCTAGAGAATTCTAGAAATTTTTATTAACTTTCTAAACTTCTTTCTTCTTCTGTTTCTTCTTCTATGTAGAGATACAAAACATGGAAATGAAAAAAAGTTATATAAAATCAAACTTGGAAATTAACAAAGACCAAGGAAAATAGCAATGCTAGGAATAACTCTCAGAGATAAAAAGAGGCCATCATGGATCAAAAAAGACAGAAGATATCATAGAAGTGATTAAGTGGGAAGGAAACCTAGCAAGAAGAAAGGATAATAGGTGGAGCAAAAGGTTGGTTAAAAGATTCTCAATGAATAGTGAATGCAAAGGAAAAAAAATAGATGAGATAGGGTAAGACATTACAGAAAACAGAACAGTCATTGTCAGCCTAGAAGGAGTGGGTAAGGAGTACAAGCAGGAGGAGGAAATGAGAGCCTCAGTCTATTTAATCTTTTCCTAGATTAGGCCCTGCACATATACAAGTATAGATGTGAAAAGATGGACACTGATCGTTTAAGCATTCTATACCAGATCCCAAATGAATTGACTAATAGAAAACTATTCCTGCTTTCCCTCTCAAGGTGTATATGCTAACGATGTGGGAGCTATGCAGACAACATAGGTATTAACAGTTAGGATAAGAATGATCTTGAAGAGAGATCAACATTCTCAACCAAGTGTTCCAAGAGGTAGGACTCAAGGTAAACCTTTCCAAAACAGAAACTATGATCTGGAATTGGAATGGAAGTAATTATGGCACCTGTACCCTGAATCCATAATAAAAATTCAGGAATTATAGAATTAATAAAAACCAAGCAATCCTCAGTGGATGGATCAATTACAACAAATTTAGTATAGGAAATAAAGGGATTGAACATAGAATCAGCTGCACGAGAGGTAGTTTCACACAACACCGCATATTGCTACAAAACCAAAATATTAACCCCAAAACTTGAGTCATGTCCTTAAATGACCTTATCAGATCAAGGCTCTCATAGGAATACCAAAGTGCCAAATCTGTTCAGAAATGTCTAAACTGTAAGCTGTATAAAACTGCTTTCTAAGATCAATAGTTAAAAATGGCTTTGAGCAAATGAAGTCTCTGGGCATTGGCAAAGTACCTCCTCCTTCAAACCTTGTGGACTAGTGCTACAGAATCACAAAGAACTGTACCAAATAAGAGGAACAACATTACTTCAGGACTTTCAACAACAGCAAAAGCTAAAATGGACATTACATTGAATTTGAAGAAAAACTAATGATATAAGATGCCGATACTCCACACTACATAAAGCAAAAGGCAAGGAAGGAAACTCCCATCAATACTGGAAAGATCAATAACAGCTACTGGACTTTCCTGAAAAATTGTTTTAAGAGAAAGATTATATAAATTTCAACTGATAGTAATACTAACTATCAATAAATGCCAAATGTTTCCTTATAAGGAAACAGCTAATATTCTCATTACCATTTGTCCATCAGTGGACTCACAATAAAAAGTAGATGTTTCTCTGTGGAAATCAATATGAACTTTTTTTTCAGTAGAATAAACATTTATGGTTAAGTTACCAAATTCTTTCAAGCAGGTTTGTAGTTTCAATTTTGCTGTTTCAGTTCACCAGACACATTCAAATTTTGAACTGACAAGTTGCAGTTTCTTTGATTTACTTTAAAAATAATAGCAGAATTAGCTCATTAGCAGGGAGTCCAAACATTCGAAATAAGATGCAACAGAACCATCTGAGGCATCTCCTACGTGACACAGTGCAAGACACGATCAAACCAGGAACAGGCTCTTAGGATAATCACATAACACTCCATTAAGAAGAATATGTTGAAATGATATGAGAAATAAATCATTTCATTGCATTGTTCCATCACAGGCAAAAGAAGAAGAGACAGAAAGAAAAAAAATAATGGACTGGCATCATCATTTACAGAGTCTCAAACATTGGCACACAACCAAGACATATGCAGGGAGCGGATCAAGTGCTTTGCTGTTCAGTGACCACACCCAATCATGCGACTGATGATAAGCAAAAACCTGGGTTGCTTTTATAACAAATGACCATCATAAAAGTCAGGTTGTAGAACTAAAATAAAGTTCATTATATTTTAAATTTGCTATCCAATTTATTCTTCTTTCATTTTCTTGAGAAACTTGCCCAGATTAGTAACCCTTTAAGTCAACTGACAGATGCCATAACAGGGGGTAGGGTGGGACCATAATTTATTCTCAGCTGAAATTAAATCCTAGCAACACGGTCTGGTGTTGGTCAAGAAGGAAGAGATTTTTTTTTTTTCATTTTATAACAAATTTAACTTTTACTCTTGCATATAAAGTCTCTTGAGCTATAAATATAAAAAAACAATATCAGAGTAGAAACTTATGTGGTCAAAAGAAATTAGCGACTCTGTTGTGGGACACAATTTCAGGTTGGGTGTTTCTTCTCTCTACACCGGTTTCTTGGCCTTTATTATTGCTCTCGCCTGTGTATCCACTTTGTTCATTCGTTTGTCCCTTCCTCCTACCACCACCACTAGCACAACCACAACTGCACGTATCATGTGATGTACCCCGATGGAAGGCACCTATCATCTGCACGATGGTCTACTTATAATGGGGAATCACCAATCACTTGCCCGGATGATAAACATACTAGACACACAGGTACCTCAAAATGGAGCACTAACCCTACACCCGCAAGTCCCACCTCGATTCCGTCCAACTATGCTAATATTATGTAAATTTGTTAATAACCCAATTTCTTATGGAACAAGAAAGAAGGGTCTCTTTTGACAGAACAACACACTTGCCTTCTCTCAAATTGAAGTCCTACATTCTAGACAAAGACGAATTCTCTTTCGTCAAGAATAAGGCAAGTCTTGGTCACCATTTCTGCCATTCCACTTTGGTTCTGGTTCACTATATCTGCTACAACTTATATGATTTGTATTACTTCAAATGTTATTTTAGTGGATGCCCATATTTTAGTAGATGTTCTGTTTATTTTAAACAGTAGTTATTTCATCTACTGAACTGCATATTCAAGAAAACTTAAAGAAAATTTGACTACTGACAGGATTATAACCTATGTGACCCCTTTGAAGGAGGAACCACCATCTGATCCAGCCTGCTTTTACCACTCGACCATGAAGAGTTTCCCAATCAAGCATGGTTTTTATTTTGCCTTTAAAGCCTACTTGCTCAGATTTTGTTTCAAAATGCCTATCTGCTCAGGTTCATATCCGAAATGTAAACAAAGCAATTTCTGAAGAATTAATGGATTTTATTTCTTAATCTGACATTTTTATTACTTCAAATCTTATTTTTAGCAGATACTTACATTTATGTAGACACACAGCTAACTTTAAACACTATTTATTTTGGTAGGCTAGTAAATAAATTGTCTGAAATAGTTTAAAATAAGTGGATATCCATTAAGAATAATGTTTGAAGTAATTAAAAATCATATGAATGTACATTATTAACAGTTTAAGTTCAGGTATGTTTGTATCAACAGATATGCTAATTAAGAATGTTGTAAGATTCCGATAAAATTTCTCTATACAAATCTGAGTAGAAATTAGTGCCATCTATGAAATGTATGCTCAGAAGATTCTTGTACTGCTATCTGCATGAGTACTATTGTGGTTTATAAATCTCCACATCTTTGTTAGCGATTAATTATTTTCCACCCTACAACCCCTTTCCCACAGACGAAACATTGGAAGCCTCTCACTGATCTATTGCTATTCCCATGTAAAGTGCTCAGGTAAACTATATTCCTTAGTTCCACTAATTCTGACCTTTACAGCTAAGACCTGTCATGCCATGCAAATTGTACTGACACCCACCACATTCCCTTCGTATTTCATTGGTGAGATGTAAGTTCCACTCAAGTAGCTTCTTCCCACACACTGCTACTTTGCAAAGGAGGATGCTTCCCCAATCACTACAATCTGAACCTGTTCAGGTCTAGGGTTAACCATTATCTTCCCCACATGTCTCAATAAATGGTTCCTCTTACTCTGTAACCCTCTACCACGAGTGGTTCTTGGGCCTTAAGTTTTGAAATGTCATAATTGGATTGTTCATTCTGATGAATACTCAGGTGTTGTTTTGTTTTCGTTTATTTTAAGCTGAGAATTTCAGCTGGCATTCTTCAGATTTTTAATGGTGAAATTTTCTTTTATTCATTCATCTTTGCTTTTTAAAAAATATGTTGCGGAGATTAGAGATACTTTAGTTTTGAAAAACTAATTCTTTCAACAAGCTTTTTTTTTTTCGTTACAAAAACTCTTCAAGTTTGTATCTATGACAATCTTACTAGAGTGTCCAGCTGATACCAATACTTAAAAAATCTTAAATGAGATCTTATCAGAACTTCAAAGTTCACACTGATTAGACTTTCTATTAGGTTTAGTGTTTTCTTTTTCTATACCATGTTGCAGCTGATTACTTTTAAGACTTTTTAAAACCCAATGTTTCAACTGATTACTTTGATAATGTTTTTCATTAAAAAAAAAAAATCAACTTTTAAGATCATTTTAACAAATTAGATGAGATCTGAAGGAGGCTGAAGATTTTACCAGTTGAAATATTAAAAAGAAACAAAAAAAACATTGAATAATTGAAGACATTAGTTAAATCATCAAGGGCTTTGGTCTCAGGTTTTCCACTGACATCAAGTGGAAAGATTATACTGGATCAATTTCTAAATCTAGAAAGATGGTTCAATATGTCGTGCTAAACAATTTGTCTTGCTAGAATCTATTTTATCATTTGTCCGTGCATCAAATTTTGCTGCCACATCTTGTCTGGTGCTTCTGTCTTATATCTAGAGATTCTTGATAAAATCCAAAGAAAGATCTGCAACATTATCAGTCCTGATCTGGCATCTCCAGTCGCTGTCCTAACACTACAGCATAGCTTCTCAGTGCTTTTTCCATAAATATTTTGATTAGAATTCTTCTGATGAGCTTTCCTCATTGGAATCTTGATTTCACAATTTTAAGCCCAGGACTCTTAATCTCACAGCTGAAATTGTTCTATCCACAAGTTGTTTACTATTACAGTGTGCGATGGATAAATTGTCATCTAAATTATGCAAAAAGGAAAATAACATTGACAACCTCATTTTAATACATATATTTACCAAAACTATGCAAAAATATCTTGAAATACTAAAGGGGAAATTTATTCAATAAAATCGCCATTGGCTTCAACCATGCCTTCCAGACAACTACAGAATCTCTTGCAACTCTTCAGGATCATCTCCTTGTTTAGTGAATGCTCCCATAATTCTTGCCTTCAGTTCATTTTGGTGTTACAAGGAGTTTTGTTGGTCCCTCACTCAACTGTGCCCCACACATAATAATCAAGGGGGTTGAAATCTGGGGAGTTATCTAGCCAAATTTAAGAGGTGATGTGGTCGCAGAAATTGTCTGAAAGCCATCATTGGGTTCTCTTGCTTGTGTGGCAGGGTGCAGAGTCCTGTTGCCACACAAAGAGTCTTCCAGCAACCACCCACTTGACCCAGGGCAGCAACTACCTCCTCAAGGCACTTTATGTAGGCCTCCATGTTGAGTCTAAGGCCCTGTGAGAAGATGAAAGGTGGCATAATGTCATTATCAACACCATGATGTTGACTAGATATTTGGTTCTCATCATTCTCAGTGTATCTTTTACAGACACAGCAAGCCAGCAGTTATATCCTGACAGAAAATTTTCTCATCTGAGAAAAAGCAAAGCATCATTCGGTTGCAGGAGATGTGCTTGAGTTTCTCAAAGACTTTGTGGTGCGGTTTTCCTTTGTCATTCATGGCTTGGGATAAAAATTGTCCCTTTCTCATCTTGTATGAGAAATACCAAATGTTTTCATGCCCCCTACGTACCTGATAAGAAACTCAAGACACTCCTTTCTCCTTGGCTATGCACCTAATTCACTTAAAGGGATCATTGTCAATTATGGGCTGGATCTCACCAACAATTTGGGGAGTTCTTTTCTTATCAGAATAAGATTTCTGTGCTGCTCTACCTTCATAATCACCATTTGACTCATCTGACTCTTTCCAAATCCTCTGCACTGTCCTCAGATTGACACCCAAACACTTTGAAATGTTCGTATTGGAGTTTCCGACACAAATGCCAAGCTGTACAGCATGCCGTTTCCAAAGTTCTGGCAGAGTAAATTGCATCATGGTGCTCTTTTTCTCACAGATGGTGCACAGATTGTATTCAATCTTTAGCATTTGAAAAATGAGACAACATATATGTAAGGTGAAATGATTATATATATATATATATATATATATATATATATATATATATATATATATATATATGTAAATGACTCCAGATTGCAGTGGAAAATATTTTTTAACCTCTTAATTGGAAATGAGAGTTCTTTTCTTGTTAGGTTAATAAAAAGTGTGCAGAGCCACTTTCCACATTGATTTCATAAAAGAAAAGCTTCTTTAAAAAAAATAAAAGGTTGAATAAATTGAAATAAAATTAAAAAATGTTTTGAATTGTTTGCCTTTACTTGGTTGTATAAAAAAACTGATAGATTAAGCATTTTCGATTTTAATGAAACAAGCGGCAAAGAATAGTGTCTTTCATCAAGGGTAATTTGACTTTCTTGAGAGTTAAATTTAATTCTGGAAAACAGAGATTTTCTCATAAAAATTTGACTATATTAAGTTAGCTTACTTTTTTCTTTTTAATCATTTCACCTTCAAGCAAGGCAATAAAACCAAATCAAGAAAACATGACTAAGAACTGTATATATTCCATCTCATGCAGTTGTGGCAAGGAATATAAAGAAAATAATATGGTTTAACAAAGGGAAGAAACTTGACTTTGTTCAAAAGATAAATATTAAACTGAAACTAATAAAACCCCATACTGTTATCATGTTACAAAGCATCAATCAAATGTTTCACACAAGATAAATAAAAACAATTGAAACATTTCTTGTTGAAATCTTTTTATAAGGATGATTATTAAATTTTATGAAAAAAAGGAAGCAATCATTTTCATAAAGATAGGAAAAATATATTTTGTACTCCTATTTGATTAACCCACTCACAAAGAAAGGCTGTAGGTTAGTGCCACTGAAATCTGAGGACAGTAGATTTAATTAGAGACAAAACACCAACACTCAAAATGACAAATTTAGCTTAAAATAAATGGGAAAAAAGAGAAAGAGCACAATAGATGTTTATACACGTAGTTTTGAGGAAAAAATTATTTGATATATGAATAATCTAAAAAAATTAAAAAATAAAAAATAAAGGAAAAAAGATTTACATTTTAAGTCCTTTAACAAAAGGCATGAGCCCACCGTTCTTTGTCCTCTTTCACCATAATCAGTTTTCTTGATTATAGTTTTGTCGCTAGCATGCTATGATATCAGAAAGAGAAATGAGGGCATGAGTGAATCCAGCAAGATTTTGTTTACTCTTCATGGCTTTACTTTGTGACAGCAAAATGGCTGCTATATCTATTTTCAGTCTTGATAAATTGCAGTCAGAGTGGTCCTGTTGCTTCATGCTTCACTGAATGCCACTCTTACTTTGGTTCATATCCACTGGTCAGTCTCTGGCAAGCCCACTCTACACCAATCCTGTGTCCCCACATTGTCTTCTTGTATTGCAATATATGCAGGGATATTGGTGAAGAACTGTCAAAGACCAGGCTTGCCTCCTCTCTGCCCTGGCTATGCTTGTAAAAGACTAAACTCACTAGTGTTGCCGGGAAACTTAATTAACTTCAACAACACCAATTAACAAGTGTAAAAATAACAACATTTATTTATGGTAATATGATTAAACTCATGAATACGTAAACAAAAGGGATTTGAAGAAGTTTCCCTGTATAAGGAATTCTTAAGTTGGAAGGAGGAGGTTGAATAGCAGTTGAAGTTATGGCTAAACAGCCCAAAGTTGTTCAACTATTTAAATGAAGGCAGCTGATGGAGCAGGTTCAATAAGTGGTCTAGAAAACAGGTCATCAACTGATTAAGGCACCATGGTCATCCAACAGGGAGAGTGTTGGTCTACTAGCAGTGAGACCAGTTTGATCTTAATTGATTTGTTTGTTGATTTGTTTTGTTTTACGGCATATCAACCTCAATGGGTGATTTAATGTCGACAACTTTTTTTTTCCCAGATAATATTTTTGCTTTGTTAGAAATCCATTTCTGTCAATATTTCTTTCCTCAAAAATATATAGCTGATAATAGTATTTTTCCAAGAAGGTATAGCTGGTAATATATATTTTTCTTTTTCCAATAATATATTGTTGGTAATATTTATTTTTCAAAAATGTATTGCTGGCAACATTTAGTTTTCGAAAATGTATTGATGGTAATAATTCTTTTTTTTAAATTTTTTTTTTACAAAGAATTTCTGGTATTAAAACCTATTTTTACACTTTCATAGTGTTTTGACCCCAGTTGCAATTCCATTGAATAAAGTTTTGTTAAAAAACATAGCAGGTAATATTTTTCTTTTTTCTTTTTTTTTTAAACGTATAGCTGGTAATATTATTTTCCAAAAAAGTACAGCTGGTAATATTATTTTTCAGAAATGTACAGCTGGTAATATTTTTCCAAAAACATATAGCTGCTAATATCGTTTTTCAAAAACGCACTGCTGGCAACATTATTCCTTCGAAAACATATAGGCGACAACCTTATTTTTCAAAAACGGCCTTTCTGTTGGATGTAGTTTATCACCATACCCAGGACGTGGATGCAGTTTACTGTCGTACCCATGGATGTGGATGCAGTTTACCATCATGCCCAGGATGTAGTTTGATCTTATTTCTGTTCTTTCAGCAATTGCTTTTATAGGGGTGCAAACCCCAACTGCACTGCTCTGATTGGCTAGCCAATAATATTGCTTGACCAATGGTATTGGGTGACCAATTATAATGCTTGACCAATGGTATTGTGTCATATGCCTTGAAGGGGAGGAAGTAAAGCCTTTGAGAACCCACTATGCTTGGCAGTCCAATCAAAATAATGACCCTTTGTCGTGAGTATCGGAGGGGGGGGATGAGAAGCTCTATCCCAGCCCTTCTCTCACTGGTGGATCAATCAAAATTGGGACCTTGCATCACTCATATCCACCTTCAGTAGAACATTTTCCATGTCCCAGAATCCCACCCTCATGTAACCAGATTATCACAGGCGTCATAGGCAATTCTATCTGATTCTATCTGAAAGTGTTATAATCCTGATGAAAACAAACCTAACCTGTGAAGATTTGCTTCGTGTCACTTATTCCATTGAACAATTCCTTTATCAAGTGAACCCTGAAGTTAAACAGAACTAAGACTCTACCGAATAACCAATCCTGCCCAAGATTACAATTTCATCTCTCACACTATACTCCATAAGTGATACAAACCAGATAATGCATGTTATCGCATTGTTCTCACATGAAAATATTTTTCTTTCCTTAGAAATAAAAAGTAGACGCCAGTCAAACTTTGACGTCAACCATGGTATCATATTAGAATTGTTCATTCAGTGGAACATTTTCCATGTTCTGAAATCTCACCCTCATTTGACCAGTTTATCACAGGTGTCATCTGTCACCTGCATCTGAAAGTGTGTCTTATCCTTGATCAAAATAAACCTGACCTGTAAAGATTTGCTTTGTGTCACTTATTCCAGCAAGCAATTCTGTTATCAAATGAAAACAACACTTAAGTTAAGCAGACCCCTAAGACTGTACCTAATGACCAATCCCAACAAAGCTTACAAATTCACCTCTCAAATTATACTCTATAAGTGACACAAACCAGACAATTCATGGTATCACATTATTTTAACATGAAAAATATTTTTCTTTCTTTAGAAATATAAATTAGAACGCCAGTCAACCTTTGACAACCATCATGGTGTCATGTCAGTGCATAGATGGAGATCTTGAAAGATGTGTACAATGCCTAAAGTACCTCTAAAAACTAACCAAATTACAAGTGAAAGGGTCAAACATAACTTACCCAATTTCGGCAATGGATAAGGCAAACCATAAAATTTTTCAAAATAATCAAGAATTGTAACAGCATTATCCAAAGCATAAGATGTCAGGTGGATGTTCTCTTTGTTTGCAAAGACGCGCACCTGTTAAAAAGAAAGAAAATAAATAACCAACTTTAAAAGAAAAATCTTCAAGTTTATTTAAACACAAAAGATAACAAATATTTCAAATTGTATACGATATATAGTTCAGGATAAAATGACATTGCATGTAAAATTATCTCAGGAATTTAAATCTAAAATTCAGACCTCAGCTTCTCCTTGCTATACAAGGCACTAACCTCCATGACTGTAGCCAAGGTCACTCTGACAACAACTCTGGACCATAGTTAATACTACATATGTATAGAGTGCACCTCAGCAGGCCTACAAACTGGTTTTGAATTCAGAATTGTGTTTCCCATAGACTGGCTTCCAGCCATGTGTAGAGAACCTCGCCTGCCCAGTAATTTAACCCATAGCTGACACAGATGAGATTGATTCATGTTGAAATATATTTTTTCAGTCGTGGCTAATATTCAAGTAAGGTTACTCCACTTCTTTCTCAAATCATAATGAAACACTAGATTTACTAAGCAATGTTTTTCTGCTGTATTCCAAGTGACTTGGTACAATTAGTGATCACAATTCCTACTAAAAATTGCAGTGTCTCATTTTTAGAGATGGTATCTCCTTAACAGGAACATTCTTCCACCAAGCAGATATAAGACGTGATCCAAAACAACAGAGTCTTTAATTGTATACAACACGCATCTTTTACCACCTCCTAACTTCCCTCGGCCTTTTCTATATTTTCATGGCAACTGTTTTGATAAGTTTGGTACCTCACCATCATGAATGTAAGTGGAGCACTAGATTGGCAGCAGAGTCTCATTATTTTACTGCTGATATTGATAGATGTAAGTTCTATGCTAAAGTTTTCTTCTCTCACACTTCTTGCCTGTAGAACTCTCTTTTGGATTCTTGCTTTCCTCTCAATTATGATTTACAGAAATTTAAATGCGACATCAATCATCATTGGTTACCTTGAATCCTATTTTTTTATTGTCCTTTTCTCCTGAGTAACATTTCCTTCACTCACAGTAACACCTTGCATTCCTTGGTTGAAATAATAAAAAAACAAACCTCCTCTCATCTAAAATTCAGTATTTTTTGTTGGATTTACATATCCAGCTTTCCCAAGAAATCCCCCGTGTAAGTAGTGATGATGCACAATGTTGCTTAACTAAATAAATAAACTAATAAAATGAGAGAACTTGAGCTTTCAGAAATTTCTTTTACTGTAAACTGATGTAATAAAACAAATGCAGTTATATTTTGTATAACAAAAGCATTAGAAATATTACAACAGAATTGAATACATTTCATATTTTTATGCGCTTGCAAATGACATTAACAATTAGAATCAGATTCTTTACAATTCTAATTGTCTATCAAACATTTTGATTTCAAACATTCAACAATTAAGAGGTTTCTATGAAGGGATATAATCAACTCTTTTCTTTTCTGATATTTTGTTTTTTAATCATTTCACCCCAAGGAAGGCAATAAAGCCACTAAGGCACACAGGGGTTAGTGGGGGGGGGGGGGTAGAGAATATGATTTCAAACATTCAACAATTAAGAGGTTTCTATGAAGGGATATAATCAACTCTTTTCTTTTCTGATATTTTGTTTTTTAATCATTTCACCCCAAGGAAGGCAATAAAGCCACTAAGGCACACAGGGGTTAGTGGGGGGGGGGTTAGAGAATATGATTTCAAACATTCAACAATTAAGAGGTTTCTATGAAGAGATATAATCAACTCTTTTCTTTTCTGATATTTTGTTTTTTAATCATTTCACCCCAAGGAAGGCAATAAAGCCACTAAGGCACACAGGGGTTAGTGGGGGGGGGGGTGTTAGAGAATATGATTTCAAACATTCAACAATTAAGAGGTTCCTATGAAGGGATATAATCAACTCTTTTCTGATATTTTGTTTTTTAATCATTTCACCCCAAGGAAGGCAATAAAGCCACTAAGGCACACAGGGGTTAGTGGGGGGGGGGTAGAGAATATGATTTCAAACATTCAACAATTAAGAGGTTTCTATGAAGGGATATAATCAACTCTTTTCTTTTATTTTGTTTTTTAATCATTTCACCCCAAGGAAGGCAATAAAGCCACTAAGACACAAAGGGGTTAGTGGGGGTTTAGAGGATATGAGAAAAATACTATTAAGGGGAGAGAGAACAATAAACGAACAGGAATCAAGAAGACAGCAGATAATGATTGAAATTGCGTTTAAATTTTTGAAGATCAAATTTGGCTGGTAAGCAGGAAACTGGCAGAGAGTTCCACAAGCGAAATGTGTGAGAGAAGAAACTACTAACATAGGACTTACACTTACATCTCTCACCATTTCAACTGTAAAATGATGAAATCTCACTGCCAATCTAGTACTATGCGTACTATAAGTACCATAGATGAAAGTTATATTTTGCAAATACAAAAATGTGGCACAAGGCCAAAAGGAGGATGAGGGACCTGGTCTTCAATCTGTCTTATAATTAAACCTAGCTAGCTACAATTACTGACCCCAATATATCACAATATTCCTAAACAACACATTCTTACTTACCATTCTTACTACAGACACCATAATACCTCAGAGTCTCTTTGAAGTCCTAACTAGTTCACATATGTACAAATTGTCTGTAGTTTTAAAATAGCAAAATTTAAAAATGCTATAGAAGAAAGTTCACTAGAACAATTACCATGAAAGCTTCTATAGAAAAGGTACAGGGAAGCTGCATTATGAAAGTGACTGAAGCCAAGATGTCAGGTCAGGACCATTGACACTGCAGATTCTTCTCTGGATTTTATCAAGAATCTTTAAGTATATAGGAGTACCCTATCAGATGTGGCAGCAATATTGAAAGCAAGGACGAATGGTAGACTTAGAAATATGCAAGAGAAATTCAAGTGAGGAAATGAATTTTTTATTTCCTTTAACTTTATATTTTATTCCAATTAAAACCAAGATTAAAACTTCAAAGAAGATATTTAAATTACTGCAATACATTTTAAAATTTCTATTAAAAAAAAAAGTCAGTGACCAATTTATTACTTAATAACAACAGAAAACTGATCTCCCATTTCATATACGTAAACTATAAAGTCTAAAATCCCCTTTAACTTTGTAAGAGTACACTACTTTCTTGATTATCTGTACTTTGATTTTCTGAACTTTGATCATCTGGACATGAAATGAAGGAAAAAAATTGAAATCATTCAAACTAAGCCAATTCTAATATTTCATCTCACATGAGCGTTTTGAAAGTTTTTAAGAAAACCATGCACAACATTTGATAAAACCTCTGATGAAATCAAGTCAATTTATTTTTGTTAATTTCAGTTTTATTTTTGTTTTTCATGCACAGGACATACATTTGAATTATCAGAGATTTTGTTATACCAGAAATTAGTGGCTAAAAATTGTGTGGTCAGCCAGAAATTAGTGGCTAAAAATTGTGTGGTCAGCCAGAAATTAGTGGCTAAAAATTGAAGTGGTCAGCCAGAAATTAGTGGCTAAAAATTGTGTGGTCAGCCAGAAACAGACAAAAATTAACACATTTTTTTCATCAACAATAAACTAGACAAAAACTTGAACAAAATGTTATGATAGAAATGTTAAATTTATTTCAGAAAATGACTTTATCTTTCATTCTTTTTTGACAACTTAAGTATTTGATTATCTGGGAATTTGAATTAACAGAACATATTCTTGAAACCTTGTCTCAAGCTATCAGGATAATCGAGGAAGTACTGTTTACTGATTTTTACTAAAGTCCAATATAATACAAACACTGCATAGAAAGATTGCATTGCTGTAATTTCTTAAACAAATTTCTGTTGCCATAAAATGAACATCCAAATTACTGGCTTTTGTCTGTATTCAAAAACCAACAACTGGCACCACTTTGGGTTTTTTTTGTTTATCTTCTGGATATACAGTACTTATTCATTTGTCTACACCTCAATTTTCCAGAATTTGATGATTTGAACGTGAAATGAAGAAAAAAAATTGGTAACATCCATACATTTTTTTAATTATCTGAATTAAATCCATTCTAATATTTAATCTCAGATGAGTGTTTTCAGAATTTAGAAAGCTATACTCAAATTTAAATAAATTGCTGATAAAATCAGTTCAATTAATTCTTCATCATTTCCATATCCAGAACATTTATTTGAATCATCCCAGGTTGGTCAACAAGAGATTAACAGCAGAAAAACACATGACCAGCTAAAAACGGAATGAAATTGATATATATTTTCATCAAAAACAAACTGGACGAAACGCTGAACAAATCATTTAAAACTGTTATAAATATTAAATTTCTTTTTAGAAAACAACTTGGCAGAACTCACAAAGATTGCAATAAGCAACAACAAGAAAAAGAAAAGAAAATAGAAGAAAATAATATAAAGCAATCAAACGATATATGCAAGGCAAATTTACAGTAATAAGTCAACGCAACAGTAATATGGCAAAAAGTTCACAGACTAAGAATTGGAGTTGACACACAAGAGTGGATTCAGATTTTGACTTTGAGACAAGACAGGCAGGGACTGAGAAGTAGCTTATCTTATTGGTTTGGAAGAAATCCCAGCATGCATTTCTGTGCTTCTGTCTATAAATTGGAGAGAGGGAAGTATTTTGCAGTAATTTCAGACAACAGTTCAGTTATCTAGAATTTGAAATTATCTGAACATGTTTTCAATAACTGTCTGAAGGTGTTTGGATAATCAAAGAAGTAATGGAATCGTTCTTTTTATTCCATTTTATTCAAGCATATGTGGCAGTTATGGATTGCAAAATGTGAAAAGAATCAGATCTAAACTCTAAGATATTTTAAAAAAAAAACAAAAAAAAACTGAACCACAAGATCAGATCATTACAAAACAATGGACTTGGGATTTTTTTTTAATAAAAGGATATGATAATTTTATTACCAATCTGTTGTTAATGTTTAGGTTAATTCAAAAGTACCCAGTGGGGCAATGTTTGAAATAACTTAGAAGAAATCTTTACTGCTTCAGTCACTTGTTTAAAAGGCCAGGGAAAGATTCGGAAGCTAGGAAAATGGGATTATAAAAGAGATTGTATCAATGTTGTTAATTTTTAGGTTAATTCAAAAGTTCCCAGTGTGGCAATTTTTGTGATATCTTAGATAATATCTTTACTGCTTCAGTCACTTGTTTAAAAGGCCAGGGAAAGATTCGGAAGCTAGGAAAATGGGATTATAAAAGAGATTGTATTAATGTTGTTAATGTTTAGTTTAATTCAAAAGTTCCCAGTGTGGCAATTTTTGTGATGTCTTAGAAGATATCTTTACTGCTTCAGTCAATTATTTACAATGCTGGGGAAAGATTTGGAGCCTTGGAAAATAGATTCACTGTGAATTTTTAAAAAGAAATGTGGACGATTTTTTAAACAGTTATTTGTCTCTTGTCAATGATTAGAGAAAAAACTTTTGTGATTCATTCATGAAAAAAATGGAATGGTTAATCCAGAATAAACAAAATTATGATTGAAGATAAGGATTTCTTTTTGTTTCCATTTTCCTTAAAACTTCATCATTGCTCACAGGCTTCATCCTGGGGATTCACAACAAATAAAAAATAGAGTTTGGATTGGAGTCTTTGCTAGAAATCAAGAAAAAGAATAAATTCCTAATGACTGGCATATGCCCTTGTTGCAAGCAACACCTTGTATGTCGCAAGGTGTGGATGTTTTGCAATAAATATTTAATGACTCCTGGTACATTTGTCCCACAAACAATATTTAGTGGACTCAGGTGAGTCCAGGTAAAAACGAGAAACAAGAATATGGAATTTAAACAAACAATGAATGTATTAACAAAATGAAATTACATGTGTGAGAGATCAGTTGTCAGTGGGCCAAGGAAACGAATGTGGCATGGTGGGGATGCTCTCATCTACAATTCCCTACATCTGTAAGAAAGTTTGTCTTTTTATAAACTTAAACAGAGCCACCTAATGGGCATTTGGTAAAACCAAGTGGGGTAACCTACACCTACATCCTGCAAATGACCAAGGAAGATTTTGGTCATGGGATATAATCTCAAAAGTGGGATTGATTTAAGCAACCGGATCAATAGCATTCTGATCCGGTGAACTTTTCTTCCGGGAAGCACAAGTCAGATATTTTGGATTTATTTGTTTAATTGAAACTCATATTTTTACCTTCCCATGTTTGTAAAATCTCAGATCATCAGTGCTATCAATAATACTCTGGGAATGACGTCTTGATATATAAATAACATTATTGAACTGACGTCTCTGTTAGAACTCATTTGCATTTTTGAAATATATGTAATTGCCAGCATTTTGGGGTGGCATCTCTTTTTCAATGTCTTTCAATATCTCAGTCTAAATAAAATCTACAGAAGAAGTAGTTTTAGTTGAGAGAGGGTTAAAAAATAATTTTTGTATTATGAATTACTAGAATCTAAAGAAACTGTTGCCATGAAAAGATAGAATGAGCAAATGGTGTGTTTGAATGACACATTGTAAAGGAAAGATTTTTTTTTCACTGTTCAAGAGAGTCAACTGGGAATTCCACTTTATGGTAATGGCCTCACTGGTCTTCCTATTGCCAAGATAACACAGTAGATGGAGTTGGAATGGTAAGTTCTTCCACATGCCACTTATTCTGCAGACCTGTTACCTAATCATTTGTTTTATACAACATAAGACAATTTATCTGGTCAAAGGTTCCAACCGGTTCACCAAATTAAAAACATTTTCATGATGGATTCACTGATATAACGAAGACATCCATCAGGGTGTGAGGATTGATGCCTGAAACCAAATCTACTAAAGTCAGAAGCTAATATGAGATTCTTAGATTTAACAGATAAATGCACCTGTCCACCTTCTGCACTGGAATCATTTATTATGTCACATCCTTTCGGTCTTGTTTTGTCATGTTTCATTTTCATTTCCTTCCATTGTGCTAAATCCATGGTCTATAATGAAAGGATAAAATGGAGAAATCCAAGAAAGAAAAAAACTTTAACAGATGTGTATTTATTCCAAAGATAACCTCCCGGGTGTAACTCTCTTCAGTAGCCTATTATGTTTGGGATGGGCAATAGAATTTGAAGTTCTTGAAGAAATCCTTTTATGTGCAAAGATGATGTTATTTTATCCCAGGAAAAAACAAAAACAAACAAAAAACTTCATTCTCATCACCCACCTCAAGGTAGGCAGCATAAAATACTTCTGTCAACTCACAGGATTAAGAATCTTCTTGAACAATGTTGGCAAATTCCTTTTATTACTGATGGCTATTAATAACCATTATCTTATTTATTCCATCACAGAATGCTTGAAAGAAAATTTGGCAATGATGGACCTTCATGCCTGCAGAAAAAGGATTATCAAAAGGAGAGTGTTTCCCTTGACACTGCTATTATTTTAACTACCTTCACACCGACAATATTTATTGTTTTAAAAAGTGACGATTAGAATTGTAATAGAAGCCAAATATATGATGAAAGTGAATTTATATTTTTTTTGTTCTTGAGAATTTGCAACAAAAATATTAAACATTAAATATTAGGTTTTATTAAAATTCTAGTCATTGCTTTTACAAACAATAAACATTGCTGAGGAGTGAAGGTAGTTAAAATAATAACGGTGTCAAGGGAAAAACTGTCCTTTTAACACTCCATTTATTTGTGAACATGAAGATCCAAGATTGTCCCAAAATTTATGCTAGTCAGCATTATGTCACATAATTTTGTGAGAACTTTATGTTTTTAAACAATTTCCATTTACAAAAATGCTGTTTGCCTGTTGAGGTCATAAGTAAAAAGTGAATTTTTAAATTACACTACTCCCTCAAAATATTTAGATAATATCTCATCTTTTGAATATTTACGATCAAAACCAAAATCTTTATTTTATGATAAAATACCCAATTTAGCTTCAAATTGGCATAAAAGCTATGGAAAATATTTTAATGATTGAACAAATGGCACTAAGAATTTATATGGTTATAAGAATTTGTCAAAAATTTTGAAAACCTTTTGCATTAACCTAACATGGTGTTATAACCTAAGGAAGGTTACTGAATAGAATAATCCCATGAAGGTTGATAATGAACGATAATACGTAGGACACGAATAACACATATAAGATTTGCCAGCGGTGCATAGAAGAAGTAGAAGTGAATTCCACAATGAATCTCCCACTGCAGACCAACATACAGTATTTACTACTGTATTTATGTGAATGGGGACATACCCATTATCATGTGTAGGTGTGCTGCAAGACATGCTGAAATATGTAATTTTGTTGAAAGGTGTCCGAAGCTGATTGAAAACTAAGAAAAAGATTTCAATGACTGAATAATGATGCTATGAAAATAATCTAATATTAATTAGCTATGATACAAAGGAAAACAAATTGCTATAAATATTATGTCCTTCAGTCTAATTCTCTACCCATTGAGCTATCAACCTAGCAAGTGATATCTGCATCAATCCATTCAGTTTAACGCAGTTGCAAATTTGTTTGAACCGTTATCCTCATCTTGGTTGCTAGTAAAATATTTTGGCTATTGTTACCTCTTGTAATCTTTAGGTATCTATCAAAGTTGGTAACCTTCCAAGGATTTATCACCCTGAAGTAGGCCAAAGATTAGAATAGTTGAAACATTATGAAGATATCAATCAAGATGAGGATGCTTGTACAAAGTCAGTTTATTATCATGGTGATTTTCCATCTTTAAAATTCTTACAAAGATTATTTATTTTCATCTTCACAAATTGAACTTTTAAGGAGAAAACAGACCAAAATAATTATCACTCCATTGTCTATGGCAATACAAACCATCTGGAAGGTGGCTAAGATTAAATCATAATATGGCGTCAGGGTTTGCCATGAGACATATATGCAAGGACACCTATGCATGCATCACATTGCACTTCAAATAACCCGATGTTATGCAATGGTTTATCAGAGTTGCCGCTCTCTAAATGCTACCAAATTATGTGGCTCAGAAATTTCAACTGCCTCTTTGTGATTCTAAATATGAGCTTCTTTTTTGTTCCTAGTTCCCTTAAAACTTCCTCATTTCTCATATGCTTTGTCAATGATAATCTCAGCATTTGTTAGTAGAATCACATCTGTTGCTTCAAGTCTCTTTTTCATCCGTGAAGAGTATGCCCAGCATTCATTGACATACAAGAGATATTACATAATTAAATACACTTTACTTTGTTTTTAACCGAATTTTTTGATTTCTTAATACTTTGTTTAGCTTTTGGAAGACATATTTTAATGTTGCAATGTTTCTTTGAATGTCTAGAATAACACTTTTCATTATTTGTTACTATGCAACAAAATTTAACTCATATTATTACCTTCATGTGTTTGTAAAATCTCAGAGCATCAGTGTTGTGAATATTGCCCTGAGAATGACGTCTTGACATTCAAATAACATTATTGAGCTGACATCTCTGTTAGAACTCATTGGCATTTCTGACATACACATAATTGACACTTGTTTGTCAGCATTTTGGGGTTGCATTGCTTTTTTTGTCTTGGATGCTACAGTTTACAATAAGAAAACGAAAGAATTATTGTTTTTATCTTGGTCTGAAAAATGATTTTCTTTTATATTACCATTTTATAAGAAGGAGAAAAATAACTCCATAGTGAAATCTCTTTCTTAGAGTTTTTTAATGACATCATCTTTCTTTTGTAACCACAACTCATTGTCCTTTTTCTCTTTTCTTATAAAACTCACTGTTTATACAAGCCATGATATCATGGGTAGGATTTTTTAAAATGAAAACTTCAAAACTTTCTTTCACAGTAATTATCGTCAATATAGTTAGTGCGGGGAAAAATGAAACACTAATCCTAATTGCCTTTTAATATCAACTGCATTTGAATCTGGTTAAGGAAGGTTTTGTCTATTATTATTACTGCCCATTGACTTTACTACTACTCCACTGCATGTCTTTAGTCATTTTACGCATTAACAAATACATAATTATTTTAAGTAATAAAAATGTTGGATTAAAAATAAATCCATTAAGTTTTTAGAAAATGTATTGATAAAGTAAATATTTCTCTCAAGAAAGAAAAAGAATAATTTTATGATTAAACACTGGATATTGTAAATTTTTAACTTGTTTGAGCAAGCAATTTCTCTTTTGAGCATACAATTCTGGAGAGTAGTGAGCATCAGTTTTCAAGAATTCAGGGAATCTTTACCTGCAGAATGTTTATATCATGTAATTTGCAAATCATTTTATGATAGAAATACCTTTGAAAACAGGAAGGGAGGGATTGTCAGTGGTCAGGAATTAATGTGAGCATTACTGGTAAAATCCATTATAT